>NW_026847882.1:39321417-39387008 GCF_025583915.1 Anolis sagrei ordinatus | reverse complement strand
TTGATTTAAGGCATTGGCGTGCTGGCTGATATTTGAGCAGGGGATAGGCCAGAGATGTCACTACCTTGATCCTTTGATTATTGGCTGCTACCTCCCGGCAGATGTCAGGTGGTGCAATACCAGCTAGACAATGTAATTTCTCCAGTGGAGTAGGGCGTAGACATCCTGTGATAATCTGGGATGTTTCATTAAGAGCCACATCCACTGTTTTACGTGGTTGTACTGGTCCATTTAGTTTTCTTGGCAAGGATACTGGAGTGGTTTGCCATTGCCTTCCCCAGGGATCACGCTTGGTCTGACCTCTCTGCCACAACCGTCCCGTCTTGGGTGTCCCTTCACGGTTTCGCTCATGACATCATTGAGGTGCTCAAGCTCCAGTGCCCCGACAAGGCGGTGATCCTTTGCTGGAGAGATATAAGTAAAGTTTATAATATAGTAAATGCTACTTCCTTTTTTGCCCCAAACCTTGCTCAAAATTAATCAGTTACTGGAAAGTGCAGTGGGGCTGGCTCATATAATAACCCATATCTCAGACTTTTTTAAAATGAAAAAAAAAATGCCCAAAATGACACAGCCTAAAATGTGAAATTTCACACTACTTTAAGGAAAAACGAATGCTAGATATACGACATGTAGATAGATGGTACAAAATGATGAACGGGAGAACTCTAAGAAATTTCACCAGTCCATGTAAAAACACTCTGACACTTTCCCAGTTTTCTCAGATTATTACTTCCCTGATTCCCTATCCCCAGTATATTAAAGTCACAATGTGATCAAAATTGGTGGCAGCTTATGGTGTCCATCCATGTCAATGGGGAGGTGCATCTCCTCCAAGCTTTATTTTGAAGTTCAGAGAAAATATCCAAGATGTTAAACCTATTTTGTAAGATGCTATAGAATCCCCTTTGACTGAGATGATTGAATTTTTTGGATAGTTTTGTAAAAGTCTAAACTGAAACCCAAGTTTACTACCTCCCAACATGGACATCATTGGCTTCCATGGGGTCAGTGTTTCAGTACCTGTCTAAATTTAAGTCTTGTTCTCCTTAGGATTTCCATAAGTCAGAAATGACTCGTGAAAATGGCTAGGATTGATATCTCAGTGGAGATAATCGAAGGCACTTCATTCCCCCCCCCCCCCCTTGTTGTTCCAGCTAGAGTTGGCATACGGTCTACAGACTTTTTCTTCCCTCGAAAGGCAGAATTGATTGCTCGGTGGCTGCCTGTCACAATGAAATAGAACAAAATTTATTTAAATAAGCATTATTATTATTGTGTGTGTTGGTAATGTGTTCCATGACCCCCTTGGCTCTTTTGCGAATCCATCTGCGGCTAAGCGATGGAAAATGAACTCCTTAATGGCTGGGGAATTTGCAGTCAGTCGAGGCAATCGATTTTGAATGATGAAGAGTCAGAGGGGGATAGGACACAAATTTGAAAGCAAGTGAGAGCAGAGTGTGAGTGTGTGCCGTGATGGAAATTAAAAATACGCCTGGACTGAGCTTGCTGGGAATTCTAAGTTGATTACCACCAGGGAAGCTTAATTTCATTTTTGGAGGAAAAAATATGCCTGCCTGGAATATGAAGATGGGCACAACTTGGAATACCCTGTCTTTTCCAAGGCCACCTTTGAGCTCCTTTCCTCCCCTGCGTTGCTCCAGATCATGTACATTTAAAGGATAGCCAATAAAATTATATAATGAAGGCATATGAATAAAAATGTTCACTCTGCCTCTCGCTTGCTCTTCTTCACCTTCCTTTTCCTCTGCCATCTTTTGCCTTTGGTGAGGTCTTCACACTGGGTTCACACAGTGTCTGGTTATATTTATTGACAGGATGTAACTTCTTGATCTCCTGCTATTTCTTATTTCAAAAGGGATCAAAGGCACAGTTCAGGAAGAGGAAGGTGGAGGACCTCACGTGGGAGAGACAAAGATACAGAAGAAGCAGTACTGAAGGAAATGGGGACTCAGTGTGCAGCTACATTGGAGAATTAATGCAGTTTGACCCCACTTAGACTGCCATGGCTCAATGCTGTGGAATCATGGGAGTCGCCGTTTAGGGAGGCATTGGCACTCTTTAAAAGAGAAGACTACAGATCTTTTGAAATTACAACTTCCATGATTCCATAACACTGAGTTATGACAGTTAAAGTGGAATCAACCTGCATTCATTCGGTATTGTAGATGCAATTCCGGGGGGGGGGGGGAGTAAGTATTCACACAATATTAATTTGCAAATTTCCCCAGAACGAAATGTATACAACTTGTAAAAGAACCATATTTGTCTCCTATGTTTCCTACTAGAATTGTGCGAGGAACCATTTTCCTTTGTTTCATCTCTTCTTTCATTACATTCGTTACCTTTGGGAGCACGTAACGAGAAGACTCCCAACCATGAAAATGAGCTCAGCATGAAAGCAAGTGGGAGCTGATTATTGCCCCCCCTGCTTTTGTGAGGACATGGTGCTCCATGCCTCCTTGCCTTGGAAAGAGATTGTGCATGTGTGGTGTGCAGGCTCAGCATGTGCACCTGTCTGTAGCCAAACATCTCCTCTAGAGTAAGAAAGTCAGAACTTGTTTCCTTGACTTGAGAGTGTGTGTATGTGTGGTGTGCAGGCCCAATGCGGGTGCCTGCCTGCAACCCAGCACCTCCTCTAGAGTAAGAAAGTAAAAACTTGCCTCCTTGCCTTGAGAGTGTATGTATGTGTGGTGTGCAGCCCCAGTGCGGGTGCCTGCCTGCAACCCAGCGCCTCCTCTAGAGTAAGAAAGTCAGAACTTGATTCCTTGCCTTGAGAGAAAGTGTATGTGGCATGCAGGCCCAATGCATGAGCCTGAATGCTGCCAACACCTCCTCTAGAGTACGAAAGTCAGGACTTGCCTCCTTGTCTTCTAAAGAGAGAGTGCATGTGTGGTGGGCAGGCCCAGAATGAGCACATGCATTCCTGCAGTCGAGTGCCTCTCCTGTAGAGTAGAAACAGGTAAGAAGCCTTCTTAAAGCATGCATCTGCTTGCAACTAAGCACCTCTCCTCTAGAGTAAAAGAGCTTAAATACGTAAAATGATGGGAAGGGGAGCCTGGACGGGGTTATACTCCCCCTGAAGGCACAGGTTCACAGCTTGGGAGTGATCCTAGATTCATCGCTGAGCCTGGAACTCCAGGTCTCGGCGGTGGCTGGGAGAGCTTTTGCACAATTAAAACTTGTGCGCCAGCTGCGCCCGTACCTTGGGAACTCTGACTTGACCACGGTAGTCCACACTCTGGTTACATCCCAATTAGATTACTGCAATGCACTCTACATGGGGCTGCCTTTGAAGACTGCCCGGAAGCTTCAATTAGTCCAACGGTCAGCAGCCAGGCTGCTCACTGGAGTGGCGTACTTCCCAAGGGAGCATACAACTCCTCTATTACACCAGCTCCACTGGTTGCCAATCTGCTTCCGAGCACATTTCAAAGTGCTGGTTTGAACCTTTAAAGCTCTAAACGGTTCTGACCCAAACTACATGTCCAAACGTATCTCCTACTATGAATCCTCACAAAGTTCATCTGGAGAGGCCCTGATCTCGATCCCACCGCCATCTCAAATGTGATTGGAGGAGACGAGAGACAGAGCCTTCTCAATAGTGGCTCCCTGTCTGTGGAATTCCCTCCCCAAAGACATCAGACTGACCACCTCCTTCCTGTCCTTTAGAAGGAAACTAAAGACTTGGTTGTGGGGCCTTGCATTTGACCATTGAACAGCAGCTTGTATGAAGAAGACATAAGCAATTCGAAGTGACAATGAATTGACCCAGACCCGGATTTTAATTGGTGTGTTTTAACAACTGTTTATTTAAAGTTTTGTTTTAATGAATTTGTTGATTGTTCTTATCATTATAACGGCACCAAATGGTGAAGCTGCCCTGAATCCCCCCTTGAGAGTGAGAAGGTAGGGTACAAGTATATGAAATAAATAAATAAATAAATAAATAAATAAATAAATAAATACATAAATGGCTGATAGAAAATGGACCTTTTGGCACCCCAGAGCAAAAACAGATATTTGCCCTCCCAATTTCAGGAGGTTCCCAAGAAGCAGATCAGTGTTGGGACATGAAATGTGTCAAGATTCACCCCAAAAGCACAACCCTGTTTCCTACATCTAGCTGTCTTCTGATTTCTCTCTTTCACAAATAACCTTAGTCCATGTACAGAAAACTGTAATAAAATAAAAAAGAATCTTGACGGAGAATAAACCTAAATGACCCTAGTGGGATTTACTTCTAGGTAGATAGGCATGCATAAATATGTTTGTGCTGCCCTCAACACAAATATATAAGGCGCCCCCGGTGGCGCAGTGCATTAAACCCCTTTGCCAGCAGGACTGAAGACCGACAGGTCACAGGTTCGAATCCGGGGAGAGGCGGATGAGCTCCCTCTATCAGCTCCAGCTCCTCATGCGGGGACATGAGAGAAGCCTCCCACAAGGATGATAAAACATCAGATCATCCGGGCGTCCCCTGGGCAACGTCCTTGCAGATGGCCAATTCTCTCACACCAGAAGCGACTTGCAGTTTCTCAAGTCGCTCCTGACCCGACAAAAAAAAACCTGTGGAATCAATTGAAGCAGAGAGTGTTTGAAGACCGGGACATCCGTAGGGATACCAAGGTGCTTGTTTATAAAGCTATTGTCCTCCCAACACTGCTATAAGCCTGTGAAACGTGGAATGTCTACAGATGTCACATACAACTCCTGGAACGATTCCATCAGCGCTGCCTCCGGAAAATCCTGCAGATCTCTTGCAAAGACAAGTGGACAAATGTCAGCGTGCTGGAAGAAGCAAAGACCACCAGCATTGAAGCGATGATCCTCCATCATAAACTCCTCTGGACCAGCCACATTGTCTGGGTGTCTGACCACCATCTCTCAAAGCAGTTGCTCTACTCTGAACTCAAGAATGGACAACGGAATGGTGGCGGGCAGGAAAAGAGATTTAAAGATGGGCTCAAAGCCAACCTTAAAACCTCTGGCATAGACACCGAGAGCTGGGAAGCTCTGGCCCTTGAGTGCTCCAGCTGGAGGTCAGCTGTGACCAGCAGCGCTGCAGAATTTGAAGAGGCATGGATTCAGGGTGAAAGAGAGAAACGTGCCAAGAGGAAGGCGTGTCAAGCCAACCCTGACGGGGACTGCCTTCCACCTGGAAACCAATGCCCTCACTCCGGGAGATGATGCAGATCAAGAATAGGGCTCCATAGTCACCTACGGACCCACCCTGGAAGATTATCCTACTCGGACAACGAGGGATCGCCTAAGTAAGTAAGTAAGTAAGTACTTAGACAATACTTCCTTGAGTAAGACGTGGCTATGTACATCTTAAGGTATGCAATTTTCTACTTGGTTGCAGCATTCTCTCTTTCCCTACTTGAAGAGGACTTCAAACTTCCCTTTGTTCAGTTACAGTCAATATAATGGCTATCTATATCTATCTATCTATCTAGGAATGAAATTGCCTGCTATTCAACATTTAGATGGAGTGATCCAAATGGAATACAAGGGCATAGAGGCCAGGAGGAGGCAGAAGAATGAACACGGAACATAGATAAGAAAAATGGAGAGGAGAAAGTATCGTGTGAGAGGATGACAAAGGAAATGGTGAGCATGGAGAGAACACATAATAAAGAGAGAGAGAAAATGATAAAGGGAGAAAGGACAGGAGTTCAGTCTGGGAGATGGGAGGAAGAACAAAGCCACTATAGTGTCTGACAGCAGGAGACTTCTGGCAGCCAGATTCTTTATCATTAATTATCATTGTGCTGAAGGAAGAGCTCTGAATTCAGGTTAGAGAACGCTGGAAGAGATGTTAAAGGTAGAAAGGTACCAGCTGGGTTTGCAGTGTATAGACTTGGCGGGTCTGTTGAGATCATTGGCTCACAAAGCTTGGAAACCAAGAGGGCTGGATTCTCAACCTTCTGAGAGTTTCATAGGTAGAGAATATTGCTCCTCAAACAGAAGAAGGGATAACTTCCCACGGTTAGGTTTTCCACCTTCTGAGAATTTCATAGCAAAAGAACATTGCTCCCCAAACTGTTACTTGCAAAGAAGGACAGCTTTCCATGGTTGAGGTTCCCACCTTCTGAGTTCCATAGGAAGAGAATATTGCCCTTCAAACTGTGCCTTGTATTAGGGACAGCTTTCCATGGTTGCATTCTCCACCTTTTGAGAGTTTCATAGCAAAAGGATATTACTCCACAATAAGTGCCTTTCAATTAGAGACAGATTCTCATAGTTGGGTTCTTAACTTTCTGAGAGTCTCAAAACAAGAGAATACTGCTCTTCAAACAGTTTCTCATGGTTGGGTTCTCCATCTTCTGAGAGTTTCATAGGAAGAGAATATCGATCCACAAACAGTACCTCTGGGGTTCTGAGATTCTCATAACAAGAGAATATTGCTCCTCAAACAGTATTTTTGAAATTGAAATAGTTTATCATGGTTGGGTTGTCTGTCTTCTGAGACTTTCTTAGGAAGAGAATATTGATCCTCAAACTGTACCTCTGGGGACAGCTTCCCATGGTTGGGATCTTCAACTTTCTAAGAACCTCATAGGAAAATAATATTGTTCCTCAAACTATCCCTTGTAAATAGTGAGGGCTTCTCATGGTGGTTTCTCACCTTCTGCGAGTTTCATAGAAAGAGAATATTGCCCCTAAAATTGTGCTTTGTATTGGGGACAGCTTCCCATGGTTGTGTTCTCTACCCTCTGAGAGTTTCATAGTAAAAGGATAGTCTTCCTAAAATAGTGCCTTTCTACTAGAGACAGCTTCTCATGGTTGGGTTCTCCACCTTCTGAGTTTCTCATAACAAGAGAATATTGCTCTTCAAACAGTGCTTTTGAAGTAGAAATGGTTTCTCATGGTTGGGTTCTCCATCTTCTGAGACTTTCATATGAAGGAGATATTGATCCTCAAACTGTACCTCTGGGGACAGCTTCCCATGGTTGGGGTCTCCAACTTTCTAAGAACCTCATAGAAAAATAAAATTGTTCCTCAAACTGTCCCTTGGAAGTGGGGAGGGCTTCTCATGGTGGTTTCCCACCTTCTGAGAGTTTCATAGAAAGAGAATATTCCTCCTCAAATGGTGCTTTGTGTATTCATAGATGAACATGCACATCCTACCAAGATGAAGGAAGACATTTGAAATATTTCAGGAGATGAAGCAGGACTTGGACAAAGTTACTTTTTTAGACTTCCTCTCCCAGAATCCTGCATGTAGCATGGCTATGCACTATGGAAGCATTCTGTAGGATCATGGCCTATTTCACCTCACAGATTTAACTGAAAAGAGACTTCTACTTTTTCTTGGCCTATTTATCTATTCTTTGAGATGGTAACAACAAAGTTTTTCTCCTTTACCCTCTGATCGAAATCTCCTCCATAGATGTCTTCAAATGCTTCTTCTCACCTTGAGTCTGGTGTAGAAGCAGCAACCAGTTGAATGCCGAACAGATGAAGGATTTACTGTCTGGCGACAAGTGTTCCAATTGAATTAGGTGGCCTCAAACATTTTTTTCCAGATAATTAGGAACAGACACCCATTACAAAAGAGAAACAGAGAACGCTGGGGGAAGAGGCGCCTTTTGAAAAACGATCCAAGCATCTTGGCACTTGGAGGGGGGGTTGTGTTGATTTCAAAGGTGGCTTTAGAGTCTTTCTGAATGCTTTGAGTCCATTACAACCCAGGCTCTCCGTCACCAAAGGCTTGTATATGTGTGAGCGCAGACTTCGATTTTTCTTCCTTCTCATGCTGCTATTATTCCTTGTCCTCGTTACAACAAGGGTTCTCACAAAAGGCTCGGCGGACAGCATCTTCCATGGAAGTATGTCTTTGATGATGTTCCTTTTGTTTTTCCACCCAGGTAGAAGCCCTAAAATGCAAAAGGAGAGGGAAGTTGCTGATCTCCTCTGAGGCCTCCCTCCTGCCGAAGCCTCATGTTTATTGCTAGCCACGCTCCAGTTGCCTCCTGCTTGAAAAGTCCTCCGATTGTTTGTGATATACACTTGGACTCAATTCTCAAGCTAATTGATGTCTGCTGGCTTTCCCCTCCTGGGGAACGTTGTACCTTGCCTTGCTTGCTTGGGTCACTGAGTAGCGAGAGGATTCCTTCAGAACTCGGTGGCATTTGAGGAATTTCTCTCTGTGAGTAGCAAGCTGAGCAAGCCTTCTGGAAGTGATTGCTAATTTGATTTAGGCCCACATGCATCTCCAGAGAGCATCCAAATATGGAGATACGGAGGCAAATGCTAGGCTTTCCTTTTTCCTTTTGCAATGGACCTTTATTGAAATCATAACACAGCAGAATTCTCCTTTGGGGTATTACAAAAACAGCAGGAAAACAAGGGACAGCCACCATTCAACTATGTAAATTGTAGATTTACACTACATAGGTATGACGTGGGGCCTTAGCTATCTTTATCAGCTTTGCCATTGCTTTTGCCCTTTGTTGTTGTTTATTCATTCAGTTGCTTCCGACTCTTCATGACCTCGTGGACCAGCCCACGCCAGAGCTCCCTGTGCACCATGGCCACCCCCAGCTCCTTGAAAGTCAAGCCAATCACTTCAAGGATGCCATCCATCCATCTTGCCCTTGGTCGGCCCCTCTTCCTTTTTCCTTCCCTTTCCCCCCAACTTCATATCTTCTCCAAGCTTTCCTGTCTTCACATGATGTGGCCAGAGTACTTCATCTTTGCATCTAATCTCCTTCCCTCCAATGAGCAGTTGGGCTTTATTTCCTGAGGTATGGACTGGTTGGATCTTCTCACAGTTCAAGACACTCTCAGGATTTTCCTCCAGCACCACAGGTCAAAAGCATCTATCTTCCTTCGCTCAGCCTTCCTTATGGTCCAGTTCTCACATCTGTATGTTACTATGGGGAATACCATTTCTTTATGTGGATCTTCATTGCCAGTTTGTCCTTTCCTCCTTAGCAAACCTGATTGGACTCTGCCTTTTCATACCCTGCCATATTGGAGCTCACTGAACAACAAATTGGGCTTTTGGAGGGCAAGAAACTGTCAGGCTGAGAACAGATGATCTTCCAAACATCTCTCACCACTGAAATAGCTTACATCGAATAAAACTGGCATTCAAGGGGAGACGCCCTGCTGTGAACAGGTCTCTTTAATTACAAGGTTTTTGGATGATGGGAAGGACTAACTTGAACTCTCCTCCCTTGAAAACAGAGCAAAGTAGAAAGGGGCTAGAATAAAACAGAATGGACAGTCAAGTGAGGAAGAGATTATACAGCAATTTCTCCCTAGTGCAACATAGAGGAGGACCCAAGGTCATGACGTCCAAAGTAAACTAAGTCCAACTAGAATAGGATCGTGATACAGTGCAGTGTGACACAAATATCCACATTTAGAACTATGCTGGGCTGAGCCATGCCATCCCCTTGATATACTCCAAAAAATGATGCCATCTTCTATTGTTACTTCATGCTTTGCACCAAGCAGACAGGTGCAGAGAAGGATCTGACTACAGATTAGAGATGATTGGCCAAAACTAGCAAAATGAAGTTCAGCAGGGACAAATGCAAGATACTCCACTTAGGCAGAAAAAAAAGGCAAAGAGACAGAATGGGGGACGATGCCTGGCTTGACAGCAGGACGTGTGGAAAAGATCTTGGAGTCCTTGTGGGGAGGAAGGTGAACATGAGTCAACAATGTGATGCTGCAGCTAAAAAAGACAATGGGATTTTGGCCGGCAAAATAGGAGTAGTGTCTAGATCTAGGGAAGTCACTATTCTTCCTTAGCCAGACCACACCTGGAATATTGTGTACAATTCTGGGCACCACAATTGAAGAGAAATATTGAGAAGCTGGAATGTGTCCAGAGAAGGGCAACTAAAATGATCAAGGATCTGGAGAAAAACCCTATGAGGAGTGGCTTAAAGAGCTGGGCATGTTTATCCTGATGAAGAAAAGGCTAAGAGGAGACATGATAGCCATGTATAAATATGTGAGAGGAAGTCATAGGGAGGAGGGAGCAAGCTTGTTTTCTGCTGCCCTGGAGACTAGGAAGTGGAACAATGGTTCAAACTACAGGAAAGGAGATTCCACCTGAACATTAGGAAGAACTTCCTAACTGGGAGAGAGAGCTGTTCATCCGTAGAACTCTCTGCCCCGGAGTGTGGTGGAGATTCCTTCTTTGGAGGCTTTTAAATAGAGGCTGGATGGCCATCTGTCAGGGGTGCTTTGAATGCAATTTTCCTGCTTCTTGGCAGAATGGATTTGGGCTGGATGGCCCATGAGGTCTCTTCCAACTCTAGAATTCTATAACTCTATGATTCTAGGTGAGAATTATGATGTCTTCTATATGATGTTGAATTGCCAGTTCTCATGTTTGGGTCAATATGCTGATTCTATGGTTCTATGATTGCCACAGTAAGATGCACAATGACAGATCTCAGCAGGGATGTCATGACTTTGCAACAGGACAGTGGTCATGTACTTCTGTACTTCGGCTTGCCCATCACAAACCATGGGATGGCCATTTCAAGCACCTCCAGGGGCTTTATAATAAAAAGGGACTGAGCACTGAGCAGCAGGGAAAGAAATACTGAGCACCACAGAGCCCCAAATAAAACGTCCATGTGCATATGTGACGTGTGGACATAACTTTGGAAAAGTCCCTTACCTAGACTGCGGTTCTCAGGCTAATTTGGAAAGCTCTGATCATATGACGCTTGTGCAAACTATAGAGCCAGAAACACAGTCTTTGGCCTAAAAGGGGCTTGGATGCTGTGCACTGCATGCCCAAACTACAACCGATGAAAAAGAAATATCCCTCACGGATAAAGCTAAGTTGGGAAATCAGTGATACTTCCAATGAGGAAGAGTTGGGCCAGAAACAGCACCTACTAGAGCAGTGCTTCTCAACCTGGGGGTCGAGACCTCCAGGGGGTCATGAAGGGGTGTCAGAGGGGTCACCAAAGACCATCAGAAAACACCGTATTTTCTGTTGGTCATGGGGGTTCTGTGTGGAAAGTTTGTTCCAATTCTATCGTTGGTGAGGGTCAGAATGCTATTTCATTGTGGGTGAACTATAAATCCCAGCAACTACAACTCCCAAATGCTGAGGTCTATTTTCCCCAAACTCCACCAGTGTTCACATTTGGGGATATTGAGTATTTGTGCCAAGTTTAGTCCAGATCCATCATTGTTTGAATCCACAGTGCTCTCTGGATGTAGGTGAACTACAACTCCAAAAATTCAAGGTCAATGTCCACCAGACCCTCCCAGTATTTCCTCTTGGTCATGGGAGTTCTGTGTGCCAAGTTTGGTTCAATTCCATTGTTGGTGAACTTCAGAATACTCTTTGATTGTAGGTGAACTATAAATCCCAGCAACTACAACTCCCAAATGACAAAATCAATCCCCCCAACCCCACCAGTATTCACATTTGGGCATATAGGGTATTTGGGCCAAATTTGGTTCAGTGAATGAAAATCCATCCTGCATATCAGATATTTACATTACAATTCATAACAGTAGCAAAATGACAGTTATGAAGCAGCAACGAAAATAATGTTATGGTTGGGGGTCACCACAACATGAGGAACTGTACTAAGGGGTCGCGGCATTAGGAAGGTTGAGAACCACTGTACTGGAGCAATTCAAATGGAGGAATTCTGGGATTTGCAGTCCATAAAGAGAACTTTTCAAAGTTCTGAATTGTTTGCACATGAGATTCAAGGAGGAGGGGAGGGAAGGAAGGGTGATGAGAAATGTGCCCAGGCCTTTTCTCTTCCATCCAATCTGCACTGCCTGTTGGCCTATGGTTCCTCATCCCCCTCCCGGCACCAGCAGCCGAGCCACAGGGGTTGGGCTTGTGATAAATGGCAAAAGACCAGCGGAGGGCCCTTGTCAAAGTGATTTATGTCAAGTGGAATCATTAGCCAAGCAAGGCCAGATGCCTCTCCCTAGATGAGACAGGGGAGGCTGGCGCTCTGCACAAGAACATTGCGATACGCAACCAGGGTCAAGGGGAAGGGGAGCAGGGAAGTGTCCCTGTCAGCTTGAAGGAGCAGCCTGTGGAGGATGAGTTGAAAATAGGCCAGAGGCAAGCAGCGCTCTTGGAGCTGAGTCACACGGCAGCAGGGCGGCCGCCACAGAGACCCAAATCCCCAGCTGCCAGGAGTGAGCTTGAGTCAGCAGAAGGAGGTCAGCGCTTGGCAACTTGGGATTGATGCTTCCTCCAGAGAAAATCGGATTTTCCTGTCTCTTTGCACAAGAAGATGTCCAGACATCATAGAACTGTAGAGTTGGAAGACATCCCAAGGGCAATCTAGTTCAACCACCTGAGAGATGGACACCTAACCTCTGTTTACAAACCAGCAATGAAGGTTTGTTATCTACTGTTATGTCAAAAAACTCTTTCTTGTTTTGTCGAAGGCTTTCATGGCTGGAATCACTGGGTTGTTGTAGGTTTTTTCGGGCTGTATGGCTATGGTCTAGAGGCATTCTCTCCTGACGTTTAACCTGCATCTATGGCAACCCTCACTACCTCTGAGGATGCTTGCCATAGATGCAGGCGAAACGTCAGGACAGAATGCCTCTAGACCATGGCCATACAGCCCGAAAAAACCTACAACAACCCTCTTTCTAGTTTTCTAGCATTTACTGGGGATCCTCTTTCCTATTATTTATTTAATTAATTAATTTATTTCCAACATTTCTACCCTGTCCTTCTCAACCCCCGAAAGGGGACTCAGGACGGCTTACAACAGCAGCAATTCTATGCTGACAACATACAAACACAATTCAAATAATTAAAATAAAAGTAGGAAATTTAGGTACCGCTTACGGGGGGGTGGCTAATTTAACTAATTTATGATGCCATAAAACTATCCAGCAGCGTGCAAAAGAATGAGGAAGTACTCAATTGGTGTCACAAGTGGACAGTGATGCGACAGCTCCCCTGGTGGCCGGAATTCAAAGCATACCTTCATGAAAAGTTGGAAAGTTAAATAGCCTCTGTGTGTCTGACTATATATGTTGTGTGTCTATGGCATTGAATGTTAGCCATGTATATGTGCATTGTGATCCACTCTGAGTCCCCTGAGGGGTGAGAAGGGTGGAACATAAATACTGTAAACAAACAAACAAACAATTACAACATTATACAAGAGAAAATGTGTTATTATACATCATATAGCCAAGTTTAAATCTGATTTAGTGACCGACGACTCAGTCCAAAGCCTGTTATTGTCAGAGTTCAAGCATTGTGGATACTGCCAAACCTACTGTCCAAAGGCCTGGTCCCAAAGCCATGTTGTTGTTTTTTTCCCAACTTATTTTTATTAAGGGTTGGAACGTGGAAAAAGTTTTTTAAAACAATTATATGTGTACATAGAAAGTGTGGGAACAATATGAGAAGGAAAGTAGGAAAAGGAAGAGACAAGGGTTGGGGAGTTGGAAATGAAAAAAAAAAACCCAAGGGGGGTGGGCACAAGAAAAAGTTACATATAACTTCCAGGTTGCTTTAGGTTGTGTTTACAACCCTTATTTTAAAATTTCCTTCTAATTTCACTTAATATTTTAGCCATTGATGCTTTCTCATATTGTCTGAATATGAATTTCTACATTGTCTTTTCTAATAAAATCAACAAATTTCTCCCAGTTTGTTTTTTGTCTTTGCATATTATTATCAATTAATTTGTGAGTTAGCAAGTCCATATTCATTATATCCCAGACTTTTAATAGCCAGTTTTCAATTGTTGGTATTTCTTTGGTTTTCCATAACTTAATCCTGGCTGCCGTTATTAAATAAGTGAAGATTCTGTTTGTGTTCTTACCCATATCAAAGTCTGTTAAGCCTAACAAAAAATATTCTGGTTTGAACTCAAAACTTAATTGCAAAATTGATTCTATCTTCTTATGTATCAACTGCCAAAAGACTTTAATTTTTTTACATTTCCACCATTGATGGATGAAGGTACCTACCTTTTTCCCGCATTTCCAATACTTATAACTAATTCTACCTCTATTGATTTTTGCAAATGTTGCCAAAGCCATGTTTTGAGCTTCTTTCTAAAAGAGAGGAGGGATGAAACTGACCTAATTTATCTAGGAAGAGCATTCCACAGGTGGGGGCCACCACCGAGGAGGTCCTGTCCCACGTCCCTGCCAAACGAGCTTGCAAAGAGGGCAGGACCGAGAGCAGGGCATCCCCAGATGATCTTAAATGCCGAGGCGGGATGTAGAGGGAGATATGTTCAGACAGTTAAGCTGGGCTGGAACTGTATAGGGCTTTATAGGCCAAGACCTATAAAGCCCTAACTGGAATCAATTACTACAACTACTACCTTTTGGAACAGCAGGAAACTGGATCACTACATTTGCAACCTTTCACAGTTCATGAGATATGACCCATCACATCACTTCTCAATCTTCTCTTTTTGAGGGTAAACATACATACGTCCCTCGACAATTACAACACTTGGTTTACACACCTTTTGCCATCTTGGTCACCCTGCTTCACCTTCTTGATGTTCTTCATAAAGATAACCATCTTCAGTTTGATGCTCTCCTTTCAGACTTTTGAGAGTTGTTCTTCAGGATTGAAAACTGGCTCAGGCATTCTACAGCAGTGTTTCTCAACCTTCCTAATGCTGCGACCCCTATACAGTTCCTCATGTGTGGTGACCCCCAACCATAAAAGTATTTTTGTTGCTATGTCATAATTGTAATTTTGCTACTATCATGAATTGTAATGTTGATATCCAATATGCAGAATATATTTTGCATATATATTATGCAAAATAGGTGGGTGGGTGGTTTTTTTGTCTTTTGGAGTTGTAGTTGCTGGGATTTATAGTTCACCTAAATCAAAGAGCATTCTGAACTCTGCAAATGATAGAGTTGAACCAAACTTGGCACACAGAGCTCCCATGACAAAATACTGGAAGGGTTTGGTGGTCATTGACCTTGAGTTTTGGAGTTGTAGTTCATCTACATCCAAAGAACACTGTGGACTCAAACAATGATGGATCTGGATCAAAATTGGCATGAATGCTCAATAATGTGAACATGCTAGTGCTAGTGGAGTTTGGGGAAAAGAGACTTGACATTTGGGAGTTGTAATTCCTGGGATATATAGTTCACCTGAACCCCACCAATGATCAAATTGGGCCAAACCTCCCACACAGAACCCCCATGACCAACAAAAATACTGTGTTTTCTGATGGTCTTTGGTGACCCCTCTGACACCCCCTCACGACCCCCTTAGGGGTCCCGACCCCCAGGTTCCTCAGTAATTTTCCATGGTTCTTCCAGATAGTACTTTAACCAAATAAAGGGGCACAATGGCTGCTCTGGGCAATGCTTCAATGCCCTTGCAGATGCTGAATCCGACCCTCCTGCTGTCACCTCATCTCCCACTGCTGCTCCTCTTCCTCTTTCTTCTCCTCTCTCCAAGCCACCCTGCAAAGGAGAGTTGTGTCTGTAGGAGTTGCACATGCTCAGATCTTGTCAGGAAGCATGAGTAAATGCCCCCGAGGGGGTGTCAGACACAGTTAGGGTGACACACAATATTTATAACAAAGTGTGGGGGAAGGTGTCACATCACATTAGGCCGATGGCTCAGGAACGCTGGAAATTCAGGGATGCGCATGGCAACAGTGTGGGAGAGCCAGCTTTGGGGAAGGAGGGAGTGAATAAATAAAAGAATGGCTTCCCACATGTACTGCGCAAAAGAAGCTCGGATGCATGCCATAGAACAGTGGTTCTCAACCTTCCCAATGCCACGACCCCTTAATACACTTCCTCATGTTATGGTGACCCCCAACCATAAAATTAGTTTTGTTGCTACTTCATAACTCATTTTGCTGCTGTTATGAATAGTAACAGATTGGTGTAGGGTATTGACTTTGTCCTGTGGGAGTTGTAATTGCTGGGATTTATAGTTCACCTACAATGAAAGAGCATTCTGAACTCCACCAACGATGGAGCTGAATCAAACTTGGCACACAGAATTCCCATGACCAACAAAAAATACTGGAAGGGTTTGGTGGGCACTGACCTTGAGTTTTGGGAGTTGTAGTTTACCTACATCCAGAGAGAACTGTAGACTCAAACAATGATGGATCTGTACCAAACTTGGCACGAATTCTCAATATGCCCAAATGTAAACACTAGTAGAGTTTGGGGGAAATAGACCTTGACATTTTGGAGTTGTAGTTGCTGGGATTTATAGTTCACCTACAATTAAAGAGCTTTCGAACCGTACCAAGGATTGAATTTGGCCAAACTTCCCACACAGAACCTCCATGACCAACAGAAAATAGTGTTTTCTGGTGGTCTTTGGTGACCCCTCTGACGCCCCCTCACGACCCCTCCAGTGGTCCTGACCCCCAGGTTGAGAAACACTGTGATAGAATGTCTCTTCTACCAGAATGTGCCCTTCTATTGATATATCTCTTGTTCTGTGCAATGAATCTTGGAGAGGAGAGAATGCTTGGATTTTGGAGACAGGGCTCCCAAAAAGCAAGCAAAACAACAAGCCAGTGAATAAATTAGCCAAATTTATGGACAATAGCTCCACAGCTAGCAAGGGTTCTCTACTGCTAGTGCTTCCCAAACCTTTCAGTTATCATGAACGGATGGCTAACTTGGCTGGGGAATTCTGATCGCTCTAGTGTATCCAGTGTGTTCCCAAATCATTTTCAACTTCTAACAACTCTAAGGAAAAACTTCACACTGTAAAATGTTGTTGCAGGTTCTGTTTATATTTTCCCCCCATTGGGAGAAAGTAGGTGCAAAAGAGTAGATTTGCCGCAACTGTAAGAAGCCAAGAAGTTGTACATCTCCTTTTCTAACTGACGTCCAGCTTCCATCTTTACCTCTTTCCTTCCTCAGTAGCACAGCCCTTGTTGTGTGTGTCTTGCTGCTTCTAACAATCATTTCAGGAAAGATAAAATACTGTCCGGCCCCCAGATCAAGGGAGGAGTGAAGGGATCAGGCAGGTATGAACATCTCTGCCTTGATCTCAAGTTGTAAATGGATCTTCAAATGCAAGGAGACTTCTTAAGCATGAGTAATTGGTAGGCGTTGGAAAAAGGATGAAGGGGAGCTACGGAGATACGTCTCAGCCCCTTGCCCCTTGAGCGCATTCCAAATGTGCAGATTTTTCTTCATTATCCAATTATGATGACATACACACCAAACATCAGAAATGATTGCACGTGGAATAGTGGGGATTTATTTTGGTGAGGTTTCACATTTTGCTGCATTCTTTAATGCTCCACTCTGCAGGACTCACATTTCCAGCAGCCCCAAAGCTCATAGGAGGAACATTTTGAGAGGACAGACACAGTAATGGTTCCACTTTAACTCCATTATTTTATTGGGGAGACCTTGTGATTGGAAAGCAGCAAGTGGTTAAGAATTCAAGGAAGCCTTTGTCTGGTGAGGTGGTCTGATTTAGAGAATTCTTGACATCCACTGGTACTTGTTTCTATGAAATAGTGATTTTTGCATCATCTTAGCAGAAAAATCCCTCTAGCACCTTGTTCTATGAAACAGTGATCTATCTATCTATCTATCTCAATAGTTCCCAAGAACCA
The DNA here is from genome assembly GCF_025583915.1 of Anolis sagrei ordinatus. Taxonomy (NCBI): domain Eukaryota; kingdom Metazoa; phylum Chordata; class Lepidosauria; order Squamata; family Anolidae; genus Anolis; species Anolis sagrei. Next base: position 39,369,405 of record NW_026847882.1, on the reverse strand, counting down.
CTTTGACCAGGGACCACTTTGACAAGGGACCACTTTGACCAGGGATCACTTTGACAAGAGACCACTTTGACCAGGGACCACTTTGACCAAAGATCACTTTGAGCAGGAACCACTTTGACCAGGGATCACTTTGACCAGGGACCACTTTGACCAGGGATCACTTTGACGAGGAACCACTTTGACAAGGGACCACTTTGACCAGGGACCACTTTGACCAAAGATCACTTTGACCAGGGACCACTTTGACCAAAGATCACTTTGACCAGGGACCACTTTGACCAGGGACCACTTTGACCAGGGATCACTTTGACCAGGAACCACTAGACCAGGGATCACTTTGACCAGGGATCACTTTGACAAGGGACCACTTTGACCAAGGATCACTTTGACCAGTGACCACTTTGACCAGGGACCACTTTGACCAAGAACCACTTGACCAGGTACCACTTTGACCAGGGATAACTTTGACCAGGTACTACTTTGACCAGTGACCACTTTGACCAAGAACCACTTGACCAGGGTCCAGTCTCCAACATCAATAACAAAAGGGTTACAAATTAGTTTTTGGTCAACTTTAGATTCGGTTTGGTTATTTGGGGTGCTGATTCAGAAAATTATTTTGTATAGACCACATCAGCTCTAATTTCTGATACAGAACATATGCCATCCAGTAGTCACCATCTGCTCATCCACAGAAAACTGTATTTAATAAGCCTTGGCCTTTTAAGAGGGTTTCACGGGACCAGTTGCTCTCATTGCAACAGTGTAGAAACTGTGAGGCTGCGGACCACAGGTTGGGAGCTACTGATCTAACTCATGGGCTTATCCTCCAAGTATACATGTACCCTATAGGTTTACTATGTCCTTGGTGCCCACTGGGGTTGAGTTCCAGAATTCCACATAGATACTAAAATCTGTGAATGTTTAAGTCTCATGATACACAATGGCAACCTTTATATAAAATAGAAAAATCCAGATTGGCTATTTAGATTTTTTAAAAATAAACAATTTCAAGAGCTGACCAGTGCAATTCGTGGATACAGAATCCATGGATACGGAGGGCGGGCAGTTCTTATAGTGTAGCACACTCTGTGTTTTGATCATGAAATCTGAGGTTCACTGAACTGGAATTAGAATAAGTGATTGTGCAGGCAATGCAGAGAGCTAAATAAGAAAAGAGCACTTAGGCAACCTCTTACCATGGAGAGAAAATGCAAAGTCAAGGGAGCGAGAGAGCTTTGAAAGAGTATCTTTGCCTATCTATGCCTTTCTGGGAATTGGGAGTTGCGTGAAGGAACTTCCTTTGTGTCTCACTAGCAGGAGGAAAACACTGTGTGCAAACAAGGCCAGATGTGTCCTCCCATTGGACCCTGTTTAGTATCTATAATGATCTTATTTTGAGGCTTTTAAATAAAAGACCCATGTCTTCATCAACAGTTGGCCATTCACATTTATGGATTTGACTCTTTGTGGATCTGATTATCAATGGATTTGGGTAACATGGTCTCTGTAGCAAGTTCTTTAGTGCAACTATATGATCAACATCAGGCAGACTGGAGGGACTAGATATTCCTAGAAAGATGTTCTCTGAGGTTTTAAAAAAGTGTTTGTTTTTTAATTTTTAGTTTTCTGCTTTTGCATGGCCTTGAATTAATAATCAAGCCATAAGGAGAGGCGGGCAAGAAATAACATTGTTTGACAACATTGTTGTTGTTGTTGTTGTTGTTGTTGTTATTATTATTATTATTATTATTTTGAAACAGTCAAAAACCAACTTATTAATGCCCAGAAAGATCTCTCTAACTATTACAAAGATAACCGCCTGAAGTCTAACCCTGCCAAGACTCAAGTATGTGCTTTCCACCTACGCAATTGTGAAGCCAACAGGAAATTGATCTTGAACACTGCACCCATCCTAAATATCTTGATGTCACCTTAGACATAATACTAACATTTAAGAAACACTATTTGAACACCAAGCACAAGGTAGCTGCATGCAATAACATCCTGCAGAAGCTTACTAGCCTTGTCTTACTCAACTGCTGAGAATGCCTACCATGTTTGGCACAATGCCCTGTCTCATGCACAGAGGAAGAGTTGCTTAAAGCCACAGACAATGTGGTCACTGTTGCCCGTTTTTGGTTTAAAATTATTTAGCTGCTTGTGTTCCCTCTATTTTATCAGTTTTATACTTACTTTTTATCAGTTTTATACTTACTTATTTATGCAATGCTTTTGACACAAAATAAATAAAGAACTACCAATGAATAAATAAAGAACTACCAATAAAGAACTCCCAACCAACGTAGAGTTGATTCTAATTTATTTTAATATTGGTTTGATGTCAACTTTTTAATGTCAACTTTTTCACGTTGTACTTGTTTAATGCACTGAAATGATTGTTATCTGATTATTTCATAGTTCTGATCTTCAAGGCACTCAGATACATTATTATTATTATTAGAAACACAACAAGATGAGTCCACAGCAGATAAGATCACTCTGCTGGCTGTTGTATTGGCTCACACGTTGGACGCTTCCCAAGTATCTAGGACTGTGTGATGTATTGGRGAATAATACATGCAGATCCCAGTAAGGTGGCCTTCTTGRAGCTGGCAGATGGTAATTTTGTCAGTACCMATTATGTTTAAYTGCAGGCCAAGGWCTTTAGGCACTGCACCCAGTGTGCRGATCACCACTGYGACCACCTTTACTGGRTTGTSCCAGAGTCTTTGCAGTTCGATCTTTAAATCCTRGWATCGTGTCAGRTTTTCCAGTTGTTTCTCTTCATTCCTGCTGTCACCTGGGATTGCAAKATCGARGATCCYTACTTGGTTTTTTAACATGGTTGTGAGGTCAGAAGTATTGTGCTGTCCGAATTCAGAAGTTCCAGAGTAGTTTGACGTGTTCATTCTCTGTAACTTTTTCCGGCTTGTSWTTGCACCAGTTCTTTGTCACAGGCAGATGGTATTTGTGGCACAAGTTCCAATGAATCATCTGAGCAACAGTGTTATGCCTCTGCTTATAGTCTGTCTGCGTGATCTTCTTGCAGGAGCTGAGGATGTGATCTGTTGTTTCATCTGCTTCCTTGCAGAGTCTACACTTGGGATCTGTCATCGACTTTTCAATTATTATTATTATTATTATTATTATTATTATTATTCTGCTTTTTTTCTCTCCACATCTTACTGTATATGGCAGATGATTGTAAAATAATAATAATAATAATAATAATAATAATAATAATAATAATAATCTGTATGCACTTGTATGTACTCCTATGCATCTTGATGTGTCAATGCCGAGAGATCATCCTTCGCTGCCTCTGCCCCTGATATACATAGCTTGTGCATATAATTACGGTTCCCTGAACAAACCTGTCAGAACACTTGTCGAGATCCTCCACTTAATTGCCCAAGACTTAAAGTTTGACAGAAGACATTTATACATTATTGAGGACGCACAGCCTTGCGGGGAGAAAAGCGTGTGGCACCTGAAATGACACTGAGGGTTACCGATGGCTGGGCTGAGATTCCCTCTCCTTTTTTGTTCTTGGTGGGAAAAGAAAGGAGGAGAGACGAGAAGCATGGCTCCCTTGCAAGCAGATGAGAAGTGTCCTGCTGATGGAGGCTGGGGCGCCAAAGGAGGAGAGCTTTGCTTTCTGCATTGGCCCAACCTCTTTGAATCTGCCTTGGGATGTTTGGCAAACCGTGGCACATTCCTTTGGCAACCTTGGCTTTTGGGAAATAGTTCCAGGCTTGGTTGCTTCTTTCTGTCTCTGAATTCTCCATTCATTGCAGATTATAAGCACCAAGATGCTGCTTTATAGAATTGTAATGGATTTGCAGCCCATAATAGGGCTGCCTATGTAGTAGTTGCTTCTCTGGAACTGATTTGTTGGTACAGAAGGGAGACCAAAGTGATGGAAAAGAGAGTTAGGATATATTTGGTGTATAAAATCTGGCTACCAGTATTAAAAAACTCTAAAATTACAACAGCAAAACAGCAGAGAGGAAACAACCAGGCACATCTTAACACCTCGCAACAAAAGATTTTCCCAGGCTCAGCCAGGCCTTCAAATGCTAATGAAGGTGGACAGTTGAAACATTCACACCTAGCTCCAGCAGAGAAGAGCTCTTTGCCCCACCCCAGCCATTCCACAGATATATAAACCCATTGTCCTAATTCCAACAGACCTCACTACCTCTGAGGATGCTTGCCATAGATGCAGGCGAAACGTCAGGAGAAATGCCTCTAGAACATGGCCCTATAGCCCGAAAAAACCCACAAGAACCTGCAATTTGGTGTGTTTGGAGAACCTGCAATGCCTACCTAAATGCCCTTTCCTCTTAGAAATGCTGGAAAGAATTGTGGAGCTTAGAAATATTGCTTGGATAGACTACAAGCCCCATAATCCACCAGCTAGTACAGTCCCTGGCAACAGAGTGGTTGAAAGATATCCAGGATTGCATTGCAGTTTGGGGAGTGAGCATGGATAAAGGTGACACGGCAGCATGTTGCTGAGCCACATATTTCCATTGCTAATATTTGCAGACACCTGCTGAGGCCTGTGAGCTCCTTGATCTACAGAACTGCCAGAAGATGCAATTTTCAATTTTGGAAGTTGGTACCTTTTGACTCCAGCCGCCAAGATGGAAATGGCACCAGTCAAAATGTACGCAGGGGGTTTGTGCATAAATGTCTCTGAAATATCATCAGATGGGCATTGTTTAAAGCATGGGTGAGGGTGGTGGCGAGACTCTCCAGAGAATACAGTATATCCCACTATACCTCACCAGCAAAATCAATGGTTAGGATAGAATGTAGTCCAACATGAACATCTTGAAAATTTCCACATGATATCACAACACTTAGGGGTAGTTCTTGTTTACTACAGCTTCCCAAATTCCGTCAGCATATTCACCCAAACATGAGAACTGGCAATTCAACATCATATGGAAGACATCATAATTCTCACCTAGAATCATAGAATCATAGAATCCTAGAGTTGGAAGAGACCTCATGGACCATCCAGTCCAGCCCCATTCTGCCAAGAAGCAGGAAAATCGTATTCAAAGCACCCCTGACAGATGGTCATCCAGCCTCTGTTTAAAAGCCTCCAAAGAAGGAGCCTCCACCATTTCTTGAATGGTTGTAATGTAGCCACAGAATTTGGATGTATAGCAAGTCTCTCCAAGAATTTGCTAGGTCCTCTGGTTATTCTATGCTATATTTCCCTTGATAGTTTTATTGGAGGGAAATTGCTAAAGAGGAAACTTCTCTAGAAATTTGTTAGGTCCTGCAGTGCAACCCTGTTGTGTTTGGAGGCAAGGTAATGACATTTGGTCATATCTGTGACCTAGATGGGAATGCATTCCTAACAAATATGGGTGTCTTACACTACTGTTTTGTACTACAACTCCCAGCATTCTCAGAGGTAGATTCTTAAAACTGTTGTTCAAGAAGAGGAATTTCTCAAAGATCTGCTTGCTTGCAACTGAATATGCAAAAGAGGATCACACACACACAGTATCTTGAAGCTTATTGCCATTCCCAACTGGAATGAGCCCATTGAACCACAGAATTTACCTATATTTTCTTCAGATCTATATTTTGGTTATATATTTGGACAACAATTTAATCAATAGATCTTTTTTAGCTGGGATTAACCAGCAGGGTTCATCTACCCCACCTTCCTTTGCCTCCCAGCTGTCATCTGGGAAGGAATCCCACTGGAGCATTGCAGCGCACCCAAATACCTGGGAGTCACTCTGGACCGTGCTCTGACCTACAAGAAGCACTGCCTGAACATCAAGCAAAAAGTGGGCACTAGAAACAATATCATACGAAAGCTGACTGGCACAACCTGGGGATCACAACCAGACACAGTGAAGACATCTGCCCTTGCGCTATGCTACTCTGCTGCTGAGTATACATGCCCAGTGTGGAACACATCTCACCACACTAAAACAGTGGATGTGGCTCTTAATGAGACATGCCGCATTATCACGGGGTGTCTGCGCCCTACACCACTGGAGAAATTACACTGCTTAGCCGGTATTGCACCACCTGACATCCACCGGGAAGTGGCAACCAATAGTAAAGGACCAAGGCAGTGACATCTCCAGCTCACCCCCTGTTTGGGTATCAGCCAGCACGTCAACAACTTAAATCTAGAAATAGTTTTCTAAGATCTACAGAGACACTCGCTGGAACACCTCAGCAAGCGAGAGTCCAAAAGTGGCAGGCTCAAACCCAGAACCTCAAACAATGGCTGATACCAAATGAGAGACTCCCCCTGGGCACACAGAAGACTGGGCAACTTGGAAGGCGCTGAACAGACTGCGCTCTGGCACCACGAGATGCAGAGCCAATCTTAAGAAATGGGGCTACAAAGTGGAATCCATGACATGCGAGTGTGGAGAAGAGCAAACTACAGACCACCTGCTGCAATGCAACCTGAGCCCTGCCACATGCACAATGGAGGACCTCCTTGTGGCAACACCAGAGGCACTCCAAGTGGCCAGCTACTGGTCAAAGGACATTTAATCAACTACCAAGTTTGCAAACTTTGTGTTTTTTTAATCTGTTTGTTTGTTTTGTTCTGTTAGAAATGTAATACAATGGTCTGGTTGCCCCTGACATGATAAATAAATCAGCTGTCATGGAGTAATGTCCCTCAAGAAGAGCAGTTCCCACCAAGCCTTTGACTTGGGGCTGTAATTCTTCACTAACTGTCTTCAAAAAAGGGAGTAACAAGTAATTTAGCAATTTCCTTCCCACGTCTTTGCAAATCATACAGTTTTCAAAGCCTATTCCCATTTCAGGGTTGATTCTATGCAAAATTTTCTGGTGAGTCTTTCATGTATATAAAAGAAGCGTTTTCTGCAGAGGTGGTACAGAAGATCATATTTCTCATGGATAAATACTAAGCTTGTGCAGTTAGGCTGAACCTCGATCCATTTCTGCTGGCTGGATACTGATAGATCCAGTCCATTTTCAGCCACCTCCTGAAAATGGGTGGGTGGCTGGATAGCCTTTTTCGGTTCTCACCCGAAAAATACGGCTAGAGCTGTCCCAGAAAATCAACTGGCAGAACTTTTAAAATGAATGTTTATAACTGGTTTTAACCTTTGTTTTAATTGCAACTGTTTATTTTAATGTATGTGATTAGCATCTAATGGTTGCCTGTGGTAAAGCCGGCCTGATTCCCCCTCCGAGGGTGAGAATGACAGGTTACAAATGCGTGAAATAAATAAATAATAAATAAAATAGTGGCAATGGAGAACTTGCGAGCCGCCCCCTCCCCTTCTATTCCTGGGACTCTTTCCTTTCTTCCTTTCAAGGGAGCCTGTGTTTCAGCAATGGGGTTAAGGAAACATGCTATCCAGCCCATTATGGTGTGGTGGTGGGAGACTTCCCAGGCTCCCCTTCCCATCATTTTAGGCATTGTTTGTTCTTATATCCTTCATTAAGACTGGGATTAAAACCACCAGAGTTGTTACCACTCTTCCTGTGATTCTTTTTCTTCTATCTGTAGAGGAGACCGGATATAATGCTTCGTTAAAACTGTTTTTACTCTAGAGGAGAGGTGCTTTAGGCAGGTACACATGTACTCTCTTCCTGCAGCATGCACACAGCTTCCCAAGGCATTTTAAGGAGGCCCAGGGAAGGAAGAATGATGACCTGGAGCTATCTACCCTGGGCTTACTTTCAAAAACCCTCTTTTTTTCTCTACTGCAGGCCCTACCTGGAGTGGCACGCTTCAACCTCCTTTCTGATTCAGGTTTAATGCTTCCTTAAAGCTGTTTCTACCTTCTACTCTAGAGGAGAGGTAACTAGGTGGTAATAGGTTTTTCTGGGCTATATGGCCATGTTCTGGAGGCAATTTTTCTCCTGACATTTCGCCTGCATCTATGGCAAGCATCCTCAGAGGTAGTGAGGTCTGTTGGAAGTAGGAAAATGGGTTTATATATCTGTGGAATGACCAGGGTGAGACAAAGGACTTTTGTCTGCTGGGGCTAGCTGTGAATGTTTCAGCTGATCACCTTGATTTGCCACAGACCTCACTACCTCTGAGGATGCTTGCCATAGATGCAGGCGAAACGTCAGGAGAAAAATTGCCTCCAGAACATGGCCATATAGCCCAGAAAAACCTACAACAACCCAGTGATTCCGGCCATGAAAGCCTTCGACAATACATAGGTGGTAATAGTTTTTAATATTATTATTTAATTATTATTACTTAGAAGGAGAGGAAGAGAAGGAGAAAAAGAAGCTAAAACTCTCCAACTCCCAAACATGTACACCCACACCACACCCACCCACCCCAAATGTCCCCAACTTGAAGTCAGTCCCACTCAATAAAAAGAATCAAAGAAATAAAGGAAAATAAAAGAGATTCAACTGTGATGCCCAATAGGGAAAGAGGAGCTGCAATCGGCTGCCGTGTGGTCCTCTTATGGACAGGAAACCGTGGTGGTTGGGCCCTTGCCATTATGGTCACCTGACCCAGCCGAAGAGGCTAGATTGGCCAAAGGAAATGTCTAAAAAGGGATCCATGTTCAAGCCTAATAAATACTGCTTTCTGCACAGAAAATGTTGTTTACTGTGCAGATCCCACGGTTCGATACCATATATGAATTTTGCATAGAATAAATCCCAAACTGTGAAAGTTCTCATCAGTCCAAGAGTTCTCTGGATGTTTGGGGAATTTCAAAATATTCTTTCCTTCCCTGTTTTGATTTTTGCATGCTTAGTGTGTTTGTTCCCCCATGTTAGGACTTGCCAGGGTTTAGCACAAACCCCTAGCAGCCGAACAGAAGCAAAAGGGATTAGGAATTCATCCCTAGTCACCGATTAGTTGTATTTGCATGCTCCTTATTGACCTACAGAGAGGAAGGAAACTAGGTCATGTTGAGCCAATCTGGCCCACTAATGCGGAATCTGGGGCGGCGGGTGGGGGAGCGGGTTCACCCAGCAAGGTCGTCCATCCATGCTGAGGGGCGGGTCACTGCCGAAAGCCACCAAGGAACATCATTCGTCAGGAACATCCTACTGACCTGTCAATCAAAGAACACACCATGGGGAAGAAAGGCCGGCAGGAAGAATGGACGTTGTTGTCATAGTGGGTGCTTTGGGATGACATAGATGGGACTTGACATTGAGGAAGAGCGGACCTCCCAACCCATGCCTGGTTTGGGTGGAAAACAGATGCATGATAAAACCAATGAAAATAAGATAAATCTTTTAGAAGTATCTGCCTTTCCTCGCTGCAAAGAAATGCACATGAAAATTTCAGATTCAGACCCTGGTAAGCAGACTAGCAGGAGGTGCTTGGGATTTCTTCATAACGGGACAGGCAAATCTATTTCCTTTCCATATATGTTTACCTTTAAGAGTATTGCTGTTGTCATGTGCCTGTGGGGATCCTAAGGTGAACCTATCATGGGGTTTTCATGTCAAGATTTTTTTAGAAGAGGTTTGCCATTGTCTTCTTCTGGGACTGAAATGTGGGACTCGCTCAAGGTCACACAGTGGTTTTCATGCTGAGTGGGATTCTGCTCTTCAGGGTCACAGTCCAGTGCTCAAACCACTATGCCACATATAGAAGAGATGAATATATCCTCAAAAGTTTTCATAAGCATGTTTTGTGAGGGTCCAAAAACCCTGATGGCATTGCTAGATATTCTTGAGTTTGCCATGTGCTTGCCTCATGGGGGTGGAGAAGAACCAAAGCCTGGAAAAACTCCTTTTTTGAACACCAGGAATTCTCCAGTCAGGATTTGAAGAGTGAATATTCAGAGGTGCCTGTGACCATACCCAGTTGGGAATTTTGGAAGTGAGTTTTTATCCAAGTTCTGGGATGGAGTGTGTCTACCATCCCGGAAAGAAATGTAAGGTGTACACCAGAGGAAGGGAGCATGAGGTTCTCTAGATGTTGTGGGCTTACAACTTTCATCAGTACTAGCCAATATTGAAAGACTGGGATTTGCAGTCTGATGTAATCTGGAGGGCTGTGCAATCTCATAATGGTATTGATGTGTGTGTGTGTGTGTGTGTATGGATTGGATAGGTTGTTTGGAAGAGCCTAGCAGTCATAAAAAAAACTTCCAAATTTTGACTTTCAAAATGTTTGGATGTCTCCCAAGGTTATTTTAATTTTCAGAACCATTGGGCAACTTTGGTAAAGCCTAAAGCCTAAATCTCATGCTTTCCCTCCCCTGGCGATACAAGAGAGGGATGAGGTGGGCGTGGCTAAGCACAGCCATTGTTGTAGTTTGAGAAGGTCAGGCCCCCACTGGTAGAGATGGCAAAAGGGAAACTACTACATATCCCCCACTGCCTTGCTGCTCATTATTTATTTATTTATTTATTTATTTACTTTATTTGTATACTGCACTATCTCAGCCCGTAGGCGACTCAGTGCGGTTTACAACAGGACAATATACAAAGTGCATAGCATTAGCATTAACATTTACACAGTCACTAAAGCAGTTAAAAACAATATAACAATACATCAGTAAATCAACATAACATCAATATATCCAAATAACTAAGCCATCACTAGCCAAAATGGCTGAAGGACCCCTATAGCTGTCTTTTGCTGTCTTTGTCTAAATATAAAATAAACTGATTGAATCTATAAAGGTGTCTAAAACAGGCAGCAAAGCAATAAGCAACTTTTTCAAAGCCAAGAGAACATAAAAAACAGTCATTTCACTTTGGCCTGATTGCCATGAACAAGGCACTGGGGTAGCTAGCTACTGCCAGCCCTTTACGTCAGTAAGTAATGATAAAATAAATGTTTGATTGCCTCTGCAAATAGGAATAAACGGATGGATGTATCTTGAAGATCCTCTCCAACTCAGTACAGGAAGCAAATGTATGTCAGGAGTTTGGATGGTGCCTTTCTGCCCAGAAAAAGGGGGTCAGTCTAGAAGTCCCTTGATGGAGTCTGTATTATGATTTCTGTTCTCCATCAATTTAACACAATTTGTGCCACACAAACAAAGCTTCTGGAGTAGGACAACTACTTTCAAAGTAAAGATCACCCAATGAAACAGGAAATAACACTTTCAAACCAGGAACAGATTTTCTTTATTATTAAAAATATGTTTATAAAATCTTTGAAAATTTGCCAAACATCCATGGATAAATCAAAGGTTATGAAATTTGGTGAGCTAACAGTGGTCCATGTGTTCTACCACTGTGCCAAGTCTGAAAATGAAGGAATCCCCTGAAGTTTCCCCAGCGCCAGTGCTGTTTTTTTCCAACTGCGCATGCGTGTCTGCCATTAACGAAGCAATTTGGAAGTTTCATAAGTTTCAGAAAGTTTTGATTTTTTTTAAAAAAAATTGGAAGTGACTTTAGAAAGGAACCACCAGCACCCCCTATATCCGAAATGAGTTTTGAAACATTTTTTGGATCAATCAAGCCATATATATATATATATATATATATATATATATATATATATATCATTGAACCTGTAGACTGTTATAAGGTCTACCAAGGTAAAGGAGGTGGTTTTCCATTACCTGCTCAAAACTGGCGTAGTGATGATGACAAGGCAATTGTGACTCCAAAGAGGAAAAAATACGAGCCAGCATTGCTTCGGATGTGTTCCTCTTTCCTTGGCCTTAAGTGCCTGGCAATAAAAGTTTCCAGCACAATGCACACACACACACAACAAATCGCAGCCTCAGCTGGTCTTGCCCATGCTGTGTCACATGCTCAGAGAGAGATGTCACATTGAATTAACATCTCTTTCCAGCAGCCTGGATGTCGCTGGCATTCCTCAGCAGCTGAAGCAGAGGACTCTGTGTGTGTGTTGCCAAGCCCTCTCAAATAGGATAAAAACAACATGGAGATGCAAGCTGGATCTGGAAAGAGAAGAGAAGCCCATGTGGTTGCTTCAACCCAAAGGACACTGTGTTACTGCTACCTACAGGGCTGGCTGTCCTTCCTCATCATGGTTGATCTGCATACTCATTTGCATGCTGCTTTTGGATTGGTGAGGATGATAGGCCAGATCATTGTGGGGCTGTAAGGGGTGGGGCTCCGTCTAGGGCATCTGGGGGCAGTGTCAGCTTGGCCTTCCTGTGTCTGGATTGAATTGGATCAGACAGGAAGACAAAAATATTTGCAGGAGATGAGGAGGAAATGCATTGAATTAAGGCTGCGTTGGATTGCACCATCTTGAGGAGCAGGGGAGGATTTTTATTTTTCGTACGACTGACAGTGTCCATGTCAGTGAGAATGTGAATCCAGAACAGGTTGAAGTCCAAATTATACATTTTCAAATTCTAGCCTTCTGGTTGTGTTGGACTTCAACTCCCAGAAGCTTCAGCTGCCTTGGCCAACAATCAAGGGTTCTGGAATCTGAAGTCCAAAACACATTTTGCATTACAGGAACTATCCAAAGTGCTGAATCTATTTCAATATAGGGCTGAGTGCCTTGGAGAGGTCCTTTAATGTCCGAAACAGAGAGTGGATTCATGGCCTCACTGACATGAAATCCAGCACTTTCTGACTTCATATGAACCCTCTTATGGGGTTTTCTTGTTTCAAAGGGTTTTGCCTTTGTTTGTTTGTTTTTTTTGTTTACAGTATTTATATTCCACCCTTCTCACCTCGCAGGGAGTCAGGGCGGATCACAATGCACATATACATGGCAAACATTCAATGCCATAGACACACAACATATTTAGACAGACACACAGAGGCTATTTAACTTTCCAGCTTCATGAGGGTATGTTTGAATTCCTGCCACCGGGGGAGCTGTCACTTCATTGTCCACTTGTGACACCAATGTAGTACTTCCTCATTCTTTTGCACACTGCTAGATAGTTTTATGGCATTGTAAATTAGTTAAATTAGCCACCCCCCATAAGTGGTACCTAAATTTCCTACTTTTATTTTAATTATTTTAATTGTGTTTTTTTATGGTGCCATAAATTAGTTAAATTAGCCTTCCCACATAAGCGGTACCTAAATTTACTACCTGACAGATGTAACTGTTTTTTGGGCTGCAAAGATCAATAGCAAGCTAGACAAATGGTCAGAAACTTACTCCAACCCAAGCTGGCTTCGAACTCATGACCATTTGGTGAATAGTGATTTTAATGCAGTTGAATCACAACCAGCTGCACCACAATCCAGTCCTCCTCCTCCTCTTCCTCCGAGGCTGATAGAGTGTGACTTGCCCAAGGTTAGCCATTGGGTTTCCATAGCCGAGTGGGTGTTTGAACCCTGCTCTCCTGAATCTTTTTCCAGTGCACAAACCATTAGATTACACTGCCTCTCCTTTATAATAATTCATTCTACCAAGAACTTCAAAAATCGGGCATTAGCTGAAGTGGGAGGAATCAATATGGTATAAACATATTGCTTGGAGACTCGAGCCTCTTGTGTCTACAGTAGCATAAAATAAAGAGGGAAGGTCAAATATTGATGCACAGATAGAAAATGTAGGGTTTTTTTCTTTTCTTTTTTTTTTGCAGACTGGCTCTTCAGAGACTGTGGTTGTTCTTAAGGGCTGTCATCTCATGAGGCACCCCTTCAGGCAACTGACTCATGCCTCTGCGCTCAATGTGCATATTGTCAACTATGCTGCAGAACCCACACTCAGAGTTACCTACCAGCATTGCACTGTGCCATTATGAAGCCCACGCTGAGCAACTGTTTGCACGGATGATCAGATTTTAATGAAAATGAGATTTTAGCATTCTTGAAACAAACAATAGTCTAGGTCCTATTATGTGATGGTACAGAAAGGAGCCCCCATGGTGCAGTGGGTTAAAGCACTGAGCTGCTGGGCTTTTTGATCGAAAGGTCGCAGGTTTGATTCCGTGGAGCGGCGTGAGCTTCCGCTGTCAGCCCTAGCTTCTGCCAACCTAGCAGTTCGAAAACATGCAAATGTGAGTAGATCAATAGGTACCGCTCCGGCGGGAAGGTAACAGCGCTTCATGCAGTCATGCCGGCCACATGACCTTGGAGGTGTCTACGGACAACGCCGGCTCTTAGAAATGGAGATGAGCACCACACCCCAGAGTCAGACATGACTGGACTTAATGTCAGGGGACTACCTTTACCTTACAGAAAGGACTTACATCACTTACAAACTTACTTACTTACTTACGTGATCCCTCGTTGTTTGAGTAGGATTGTCTTCCAAGATCAGTGTACTGACGGTGGGTCCGTAGGTGACCTATTCTTGACCTGCATGTTCTCCTGCAGTGAGGGCATTGGTTTCCAGGTGGAAGACAGTCCCGGTCGGGGTTGGCTTGATGCTCCTTCCTCTTGGCACATTTCTCTCTTTCACCCTCCATTCATGCCTCTTCACATTCTACAACATTGCTGGTCACAGCTGACCTCCAGCTGGAGCACTCAAGGGTCAGGGCTTCCCAGTTCTCAGTATTAGGCTTGGGTGATCCAAAAAAAAAAAAAAAGGTTCAAAACTCATTTCGGATGTAGGGGCTGCTGGTGATTCAATTTTGAAATGATTTCCAAAATTTTCTTGAAAAAAAGATCGGAAATATCAGGAAATCCGAATTGCTTCGTTTGCTTCATTAATGGAAGGTGCCCCTCCCTCCCTCCAGAACTATTAGAATCTTGCAGATTCCCTTCCTTCCCTTGCAGGGAGCTGCGATGCAGAGGGACAAGGCGGATGTGGCTAAGCACAGATTTTAAAACTAACCTCACAGTTTCCTTTACCTGGGTGGCGGCGAACGGCAATGGATTGCAGAGGGACGAGGCTGGCGTGGGTAAGAACAGCTCTTCCTGAAGGCCACACCCTCAGTGGCCTTCAGGAAGAGCTGTTCTTACCCACACCCATCTCGTCCCTCTTTGCATCGCCAGGCGTGCAAAGCCACATCTGAAAATAATTCCGAACAATGGGGAAGTTGTTTCAGTTCAGAATTGCTCCTCCCACTATTCCTACATGGCTCAAAATTGGATCAAAAGGTAATTTAATCCGAATTAATTACGATTTTAGAAGCTTATGAACTAACTTACCCAAGCCTAGTATCTATGCCAGAATTTGAGCCCATCTTTAAATCTCCAACATTTTGTTTTACAGAAACGACTACATCACTTACAAACATCTCTTCTCTAAAGAGTGTAACAACTGGACATAGAGGCAACAAGTAGACAGTATAACTCTGCCAAATCCATGGGACTGTATTGGAAGAACTCACATATTATAGACCCATTTGGAAGACCTCTGAATCCTATGAAAAGCAATAAAATTAAACTTGCAGCTTAGGGTCTCTCCCCCCCAGGTCTCCATGAGACTTCATAGCAATTAAAATGAGTTGTACAGAGGGCCAAAGGACATAATAAGCTAGCATGCTATCCTAGCAGAATGGAAGATCAGTTTTATGCCGTCTTCCATCCACTTATTTCCCAGGTTCTTCCCTTTCAATTGCTCCATGCCAAACAATTTTGGAGAAACCCAGAAAGTCCCTTCGAACCCCATTGTGCTGGCTGACATTTGCTGATGCTGTTTCTCAAATGCCTCCGAGTCTTCTAATAAAGTCTTAAGGAAGTCGGAGCTGTGGAGCTGCTGGGTTGCTGCATTAGAGGAAGGCACCATAACAATGAAAACCGAATTACTTTTCTCTTCTCCTCTGCCCTTCGGTGTGTGCAGAATTATTGATGGCTACGTTGCCTGAGCGACAGCAAGGAGAAATGTGGGGAGGAAGGCCCATGTTTGGAAACTAGAGAACCAGTCCTTCTTGGTGACTTTGAAGGAATCAAGCACCACTAGTGAAGTGATTTGAAGATAGTTGGGTGCTTCTGAGCCAAGAAGAGATCTCAAATGAGATCTTATCCAAGTTTCATCCAAGTTTATCATCTTGGGAATGGTTGTCAAGTGTCATTTCCATGAGTATGAGAGAGAAGAAGTGGCTTCTAGTTATGATTCATAACTTCCAAAGGTTACATTTCTGTGTCCTTAGGTAGGTGTCTCCTCAACTCACCATTCCTCCATCAGGTTTCAGGCTCAGCTGCTACTAAATGAGAAGACTTCTACAAGACTCATGGTGACTACTAAGAATGAAGGTTTGCCTTTGTCCCTATGTCACCAATCTAAGGAGTCCCCAGTAGCACAGTGGGTTAAACCCTTGTGCTGGCAGGACTGAAGACCAACAGGTTGCAGGTTCGAACCCGGCGAGAGCTTGGATGAGCTCCCTCTATGAGCTCCAGCTTCAGTTCCCCATGCGGAGACATGAGAGAAACCTCCCACAAGAATGGTAAAACATCAAAACAACTGGGCGTCCCTGGGCAACATCCTTGCAGATGGCCAATTGTCTTACACCAGAAGCAACTTGCAGTTTCTCAAGATGCTCCTGACATGAAAAAAACAAAAACAAAAACCAATCCAGAGTCAGCTAAAAACCTGGATGTTCTGGTGTGCTTTTGATTAAGCAGCTCACCAGTAATTTCCCTGTCCCTATTGTGTTCTGCACTTTACTCCGTCCCTCAAATGGTCTACCTCAATATATTTTTATGACAGTATTTCCCACCCAATCTCCTAGTTGCTGCACTTCTCTTGCACTCCTGTAAAATATATTGCACTCATTGAACTGTACCTCAGCTGTGTTCTTTTTTCTCCGCCATATTGCTCTGATGTTGTTTATAACTGTGTTGTATTGCTTTTATCTGATGTTTTTAATTGGTAAGTGTTTTATTTCTGTGTTTTAATTGTAATTTTTGGGCTTGTCCCTTGTAAGCTGCCCCGAGTCCCCTAGGGGAGATGGCTGGCAGGGTATAAAAATAAAGTTGTTGTTATTATTAATAATAATAATCAAAGTACCTTCTTCTGCTCTATTGCTATGGCCACCAACTATGGGGACTTTCTAGATGCCATCAAAACACATGTGAGACACCAAGAACTGGGAATCCCTGGCCTTTGAACACTCTAATTGGAGTTCAGCTGTAACCAGGAGTGCTGCAGAATTTGAAGATGCATGAATGGACAGTGAAAGGGGGAAAGGAAGACACGTCAAGGCAACCCTGACCAGGACAGCCTTCCAGCTGGAAACCAATGCTCTCACTGTGAAAGAACATGCAGATCAAGAATAGGGTTCCACAGTCACCTATGTATCCACCACCAAGACACTACACTTGGAAGGCCATCATACTTGGACAACGAGGGATTGCCTAAGTCAGGTCAAGTCAAAAGTGTGAGAAATAACAAAGACTGGACATCCTCTTTATTAACTATTGCCAACATAGACATGATACCCAAATCCAAGCAAAGACCATCAGCATTTAAGTGATGGTCCTCCGCCATCAACTCCACTGGACCGGCCACGTTGTGGCGGACACCTGACCACCGCCACACAAAGCAGTTGCTCTACTCCAAACTCAAGAACAGAAAACGGAATGTTGGTGGGCAGGAAAAGAGATTTAAAGATGGGCTCTGTTGTGACTCAGCTTTATTCTGAGTCTGAAGCTGAGCTCTGTGGGCCTTCCGAGCCAGAATTCCTACAGGATGAGGAGGAGGATGATGGGTTACAGATTTACATAAATGCTTCAGACAGGGCTGATGGTGGGGCTGCTGAAGGGGAAACAGCAAGTCAGTTCCCAGGAGAAAGGAATGTTAGTGAGACTGATAACGAGGGTGAATTCCCACACAGTCAGGTGGAGATGTCTTTGCCGTCCCAAAGTGATCTGGTCCAGCTGGACCAAGATAAGGGGTTGCATAGCCTTGAAGATAATTTCTCTTTCTCTCCCCCCCCAAGCACCGGGTCAGGACCTGGACAGCCTCCTTAGTAGCAGGTGGAAAGGAGTGACAGAGTTGGACATCATCTGCGTACAGATGACACCGCACCCCGAAACTCCGGATGATCTCCCCCAGCGGCTTCATGTAGATGTTAAACAACATGGGGGACAGTATGGAACCCTGAGGAACGCCACAGATCAACGGCTGTGGCGCTGAACAGGAGTCCCCCCATAACACCTTCTGGGTACGACCCTCCAGAAATGATCGGAGCCACTGCAACGCAGTGCCCCCGAGACCCATCTCTGCAAGGCGCCCCAGAAGAATACCGTGGTCGACGGTATCGAAGGCCGCTGAGAGGTCCAGGAGCACCAACAGGGACACACTCCCCCTGTCTAGCTCCCGGCGCAGATCATCCACTAAGGCGACCAAGACCGTCTCAGTACCATGTCCCGGTCTGAAACCAGACTGTGCCGGATCCAGAATATCCGTGTCTCTCAAGAATACCTGGAGTTGTGAGGCCACCACGCTTTCCATGACTTTGCCCAAAAAGGGGAGATTGGAAACAGGCCGAAAGTTGTCCAATTTAGTGGGGTCCAGTGATGGTTTCTTCAACAGCGGTTTTATAATAGCTTGTTTTAAGCTCTCTGGAATATTGCCTTCCCACAGGGAGGCATTAACCACCACCTTCACCGATCCCCCTCTGGCCTCCTTCAGAAGCCAGGATGGGCAGGGGTCTAGGATGGACGTGGTGGGTCTCATTCCTCCAAGTATCTTGTCCACATCCTCGGGTTTCACAAACTGAAAAGAATCCAACAAAATCGGACAAGCAGGTGCTTGTGTCACATCCACAGAGACTGCATTTAATGTGGCGTCCAGCCCAGAGCGGATCAAAGCGACTTTGTCTGCAAAGAACCGAGCAAATGCTTCACAGCGCGCTGCCGAGTTGTCAGGGCTCCCACCTGAGATAGGGGGAGTTAAAAGACCTCTGACAATCCGAAACAACTCCGCCGGACGGTTTTTTGCAGACGCAATAGTGGCCGCAAAGAAAGTTTTCTTTGCGGCTTTTATTGCCGCGGCATATGCCCTTAAAAAGGACACAAACCGTGCTCGGTTTGACTCGCTTGGGACCGATCGCCACACGCTCTCTAGAACCCTCTTCCTTCGCTTCATCGCTGCCAGCTCCTCGGTGAACCAAGGGGCTGGTTTAGCTCGGTTACTTGAGAGGGGACGTTCCGGAGCGATCATGTCAATTGCCCTAGTCATCTCCCCATTCCAGAGAGCGACCAAGGCCTCGACATGAGCACCTACCAAGGTGGCGGGGAACTCCCCAAGAGCCAGTCAGGAATCCATTCGGATCCATTAGCCTCCTGGGGCGGACCATCTTAATGGGTCCTCCACCCCTGCGGAGGTTAGGGGGCGCAGTGAGTCTAAATCTAATCAGGAAGTGGTCGGTCCACGGCAACGGAGAGATGGCCAACTCCTCCACACCGCCACCCTGCTCCCATCCCTGGCAGAAAACCAAGTCCAATGTATGTCCAGCACAGTGGGTGGGGCCAGTTATTCGTTGGGACAGCCCCATGGTTGCCATGGCGGACATGAATTAATTAATGAGCAGGCAAGATCGTCTACAATTAAGGCTCCAGAGAAGCACTCGCTTGGCTAGCAAGCGAGAAGCCAAGGGGGCCAAAGGTCAACGCAATGTGTTCATGTCTGCAAAGGGTATTTAGCCTTGTAGCTGACAAGCAGGGGCTGTCAGTCCAACGTAGCTCTTCTCATGCAAACTTCTGTGGATTAACTTTGGCTTTTAGCAGCACGCTTCTGGCTTCCTGAGTCTGGGATTTGGGCCTTGTTTTCAACTGTTTTCCATGGACTCTTGTTTGACCATTGCTAAAGGATTATGCTTCATGTTTTTGCCTTTGGATCTTGGGAACTTTGTCTTTGCATTTAAGCCTTTGTCCTGCCTATGGAACTTTTGCATTTCTTATACTTTGTTTTGATTTTGCCTTTTTCTCAATAAACTACAAAACCTACAGCTTTGGTGTGGTGGTGTCTGGAGCAAGGTGAAAGCTACCCTGAGTTGCAACAGGCTCAAAGCCAACTTTAAAAACTCTGGCATAGACACCGAGAACTGGGAAGCCCTGGCCCTTGAGCACTCCAGATGGAGGTCAGCTGTGACCAGCAGTGCTATAGAATTTGAAGAGGCACGAATGGAGGGTAAAAGAGAGAAACATGCCAAGAGGAAGGCACATTAAGCCAACCCCAACCAAGACCACCTTCCACCTGGAAATCAATGCCCTCACTGCAGAAGAAGATGCAGATCAAGAATAGGGCTCCAGAGTCACCTATGGTCCCACCGCCCAGACACTGATCCTGGAAGACTATCATACTCAGACAACAAGGGATAGCCTAATTAAGTAAAGTACCCAAATCCAAGCTTTCTTATACAGGAAACCAAATGTGTATGCAATATGGCTCCCATATCCATGGACCAACAAAATAGAGGCATTTTCTAGGTCCTCCAGACCTAGTATTCTTTGCTGAAAATCCTCCATTTCAACAGGGTTCACTATTATCCTACAATTACATGGTTCGTACTGTTGATACAAAAGTAACACTTATTAACGGAAGCTCAATAGGACAAAAATAGATTAATTCACAGGCCTGCAATGAAGATACTTTTTCAATATTGTTGCTCTTTTGAATGTATTTTTCTGTCCGGGATTTGGGAAATACAATAATAATGTTGTGCCACAGTTCTTTCAACAATTCAATTTTTTTTAGTCAATTCAGTTGTTTGTTTTGATGAAGTGCAGGCGCTGATGTGGATTTCTGGAAGTAATGTTTTTAAAGGTGTGCCTTTTTGTGCACATTGCTTGCATTGCAAAATTGGGGGAAATTAATACCATATTAGTTGGAATCCGTATGCAAAAGGATCTTGCATCACATTTGAGACCGACTGAGGGTCATCTACACTATAGATTTAATGCAGTTTGACACCCCCTCAATTGCCATGGCTCAATGCTATATAGCAGACATGAGCAAACTTTGGCCCTCCAGGTGTTTTGGACTTCAACTCCCACAATTCCTAACAGCCTACCGGCTGTTAGGAATTGTGGGAGTTGAAGTCCAAAACACCTGGAGGGCCAAAGTTTGCCCATGCCTGCTATATACTCATGTACTTCTCTGCCAAAGAGTGCTGGTGCGTCACCAACCTACAAGTCCCAGGATCCCATATTGATCAAGTTGAGCAGTGACAGGGATCAAACTGCTTTAATTCTACAATGAAGATGCACCCTAAGAGAAAGAAAGTTGTGGCATAAGCTTTTATAGACCAAAAATACTTCATCCAATGTGTGTAATGAAGTGCTTGTGGACAGACATTTATACTCATGGAGGAACATGTTTGTGTTTGTGAACTGAAGGCCATTTGTTTTCTGGTTTTTGTGTTTGTCTGTGAATTATGCATTAAACCTATTTACATTTCAGGATGAACAAAACACTTTTTTGCAACTGTCCGGAGTACGTACTGGAGTGACTCAGGACCTGGAATGATCTTCCGAAGGGTGGCAAAGGTCACCTAATATGCTACCTTAATGTACTTTAATGGGCTTTTAAGGAATTAGAAAAACCATAAAGATCAATTTGTCTTTGGTGGTTTTCTCCTGAGATGTGTGTTATTGAACCACTGATTATTTTGGGTTGTAATTATTTATTAGTTATTTGTATACTCCGATGCTGCATGCATTATTTACATTAGTTGGGTTTGGTTGTTGACCTGTGTTTTTTCACTATGAAACCAGAAAGGAAGTGTTGCCTCTCCAAATATTTCTGACTGTGACTATTAAAGCTGGCCATGGCACTTGGAGGAGTCTGGGAACTATAGTCCAAGACGAACAATGTTGCCAGGCTCTATGGAGAGCCATAATGGGCTAATCCCTATTTGGAAACCTGAGGCCCTTTCTACACTGCCATATAAAATGAAGATTATCTGCTTTGAATTGGATTTTATGGCAGTGTAGACTCATACAGTGTAGCCCCAGCTTCTGTCAACCTAGCAGTTCGAAAACATGTAAATGTGAGTAGATCATTAGGTACCGCTCTGGCAGTCAGGCCGGCCACATGATCTTGGAGGTGTCTATGGACAATGCCAGCTCTTCAGCTTGGAAATAGAGATGAGCACCAACCCCTAGAGTCGGGCACAACTGGACTTAACCTTTTAGACTCATATAATCCAGTTCAAAACAGATAATGTGGATTATCTGCTTTGACAATCTGGATTATATGGCTGTTTAGAAGGATCCTGGGGTGCATACTCACCACACAATTGTATTCAACCATAATACAATTTAATATATCTTATTTTGATTAAAAAATGCAAAATCCTCCAAAACCCACATTTTTTCCACATGTGTGACTGGAAATGTATCCCTCGTAAATATGGCAGATCAAGCTATATTGGACAATGCACCAATCCTAGGATTCCTCCATAGAAGAGCTCTCTTCTAGCACTTTATCCAACTACAAATCCCACCATTCTATAGAGTTGGGGCCATGACAGTTAAAATGATATCATATTACAACAACAATGTAGATATACTCATTGTATATACAGTAATGGCAACTAGAAACCATCCTTCCATTGCATTTCTTCCATTATGGATACCATTGTATTTTTTTAACCAATGGAAGAATGGTTTCCAGGTGACTGTGTATTGTCACCTATATTGCCATCAATATTATATTGCAAGGGCATAACAACATCTGTTATAGAGCTCCAGTATGCCAATGATAATGTAGTCTGTGCACATTCAGAAGAAGACTCACAAGTCACTCTAAACACCTTCGCAGAAGCATCCAAGAAGCTCAGCCTCTCATTGAACATCAAGAAAATCAAAGTGCTCTTTCAGCAGTCACCAGTCAATCCATCTCCAATGCCAGAAATGCAGATTAATGGTGCAATATTAGAAAATGTTGACCACTTCTGCTACCTTGGCAGCCACCTCTCCACAAAATTCAACATCGCCTGAGCTCTGTGAGTGCAGCATTTTTACAAGTGAAGCAGAGAGTATTTGAGGACCAGGACATCATCAGGGAGACCAAGGTGTTTGTTTGTAAAGCTATTGTCCTTGCAACCCTGCTATATGCCTGCAAAATGTGGACTGTCTACAGACATCACACTCAACTCCTGGAATGATTCCATGATCATTGCCTCTGGAAAATCCTACAAATCCCTTGAGAAGACAGGCAGACAAATGTCAGCATGCTGGAAGAAGCAAAGATCACCAGCATTGAAACCATGCTTCTACACCATCAACTCCACTGGACTGGCCACATTGTTTGAATGCCTGATCACTGTCTCCCAAAGCAGTTACTCTATTCCCAACTCAGGAATGGAAAATGCAATGTTGGTGGGCAGAAAAAGATATTTAAAGATGGGCTTAAAAGTAACCTTAAAAATTGTGGCACAGACACTGAGAACTAGTAAGCTCTGGACCTAGAGTGCTCTAGCTGGAGGTCAGCTGTGACCAGCAGTGCTGTGAAATTTGAAGAGCCATCGATGGAGGGCGAAAGGGAGAAGTGTGCCAAGAGGAAGGTATGTCAAGTCAACCCTGACTGGAACTGCCTTTCACCTGGAAACTGATGTCCTCACTCTGGAAGAACATGTGGGTCAAGAATAGGGCTCTACAGTCACCTATGTATCCTCCGCCATTATACTCGGAAGGCCATCATACTTGGACAACAAGGGATCACTTAATTAAGTAAGTAATTGTAAGGGTATTGCCATATAATATAGTTCCCTCTTTCAGATAGGCTCCAGAAAGGAAGATATCGAGGTGCAGCTATGGCAGGGGGACAAAATAAGGATATTGGACCCCAAATGAGCACCTTGTATCTAAAATGAGATGTTGCACTCCACAAAACTCCTAGCATTGCAGGCAGAAAGACATTGAAAACCATTCACCCCTGTAACCCTGCCATTTGCTGTCTTCACATTTTTACCTTTGCTCTGGATGCTTAAACTGTACTTCTAACACTCAAATGAAGTGTGAAGTTGTGACAGTGCCACAAATGTGCAGAGTGAAGGGATGCTTCATTGGAGAGGCAGAATCCTTATGAGACCTGATGCCCTCATTTTGTCCTCCGAATAGCTAAACCCTTGGAAGAGACAGGTATGGATTTATCCTTTATCTCTTCTTCCCTCTCCTTCTCTCCTTCCCTCCTTTTACAATCACCGAGGGGCTTAGTTTTCCGAATCAGCACCTTGGCCAGCTCCATCCTAATGCCTGAAGGGCCTGAAATGTGCTGTTATGTCATTGTGCGCTTTGAAGGGATTTGCAGAAAGGTATATATACACTCTAGGAATGGTTAGATTAACTATCGGATGTGAATTTGTGCTGACTTATTGCCGTCTCCTCTATTTTTGGGCTCCGCGCCACCTTTGACACACACAAATAAGGCAGTATTTTTGTGTGTTTTCCTTGACCTGTGTGTACGTATGACTTCCAATTTCTCCCTAGCCAGGTGAAGATCCAGAGGAAGGTGATCTGTGGTTTTCCAGTTCTGAGGATTTTCTCATTTCAGCCTGGAAAAAGAGAAGTGGAATAGAAAGAGAGCCTGCATTTTTATATACACAGGATTCCCAGTGGGGAATAATCTCATTAGTCAAATGGTTCTGCTAAGTGGGAGATGAAGGTGTTTTAAGTGAAGAGAAATCTGTCTTGTTAACCTACCTGAAGGAAAGGGTGAAGTGCATAAGTAGCCAAGGAGGGATGTTAAAACTTGGGTGGTTTGCCTTGGCAAGGGAAGGCCAATAACTGATAGGATTTTTTTTTCTTCCTGCTGCAAAATTTGCAATATTTAGCTGCAGATTTGTCAAAGAAGAGCCATTGTTAAAAGTTCCACTATGATGCTGGTCCCAAAGAGAGAGCTTGATGAACTTGAAGCTGTGATCAAGAGTTTGGGGCCTAGGATGTGCCTACATTGTAGAATTAATGTGATTTGATATCACTTTACCATTCTATGGCTTAATGCTATAGAGCAGGTATGGGAAAACTCAGGCCTGAGGGTCAGATGTGGCACCTTGGGCTCTTTTCTCAGGCCCTCCTCTCTCTCATCATCATATGCTTCCTTCCTTCCTTTCCTTCCTCCTTCCCTCCTTCCTTCCTCCTTCCTCCTCTCCCTCCTTTCTCCTTCTCCTCCCCATCCCTCCTTCCCTTCCACCCTTTTGTCCTTCCTTCCTTTCCTCTTTCCTCTCTCCTCCTTTCTTCTCTCTTCCTCTTTCCTTCCTTCTTCCTTTCTTCCTTCCTTCCTTCCTTCCTTCCTTCTCTTCTTCCCTTTTTTCCTTTCCTTCTCTTCCTCTTCTTTTTCTTCCTTCTTCCCTTCCTTTTCCTTCCTCTTCTTTCTCCTCTTTTTCCTTCTCTTTTTCCTTCTTCCTTTCATTCCTTCTTTGCTTCCTACCTTCCTTCCTTCCTTCTTTCTTTCTTACCCTCCTTCCCTCTCTCTTCTCCCTTCCTTCTTCTTCCTTCTCCTCCTTCCTTCCCTTCCTTCCTTCTCCCTCTCCTTCTCTCTTTGTCTTTCCTTCCTTCTCTCCTCCTTCCTCCCTTTCTCCCTCCCTCCATTCTCTTCCACCCTTCTCTTCTCCTTTCCTTTCTCCTTCCTTCCCTTCCTCCCCTCCCCCTCCTTTCCTTCTTTCCATCCTCTTCCATCCTTCTCTTCCCCTTTCCTCCTTCCTTCCTCTCTCTTCTCTCTTTCCTTCCTTTCATTTTTCCCTTCCCTTTCCTCCTTTCCTTCCTTTTGTCTTCCTTCCCCCATCTTTCCCCCTCTTCTCCTTCTTCCTCCTTCCCTTCCCTCCTTCCTCTTTCCCTTCCTTCTCTTCCTCTATTTCCTCCCTCTCTCCCTTCTTTCTCCTTTTCTTCTTTCTCCCTTTTGCCTTTCCTTCTCTCTTTCCTCCTTCCCTTCCTTCCTTTCATCACAGGACAGCCTGTCCTTTTAGCAGGGAATGCTAGCATGTGTCCCCCAAGTTCGAAAGTTTGCCCATGTCTGTCATAGAATCATGCATAGCCATGGAAGTCCAATGGTTACATTGTCTGGAAATGGGGGGAAATTAAGGTACGCCCAATGTAGTTTGACCCATTTATATGCCATGGCTCAATGTTAGGGAATCCTGGGATTTGAAGTTTGGTGAGGAAGATTAAAGACTTTGTAAAACTACAACTCTCGTGTTTCCATGGCAATTGGTGTCAAACTGCATTCATTCTGCAACGGCTCACATAAACCTACTGCAAAAGCCAATGCAACATCCATGCAGTCATTACATACATTACAGAGCAGTCAACCCATGTTTGAGGGCATGCTTTTTCAACCATTGGAACATTATGGGACCCCAATTTAGACAAAAATATCAATTGGAGAATAACCGACTTCCCAAAATAGCAGTGCTATCATACAAAAGGGCCGTGAACATTAGATAGAAGAAGAGCGGCTGGAGAGGAAGGAGAAATGACTCCCCAGAACAAAAGGCGCATAGATCACGGCTGCCGATCGATCAGAAAACCCAGTCACGGCCCCGGCGTGTTAAATCCATGAGCCTCCATCCCGTAGCAAATGTGCTCCAATCAAAAGAAATATAATTTAAAGTCGGGTAAAATTCTAAATTAAGGTTTGACTTACGTTCTCAAATCAGGAAGATGAAGAGCCTCGGGTTTCCCGCGTCGTTAATCTCTCCAGCTGTTGTTTGCCTCGTTTAAAGTTGAAGGCAGAAAGCTTTCTGAAAAGAGAGAAATAGAAAGAGGCAGGAAGAGGAGCAAAGTTTCCAAAGTCAGTGGTGTTTGGACAGATCCAAATTGGAGACATGGTTCTGTTGGCAAGCAAAACTGGTGCAAGCAAAACTGGTGCAAAGTCGTCATGAATGCAGGCTTGAAATAAACAGCTCCAACAAATGCCATAAAGCCAACGTCTAGTCCTCATTACTGTAGGTGTAACTCTCACCAAATTTCTGGAAGGACATGGGCCAAGAGCCTACTTATTGGCTGCATAGTGTAAAATTACACTAATATGGTTGTGCTGGAGTGACTGGGCCATAAACTTGTAAAACTAAGTATGTAATTTGGAGCATTCTCCTGTAGTCCAATGAATGGCTAAGGAACCACACTTATACAACTACTTATGCAAGTTGCCAGAGGAGGGTGACTAAAATAATCAAGGGTCTGGAGAACAAGCCCTATGAAGAGTGGCTTAAAGAGTTGGGCATGTTTAGCCTGAAGAAAAGAAGGCTGAGAGGAGACATGATAAGGTAAAGGTAAAGGTAAAGGTTTTCCCCTGACATGGAGTCCAGTCGTGTCCAACTCTGGGGTGTGGTGCTCATCTCCATTTCTAAGCCAAAGAGCTGCCATTGTCCATAGACACCTCCAAGGTCATGTGGCCAGCATGACTGCATGGAGCAGCGTTACCTTCCCACCGGATCTACTCACTATTGATCTACTCACATTTGCATGTTTTCGAACGGCTAGGTTGGCAGAAGCTGAAGCTGACTGCGGAAGCTCAAGGCATATAGCAAGGTTGGGAGGACAATAGCTTTATAAACAAGCACCTTGGTATCCCTACGGATGTCCCGGTCCTCAAACACTCTCTGCTTCATTTGGAAAAATGCTGCACTCGCAGAGCTCAGGCGGTGTTGTATTTCAGTGTCAATGTTGACTTTGGTGGAGAGGTGGCTGCCAAGGGAGCAGAAACGGTCAACATTTTCTAATGTGACACCATTGAGCTGTATCTCTGGCATTGGAAAGGGAATGGCTGGTGACTGCTGGAACAGTCACCTATCTAATATCTAGGTTCTTGTGGGATTTTTTGGGCTATAGGGCCATGTTCTAGAGGCATTTCTCCTGACGTTTCGCCTGCATCTATGGCAAGCATCCTCAGAGGTAGTGAGGTCTGTTGGAATTAGGACAATGGGTTTATATATCTGTGGAATGGCTGGGGTGGGGCAAAGAGCTCTTCTCTGCTGGAGCTAGGTGTGAATGTTTCAACTAACCACCTTCATTAGCATTTGAAGGCCTGGCTGAGCCTGGGAAAATCTTTTGTTGAGAGGTGTTAAGATGTGCCTGGTTGTTTCCTCTCTGCTGTTTTGCTGTTGTAATTTTAGAGTTTTTTAATACTGGTAGCCAGATTTTGTTCATTTTCATGGTTTCCTCCTTTCTGTTGAAATTGTCCACATGCTTGTGGCTTTCAATGGCTTCTCTGTGTAGTCTGACATGGTAGTTAGATGTGGACAATTTCAACAGAAAGGGAGAGACCATGAAAATGAACAAAATCTGGCTACCAGTATTAAAAAAACTCTAAAATTACAACAGCAAAACAGCAGAGAGGAAACAACCAGGCACATCTTAACACCTCAACAAAAGATTTTCCCAGGCTCAGCCAGGCCTTCAAATGCTAATGAAGGTGGTCAGTTGAAACATTCACACCTAGCTCCAGCAGAGAAGAGCTCTTTGCCCCACCCCAGCCATTCCACAGATATATAAACCCATTGCCCTAATTCCAACAGACCTCACTACCTCTGAGGATGCTTGCCATAGATGCAGGCGAAACGTCAGGAGAAATGCCTCTAGAACATGGCCCTATAGCCCGAAAAAACCCACAAGAACCTAGTGATTCCAGCCATGAAAGCCTTCGACAATATAATATATATCTATCTATCTATCTATCTATCTATTCTATCTATCTATCTATCTATCTATCTATCTATCTATCTATCGATCTATTCTATCTATCTATCTATGTAATCTATCTAATAGAATTGGGAAGATATTGCATGCACCCCTCCATCATTTGCAACAGCCTAGGACAGAGCTCAGCAAAGTTACTTTTTGGAGGACAAAGCCCAGGTTATGCTGTTTGGGGGGCATTTTGGAGAATCATAGCCAATAAATACCTCCAAGCTAGTCTGCCCTGGTTCATGCCGGCCTTGGATTTCTCTCTATTTTGGATGACTGGCAGATGAATGTGTGAAGCGATTCCTTGGGAAAACGTTGCCTAAGAGCCAGAACGAAAATTCCATCTGTAGTGCTAGATTTGCAGTTTTATTTATTCATTTGTTTATTGGATTTCTCTCCCGTCAACATGGCCCAGCAGCCTTGTGCCTTTGGGGCATCTCGCAGTGGAAAAAAAAAGAAAGAGAAAGAAGCAATAGCGCCATAAAATGGCATTAAAAACAAATTTCAGGCACTTTTAAAAAATCCAATTAAAATCAGTTTTGTTACCCTTTCAAAGGAAAATCTCAGCTCGTTTAAGAACAGGATTCCATTTCCAAGCAGCTTGCTTCTTTCACACATACAAAGCAAGAACAGCAAAAGACAACCAGCTTTCCATTGAAACAGCAGGCCTTAGAAAAGTTGTGCTTTCAATTATTCTTGGGTTTCATCCCTGACTGCACAAGTCTCCGGCTCTCAATGAGAAGTTAGCCTAGATAGATTAGAGTGAGGGATTCCTCACCCAATTTCATCTAGCAAGCTGGAGCCTCCGGTGGTGCAGTGGGTTAAACCCCTGGGCCGGCAGGACTGAAGACCAACAGGTCGCAGGTTCGAATCCAGGGAGAGGCAGATGAGCTCCCTCTATCAGCTCCAGCTCCTTATGCGGGGACATGAGAGAAGCCTCCCACAAGGATGATAAAAACATCAAATCATCCGGGCGTCCCCTGGGCAACGTCCTTGCAGATGGCCAATTCTCTCACACCAGAAGCGACTTGCAGTTTCTCAAGTCGCTTCTGACACCATGAAAAAAAATGGCAAGCTTATCTTAAGAAGGGGTTTAGAAGGGAGTTGTCTTACTCATCTTTGCATGCCACTATCCCCTCCCACTTTGAATACTTAGCAATGTGATCTCTTCAGGGAACCATACAATTATAGAATCATAGAATCAAAGAATTGGAAGAGATCTCGTGGGCCATCCAGTCCAACCCCCTGCCAAGAAGTAGGAATATTGCATACAAAGCACCCCTGACAGATGGCCATCCAGCCTCTTTAAAAGCTTCCAAAGAAGGAGCCTCCACCACACTCTGGGGCAGAGAGTTCCACTGCTGAACGGCTCTCACAGTCAGGAAGTTCTTCCTCATGTTCAGATGGAATCTCCTTTCTTGTAGTTTGAAGCCATTGTTCTGCGTCCTAGTCTCCAGGGAAGCAGTAAACAAGCTTGCTCCCTCTTACATATTTATACATGGCTATCATATCTCCTCTCAGCCTTCTCTTCTTCAGGCTAAACATGCCCAGCTCCTTAAGCCGCTCCTCATAGGGCTTGTTCTCCAGACAAACATAACTTCCTCTTTATTTTATTTTTTTGCCCTGGCAAAAGGCCATGTGGTCAGAGGTCTCCATATTGGCTTGCTTTCTTCTCCTTTAGTCTTCTCTAGAGTGAGGAGGCATCTTGTCATTGTCCAGGCATAGTATACATAGCTACTTTTATTATTTTCCCTTTTTCCTTTCCTTAGAAGATAGCTCAGGAAAGTAGTTAGCTCCGAGAACCTTTCCTATCTAGAATGGATTTATTTTATCTTTAAGGTAAAGGTAAAGGTTTTTCCCGGACATTAAGTCCAGTCGTGTCCGACTCTGCGGGGTGGTGCTCATCTCCATTTCTATGCCAAAAAGCCAGCGTTGTCCATAGACAAGGTCATGTGGCCGGCGTGACTGCATGGAGCGCAGTTACCTTCCCACTGAAGTGATACCTATTGATCTACCCATATTTGCATGTTTTCGAACTGCTTTTATCTTACATAAACATATTATTTTTGATCCTATGAAGTTATGGATCTGCAATCCTGTTCCATCCTGTTGAATGGAAGCCAATCCTTGCTCACTACATGTAAGTTTCTGCTGCTTATGAAATATAGCACTTGGCTATATTTTTGGTGGAATCACCCCCAGAAAGGGTTATTTCTAGCCTAGCAGCTCCTGATTCCCAACAATTATACCTTCCAGAAATCCTTAGACAATATGACCAACGTCCTTATTGTTGGCTAAGGGATTGTAGAATTGTGGCCAATTAAACTTACCCAGGCAATTTCTGATTTACACCACTACAACACTGAAGAAATTATACCGTTTAGCTGGTATTGCACCACTTGATATCTGTTGGGAAGTAGTAGCCTGTAATGAACGGACCAAGGCTGTGACATCTCCAGCCCATCCCCTGTTCAGATATCAGCCAGTATGCCAATGCCTTAATTCAATAAACAGCTTCCTAAGATTTACAGAGATACTCACAGGAACACCTCAGCAAGCAAGAATCCAAAAGTGGCAGGCTAAAACCCAGAACTTCAATCAATGGCTGATACCAGTTGAGAGACTCCTGGGCAAACAGAAGATTGGATGACTTCGAAGGTGCTGAACAGACTGCGTTCTGGCCCCACGAGATGCAGAACCAACCTTAAGAAATGAGGCCACAAAGTGGAGTCCACGACATGCGAGAGTGGAGAAAAGCAAACCACAAACCACCTACTATAATGCAAACCTGAGCCCTGCCACATGCACAATGGAGGACCTTCTTATAGCAACACCAGAGGCACTCCAAGTGGCCAGCTTCTGGTCAAAGGACATTTAGTACAATGCCAAGCTTTTAACTTTGTTTGTTGTTTTTGTATGCATTGTAACTGTATTCACAATTTGCTTCTAACACAATAAATAAATAAATGGTCCAGCTTTCACAACTATACTTAGCCATGGGAAGTAAGATGGCATTGTCTGGTTCCTTCATGGCTGCATTTCCAAATCTTATCCTTCCTAATTCCATAATATTGTTGATATCAAATGATCAACCTGTAAGTGTCAACTATAGCGCTCAACATTGTGTACCCATGGACACAGACAGCTTGCGAAGCTAAGCTGCAGTTACTCCATTTCATTTCTACACATCCTGTATGTGCTAGGATGCCTTAAACAAATGTCTCCAGCAATAATTTTTTTCGCACAGAATGATCTAAATCCAATTCGACTTGATCTTGATTCTTAATTACATCATTTGAACTCCTTCCAAGCTAATCTACTGAAAATTTTGAATCATCTATGGAGCCATCTTATACAACCTTTTGATCCCTTTTGTGGAGACGTCTCTGTTTGAAGTATTTAATAGCATCATACTTCTCTTCTGAAGATAAAGATGATAGTTTTCAAGATAATCTATAAGTACCCAAATGCGCTGAGATGAGGTAGGGCATTAGGAGTGCGTCCTTTTCCCTCTGCAAAGAGTCCTTGCTCCAGAGTGAGGGAAGCAGACTTTTCTTTTATCCATTCTCAGAGAGTTTATATCAAGGCTTTTAGTGTTGGGGGGGGGGGTACTATTTGACTAGTGAGGATGAGATTAAACCAGTGGTTCCCAACCTTTTTTTATTGACCAGGGATCACCTTGACCAGTGACCACTCTCCAACATTAGTATCAAAAGGATTATGAATCAGATTTTGGTCAACTTTAGATTTGATTTGGTTATTTGGGGTGCTGATTCAGAAAATTGCATTGGATAGACCACATCATCTCTAGTTTCTGATACAGACCATATGCATCCAGTAGTCACCATCTTCTCACCCACAGAAAACCATATTTAATAAGCCTCAACACTATAAGAGAGTTTTGCGAGACCAGTCCTCTTATTGCAATGGTATAGTTATGGTGCAGACTGCAGCCAGGAAATCAGAAGATGTTTCCTTCTTGGGAGGAGAGCAATGACCAATCTTGATAAAATAGTGAAGAGTAGAGACATCACACTGGCAACGAAGATCCGCATAATCAAAGCAATGGTATTCCCCTTTGGATATGAGAGCTGGACCATAAGGAAGACTGAGTGAAGGAAGATAGATGCTTTTGAACTGTGGTGCTGGAGGAAATCCTGAGAGTGCCTTGGACTGTGAGAAGATCCAATCAGTCCATCCTCCAGGAAATAAAGCCTGACTGCTCATTAGAGGGAAGGATATTAGAGGCCAAGATGAAGTACTTGGGCCACATAATGAAAAGACAGAAAGCTTGGAGAAGACAATGATGTTGGAGGAAAATGGAAGGAAAAATTAAGAGGGTCTTACCAAAGGCAAGATGGATGGATGGTATCCTTGAAGCAACTGGCTTGACTCTGAAGGATCTGGGGGCAGCCATGGCCGTTGGGAGCTCTGGTGTGGGTTGGTCCATGAGGTCACAAAGAGTTGGAAGCAACTAAACAAATAAACAATAACAAGTAATGGTGAGTCAGTTGACCATATTTTCGTTCTTGAGGACCACTGGTGGTCTACAGACCACAGGTTCGGAACCACTGACTCTAGGTTTGGTGAGAGCATGTGTCTTCAAGTCGCCTGTGGACTTCTAAAGACCATATACATCTCTTGAGGTTTTGTTAGGCAAGAAATAGGGATGGTTTTGCCAGTTCCTTCCTCTGAAAGTTAGCCTACAGCTGATCCTGCTTAGCCTCCAAGCTCAGATGGATGATGGGTATATGCCTGGTATAGAATCAAGGAATTGTAGAGCCCTATGGATGATCAGGTCTATCCCCTGCCTAAAGCAGGATCTCCAGCTGCAGCATAGACCATGAGGTAGTTGCCCAATTTCTTTTTAAGTACATCCAGAAAAGGAGATCTCAAAACAAATTGCCAACTATGTGACATAGAATCATAGAGTTGGAAGAGACCTCATGGGCCATTCAGTCCAACCCCATTCTGCCAAAAAGCAGGACAATCACATTCAGAGCACCCCCAACAGGTGGCTATCCAGCCTCTGCTTAAAAGCCTCCAAAGAAGGAGCCTCCACCACACTCCAGGGCAGAGAGTTCCACTGCTGAACCTCTCTCACAATCAGGAAGTTCTTCCTCAGGTGGAATCTCTTTTCCTGTAGCTTGAAGCCATTGCTCCATATCCTAGTCTCCAGGGGAGCAGAAAACAAGTTTGCTCCCTCCTCCCTATGACTTCCTCTCACGTATTTATACATGGCCCTCATCATGTCTCCTCTCATCCTTCTCTTCTGTGGCTAAAGATGCCCCGCTCTTTAAGCCACTCCTCATAGGGATTGTTTTCCAGACCCTTGATCATTTTAGTCACCCTCCTCTGGACACATTTCAGTTTGTCAATATCTCCCTTCAAACGTGGTGCCCATAATTGGACACAGTATGCCAATTCAGAATAGAAAGGTAGCATGACTTTCCTGGATCGAGACACTATACTCCTATTTACACAGGTCAAAATCCCATTGGCTTTTTTGTAGCTGCAGCATCACATTGTTGGCTCATGTTTAACTTGTTGTACATGAGGACTCCAAGATCTTTTTCACGTGCACTGCTGTCTAGCCAGGAGTCCCCCATTCTGGCTGTTTGAACAGGCATTAGACTAAGCAGTGTGATTGATTGACTGACTATCGGAACACGGAATATCGGATAACGAGTTTGGATTCCGATTTCATTGATGAGACCTGATGGATTTGTTATATTGATGTAGTGATGTATTGATATTGATGTTTAATGATTTGTGATGCTATTGCTTTTAAATGCTTAATGATTTTGTATTGTGTATACCTAAATTGTAAACCACTCTGAGTCGCCTAAGGGCTGAGAAGAGTGGTATACAAATAAAGTAAAGTAAATAAATAAAATAAATAATTCTGTATCTTTTCTTCACCTTCATCCCTGCTGTCTTTCACAGACTCCATGCAAATGCTTGGACAGGACTAAAAGGCCCCAGTTGTTAATATCTGTAGAGTTAGATTCTTAAATTGTTTCATTTATTGGAAGGCCTCTGTGTCAATCAAATGAAAAGATGCAAGGATCCAAAGCTGAGCCAGCAGAAGAGTAAACAATGTTGAGTGGTAGATGATGACATGGACTCACCAACTGGCTCATTTCTGGACCTGCCTAATAATTCATGATGCCTGGGAAGAAACAGTTGGCCTGGGGATCAAGCATAGCAATCCGATGGGGCTTTCCACCTCAAAGGATCTTATCCTCGTTGAGAAGTCACACAGTTTGATGTCTCCTCTCTCCACAGATTAGTGTAATCCCCTTTTAAAGGCATCTAAGCAAGTGGGCATCGCCACATTCAGTGGCAACTCATTTGGCAAGTCAATGATGTGCTGAATAAAGAAATCCTTCCTCTGGCATGCATCTGCCGTCAAAACATTTCATTGGCCGACAGACCTGGCTCCTCGCCCAAAGAGCAGAGGCAAATCCACTTTAAAATACTTTAGACATGGTAAATATTAGACTGAGCATTGTTATTTCTCCTGGGGAGGGAAGGAGGGGGGGAGAAATATTGCAGGTTGTGGCAGCGAACGCACCTTTTCTGATCAACGGCGGGAGTCAATTTTCATCTTTGCTCTCGCAATCACAGCTCTGGACGCTTTTAATCATTCCGTTCTTTGTACTGCGCGGGGCTCTTCTGATCAATCAGAACTTTGAAGTTGTGTCATAAAAATGTAAATGCATCGCTAAATGAACAGGCCTCCTTCCTCCTCCCATCCATTTTTTTTTTACTTTGCCCGTTTCTTGGCTCAGATGCACACAGAGAAAAATGTGCTGGCTGATAACTCTTGGCAAGATACAGTATTTGCATTGCTTGACAGCAAACGGCACATTTGCTGTCCCTGCCCCCATGCTCTGATTGCTGATTTTGTGCTCTTGCAAATAACAAGGTTGCCATGCTTGTATTGCTAGGCCCAGGGATCTGATGGGGATAGGGATGCTGGGGGGGTGGGGGGGTGGAAGGGGGGGGGGAGACGGAACTCTCCCTTGATTATGCTGCTAAAAATAAGAACCCAGGCTGGTAGTGGCAGAAATTATCTTCTCAAGGAAACAACTTCATTCCTTCCCCTCCAGCCCCCTCGTTTGCTAACGAGGTCTTAATTGCATCAGATACAAGTGCCGAAGGAAGGGGGGAAGAAAAATACATTTAAGGGAGGTGGGGGAAGGAACCAGGGAGCCATGTCGCAGGATGCCTCGGTTCCTGACAACTAAATTTGCTCAAACTCCCCATCTTATCTTCTATATAAATAAAAATGTAATGTTCATTTGTGGGATTAACATAACCCAAAAATCACTGGATGAATTGACACCAAATTTGGACACAATGCACCTATTAGGCCAATGAGTGACCATCTCTCATAAAAACATTGAAAAACACAGCAGAAGGGAATTAAAAAGCCAAAAAAACCCACCAAAATTTACATTACATTGCCTGCACAAAACCACACACATATATATACACACACATATACACAAATATAGACTCACACATATACACACACAAAACACATATACACAGACTGGGCCACAGCAACATGTGGCAGGGGACAGCTAGTCCAAAGAAATAAAAATGTAATGTTCATTTGTGGGATTAACATAACTCAAAAACCACTGGACGAATTGACACCAAATTTGGACACAAGACACCTCTCAGGCCAARGAGTGACCATTACTCATAAAAACATTGAAAAACACAGCAGAAGGGAATAAAAAAGCCAAAAAACCCCACAAAAAATTACATTACAATGCCTGCGCAAAACCACACACATATATACACACATACATATACACAAATATAGACTCACACATATACACACACAAAACACATATACACAGACTGGGCCACAGCAACACATGGCAGGGGATGTCTAGTCTATATAAACAAAAATGTAATGTTCATTTGTGGGATTAACATAACTCAAAAATCATTGAACGAACTGAGACCAAATTTGACCACAAGATACCTACTAATCCAAGGAGTGACCATCACTAAAAAAATTGATTTTGTCATTTGGGAGTTGTAGTTGCTGGGATTTATAGTTCACCTACAATCAAGGAGCATTCTGAACTCCACCAAGGATGGAATTGAACGAAACATGGCACACACAGGACTCCCATGACCAACAGAAAACACTATAAGGGTTTGGTGGGCATTGACCTTGAGTTTGGGAGTTGTAGTTCACCTACATCCAGAGAGCACTGTGGACTCAAACAATGAATGATCTGGACCAAACTTGGCACAATTATTCCATATGCCCAAATATGAACACAGAAGGAGTTTGGGGAAAATAGACCTTGACATTTGGGAGTTATAGTTACTTGGATTTATAGTTCACCTACAACCAAAGAGCATTTTGAACCCCACCAATGATAGAATTGGGGCAAACTTCCCACACAGAACCCCCATGACCAACAGAAAATACTTAAGACCATCCAGTCCGACTCCCTTCACCAGGGCAAGAAAACGTAATCAAAGCCTTCTTGACAAAGAGCCATCCAGTCATAGATATAGATAGATATATATGATTCACACACAGAGAGATATAGTATCATAGATTTGAAAGGGCCCCTAAAGAAGGACAATGATATGTTGCATGTTCCAGAGCAGGTAAACTAGACAATCTCTAACGTCAATACTAACAAAGAAACAACAAGAAGTACTGTTTACTCACAAGCAGAAAGAAATTACGTATATTAGAAGCCAGCACTTTCTCATTACTTTATTTTCCACATCACCAGACTACATATACACATATACACAAATATATACACACACACACACATATACACATACAAAACACATATACACAGACTGGGCCACAGCAATGCGTGGCAGGGGGCGGCTAGTATATATATAAAAATGTAATATCTGTTTGTGGGATTAACATAACTCAAAAAACACTCAATGAATTGTCACGAAACTTAGACACAATACACCTCTCAGGCCAGTGAGTGACCCTCACTCAGAAAAACACTGAAAAACACAGCGGAAGGAACTTAAAAAGCTAAAAAAGCAAAGAGATGGTATAGTGCATGTGCAAAAGAATCTCCCCCAGCAAACAAAACACACAATAGCATATCCACACTCTCTTCTGGACTATAGCTCCCAGCATTCCCTAAACCAGGCCTTTTGGGAGAGGAGGATGATCCAAATATACTGCTTCCAAGATGCAAGCTTTCTTCTCCTTGGATTTCTTTGAGAGCATCCCAATCCCTGCACATTTCCTATTTCCTATTCCTAGACTGCAATTCTCAGCAATCCTCCAGATAGATAGATTCATTGGATAGAGAGAGATAAGTGGGTAGGTAGATCGATCAGGAAGACTGCTGGGAGTTGCAGTCCAAGAATAGGTAGAGAAGGAAGAAAGGGGAGAAAGAGGAAGGGAACGAAAAGAGGGAGAGGAAGGGAAGAGGAAGAAAAAGAAGGAGAGAAGGAAAGAAAAAAAGGAAGGAAGGAGAGAAACAAAGAAGGAGAGGAAGAGGGAGAAAAATTTGGCCACAGCAACGTATGGCGGGTACAGCTACTTATCAATAAATCTGCTCATCATGCACCCAAAGGAAGGACGAACAAGAGCAAATACTGAAACTTGCATTTTTCAATATCTCCTTACCTAAAATCCCACATAATGGCATCACTAGTGTTGGTGCCACCCAGTGAAGGAATCCCTGCCATCACTTTACTGGACCTATTCCCACATCAGACCATGCTGAATCTTTTACATTGTTTTTTTGGGCTCATGTTACTCATAAATTGTAATTTCCGCATGACAAAATCAGCAGCTACACAAAAAAAACCCAGCAGCAATCAAAACAACATTGAGTAGTTACAGAGTCTGCAAATAAAATCATATGTTTCAAAGCATCGTTGTAATTTGGTAATCGTGACATCTCTGACCAAAATACATGCTTATTAGTGGGTTTCAAAAGCAGCAGAGAGTTTTAACCTTGTAGGTATATTGTTACGGCGCATGCAAGCCAGGCTTATGAAAATGTTTTTGTGGCTATTTTTAACTAGATGGATGTTTTCGGATGGAACACAGCACAAAAAAAATCATCGATAGTCATTGTGCACCATGTAGTCATGCTGGCCACAAGACCTTGGAGGTGTCTATGGACAACGCTGGCTCTTTGGCTTAGAAATGGAGATGAGCATCAACCCCCAGAGTTGGACACACCTGGACTTAATGTCAGAGGAAAACCTTTACCTTTACTAGTCGTTGTGTATGTCAGATTCTCTGGTGGTACCCTCTTAGTGGTGCCACTGTATATGTAGTTGCATGTACATATTAATATACTACTAGCTATCCCCTGTCATGCGTTGCTGTGGCCCAGCCTCATGAGCTGGAAAATAAAGTAATGAGAAAGTGTTCGTTTCTAATATATGTAATGTCTATGCTTGTGGGTTATTTCTTCATCAGTGTTGATGTGGAGATTGTCTGGTTTGCCTACTCTGGAACATGCAACATATAATTGTCCTTCTTTAAGGGTTCCTTTCAAATCTATGATACTATCTCTCTCTGTGTGTGAATCATAGGTATCTATCTATATCTATGGCTGGATGGCTCTTTGTTAAGAGGGCTTTGATTATGTTTTCTTGCACTGGTGAAGGGAGTTGGATTCGTTGGCCTTAAGTATTTTCTGTTGGTCATGCGGATTCTGCGTGGAAAGGTTGCCCCAATTCTCTCATTGGTGGGGTTCAGAATGCTCTTTGATTGTAGGTGAACTATAAATCCCAGTAACTACAACACCCAAATGGCAAAGTCTATTTCCCCCAAACTCCATCTGTGTTCTTATTTGGTCATATTGAGTGCTTGTGCCAAATTTGGTCCAGATCCATCATTGTTTGAGTCTACAGTGTTCTCTGGATGTAGGTGAACTTCAACTCCCAAACTCAAGGTCAATGCCCACCAAACCCTTCCAGTATTTTCTGTTGGTCATGGGGGTTCTGTGTAGGAAGTTTGCCCCAATTATCTCATTGGTGGGGTTCAGAATGCTCTTTGATTTTAGGTGTACTATAAATCCCAGCAACTACAACTCCCAAATGACAAAATCCATGCTTTTTGAGTGATGGTCACTCCTTGGGTTGTTAGGTGTCTTGTGGTCAAATTTGGCGGCAATTTGTCCAGTGGTTTTTTTAGTTATATTAATCCAACAAATAAACATTAAATTTTTATATATAGACTAGCCATCCGCTGCCACGCGTTGCTGTGGCCCAGTCCGTGTATATGTATATGTGTTTGTGTGTATATATATGCATACATGTGTATGTATATATTTGTGTATATGTATATATTTGGGTTTGTTTATATATGTGGTTTTGTGCATGCGTTGTAATGTATTTTTTATTTTGGGGGTTTTTACGCCTCTTCTGCTGTGTTTTTCAGTGTTTTTATCAGTTATAGTCACTTCTTGGCCTGACAGGTGTCTTGTGTCCAAATTTGGTGTCAATTCATCCAGTGGTTTTTGAGTTATGTTAATCCCACAAATGAACATTACATTTTTATTTATATAGATAGATATGTACTGTGTGTTACAATAAGTACATTTTATGTTATATATAGAAGACTTAACAAAATATCAAGGGGACAGCATATAGGAGGTCTCCTGGAAGATCTTGGCTTCTGTCATGTAGTGCTAGCTGTGTACATCTTATGGCTACAGAATTTGTGGATGTACATTGTGGCCGGGAGAGCTTTTGCACAATTAAAACTTGTGTAGCAGCTGCGCCCGTACCTTGGGAAGTCGGATCTGGCCACGGTGGTCCACGCTCTTGTTACATCCCGGATAGATTACTGCAATGCACTCTACGTGGGGTTGCCTTTGAAGACTGTTCGGAAACTTCAATTAGTCCAGTGGGAGGCAGCCAGACTGCTCACCGGAGCGTCATACAGGGAGCATACCACCCCCCTGTTATGTCAGCTCCCTGCCGATCCAGTTCCGAGCACAATTTAAAGTGCTGGTTTTGACCTACAAAACCCTATACGGTTCCGGCCCAGTGTATCTGTCCAAACGGATCTCCCTCTACGTCCCACCTCGGAGTTTAAGATCTTCTGGGGAGGCCCTGCTCTTGACCCCGCCTCTATCACAAGTGAGGTTGGCGGGGACGAGGAGCAGGGCCTTCTCGGTGGTGGCCCCCCACCTATGGAATTCACTCCCCGGGGAAATTAGATCAGCGACATCACTCCTTTCCTTTAGGAAAAAACTGAAAACATGGATTTGGGACCAGGCATTCGGACAATCGGGCAGATAAAGAAAGGACTTTGACAATGGTCAGGAAATGACTAATGGAATGGAATTATGGAACTCTGAAAGACGAATGCTGAGCATGAGAATAGTTTTTATATGATGTGTTATATACTGATTGTTTTGATTGTTTTAACTGTGATAATTGTTTTAACTATGGTTTTGTACATTATGTGTAATTTGTATAGGCATCGAATTGTGCCTTTTTGTAAGCTGCCCTGAGTCCCCCCTCGGGGGTTGAGAAGGGCGGAGTAAAAGTACCCGAATTAAATAAATAATTTTTTTTTTGCATATTTCTACAGAGCGTTAGAATATGAGAAGAATGGATTTGGCTGATTAAGTTTTGGCTGAAAAGTATGACTTAATGATGGAAATGATATTTCAACCCTGACTCCAAGACACAGAAATGAAATGAATGATGGAATAAGAAAGCAGCCTTCCTTCCGAGTTAGAGGTGGCTGTTTGGAGAGGTCACCCGGCTCCTAGGTCCTTCCTTGAGGCTCAAAGAAGGAGACCTTACAATGCAATGTCTTCTCATGCCCAAATCCCTTGGCAAGCATAGCAGGTAGCCTCGGCCCTCCAGGAGATGGTTAGAGAAACTAATTGCATGGGCAAAAGTGCTGATGGAGCCCACCTCTGTCCCCGCTGCTTGTAATTGCTATTGACCCTATGCTCCAGAGCCTGGAGGTGCTCAGCATCTCAACACCAGCCGGACACGCTTCCTTCCCTTCCTTGCCTTTGGGGCACTTTGCAGCCAGCCCTATCAGCCGTTCTCCAGCCCTTCATCATCAAGGTCCCTTAGCAAGCTTCTCCAAATTCATGTCAGAGCAGAAAAAGGAGAGCAATTTCAAAGCAAGGCTGTTGCTCTGCCAGATCCGATAGCAAGGCTAGGAGAAAGTTCTGCCCGTTAAGCATTTTTGAGATCCAATGGCAGGGGATGAAACCGGGAGGAAAAAAGTGTTTCACGGCTGCCTCATTGCAAGCAATTCCCAGGGAGGAATTGACCAAAGAGGAAGAAAATAAAGTTGGAGAAATTGCTAGGGTGGGCTCCATGTTTCCCAAGAGCACGGGCCATTTTATTGCTATATCAAACCAGGAGGAAGACCAAATGGAGCAATTTTAATTTTGATTTCTAATAGATGAAGGGATTTGGGCCTCTCTGATGTCCTAACCTCGGATCAAACTTGTAGATGTTTAGGGGAAGGAACAGAATGAGGATATTGCTTCCTAAATAAGAATTCTTAACTCCCACATTGAAAATACTAGGGCTGGGCGGTTTCGTTTCGTTTATTCGTAATTCGTTAAAAATTCGTTATTTTTTTTATAACGAAGCGATAACAAACCATTCTGGAGCAACTTAAAAACAAAACGAATTTTTAAATTCGTTTCGTAAATGCTTCGGATTCTTTATGTATTTGTTTCGTTATCAGTTTGAGGTCGTTTCGTTATTATTTCCGCATGTCTGGGGCAAGTTTTATAGTTGTTTTTTGTTTAATTAG
This sequence comes from Anolis sagrei ordinatus, assembly GCF_025583915.1. NCBI lineage: Eukaryota > Metazoa > Chordata > Lepidosauria > Squamata > Anolidae > Anolis > Anolis sagrei. Next base: position 39,327,179 of record NW_026847882.1, on the reverse strand, counting down.
TGAAAAAAAATTATAAATATCACACCAACAGTCAACAACAGAGGGAGAGGGAAGCTTCAGAAGTTCCCCCTGTCACATTTGGAGGTTTTTTAGCGTATTGCGCGGTCGCGTCCGCCATTAACGAATCGATTAGTTATTGTTTCGTATTTGTTCCATTAATGTTTCGTAATTTTTTAAACATTTACGAAAATTCGTAAATATCAAACTTTTTAAAAGAAAAATTTCGGAATTCTTTTAAATATCGAAACGCAAAAACCCCCAAAAAACGAATCGATTTTAGAAACAAATTTTTCCGTTGTTACCCAGGCCTAGAAAATACCCATCAGCCCCAAATGTCTAACATCGCAAAAAATGAGAATTTGAAAACTTTTTGCACTTCCTCTGAGAATTCACCTTCCACAATGAAGTTTTCCTTTAGTTCCTGAATTTCTCACTTTATCAAAAGCAAGACAATACTACTCATAAATACATTGCAACCTCCATTGAGTTCACATTCTTTTGGATGCTCTCCCTTTTCTTTGTCTCAGGATTTGATACTACTCTTCTATATTATGAATTTTCTATATTTTGTATTGTTGAAGGCTTTCATGGACAGAGTCACTGGATTGTTGTAGGTTTTTCGGACTGTATTGCCATGTTCTAGGAGTATTCTCTCCTGATATTTTGCCTGCATCTATGGCAGGTATCCTCAGAGATTGTGAGCACCTCTGCCATAGATGCAGGCAAAACGTCAGGAGAGAATACTTCTAGCATATGGCCATATTTCCATAATTTTTTTCTGTGTATTTCTGTCTTTTGTTGTTCGCTTTCATCCTTCAAAAGCCATCTAAAATCTATCAAGCGGTGATTAGGCTTGTACAATCCGGGCAAACCTTGATCCATGTCATGTCCCGGCTTTTGGTGGGGCCCCCAATCCATTTTTTAGGAGCCTCTCAAATTTGGAAGGGCAGATCTTTGTTTTCATTCTGAGGTGCCAAAATATCCATTTTCTATCAGCCCATTATTGGGTGGAGAGCTGCCCAGGCTCTCCTTCCCCTCATTTTAGGCATTTAAGCTATTTCTACTCTAGAGGAGAGGCACTGCAGCCAGGTGTGCACTTTCTCCCTAGGTCTGCGTGCCACACACCATTTTTCCCAAGGCATTTAAAGGAGGTAAGTTCTTAAAGCTGTTTCTGACTCTAGAGGAGAGGACCTACAGACAGGTGCACACTTTAAGGAGGCTTTAAGTTCTGACTTGTATCCACTCTGGAGGTGCTCGGCTGCAAGCAGGCATGCATACTTTAAGGAGGCTTCTTGTTCTTAAGGCTGTTTCTACTCTAGAGGAGAGGTGCTGCAGACAGACGTGCACTTTCTCTCCCACGCCTTCATGCCACCTGCACTCTTTCCAAGGCATTTAAAGAAGGCAAGTTCTTAAAGCTGTTTTTGACTCTAGAGGAGCAGTGCTACAGGCAGGTGCACACTTTAAGGAGGCTTTAAGTTCTGACCTGTTTCCACTCTAGAGGAGAGGCACTGCAGACAGGCACACACTTTCTCTCCCAGGCCTGTGGGTCAAACACACTCTTTCCAAGGCATTTAAGGAAGGCAAGTTCTAAAAGCTGTTTCTGACTCTAGAGGAGAGGTGCTACAGGCAGATGCACACTTTAAGGAGGCTTTAAGTTCTGACCTGTTTCTACTCTAGAGGAGAGGTGTTGCAGAAAGCTGCGCACTTTCTCTCCCAGTCCTGTGTGCAACACACTCTATTTCCAAGACATTTAAAGGAGGTAAGTTCTTAAAGCTGTTTTTTACTCTAGAGGAGAGGTGCTACAGGCAGGTGCACACTTTAAGGAGGATTTAAGTTCTTACCTGTTTCTACTTAGAGGCGAGGCGCTCAGCTGCAAACAGGCATGCATACTTTAAGGAGGCTTCTTGTTCTTAAAGCTGGTCCTACTCTAGAGGAGAGGCACTGCAGGCAGGTGCACATGGGCTTTCTCTCAGGGGCCTGCACCATGCCAGCAGCCATGCACCCTTTCCAAGGCATTTTAAGGAGGCTTCCCACTTCTGTGGAAGGAAGAGCAATCACCTTCTGCAGCATCCTCCCTGGGCTTCCTTTAAAAAACCCTCTTTTTTCCTAGCACACTTCAATCTCCTTTCTGCTTTGGGTTTAATGCTTCCTTACAGCTGTTTCTATGTTCTACTCTAGAGGAGAGGTAACCGGTAGTAGTTTTCAGGGAATTAGGGTTTTCTCTTTGTTTGCTGGGGGATTACTAAAAAAGATTAAATTGTGATGTCGGAAAGCTGAGGAGGAGCTGAGATCGTCTCCTGCTTGCTTCTGTAGTGGGCTGATTTTCAAACCAGAAGGGCTCTTACTCTTAAATCTTAATTTATACCCCACTTTTCTCCTTCATAGGATCCAGAGAGGCTAATTCTTTTTAAATTCAAGATGTAAATATTTCCGTCTCCTTCATCGTCAAACAACATACTGTAACTATTGAACCTCTAGGGCTATGGATGATAGGATTTGTAGTACAGAGATGGTGGAGGGGAGCCTGCTCTGCAAATGTGTGTTTTAGCAAGTGCTTCCGACTGAAATTAATTAATCTGAAATTATTATTTCAAAGGAATATTAAGATGGAACTGATATACCTCTTCAAACCAAAGGTATCCAGAGTAGATATTCAGATGAAAAAAGGGACTTCTATTCTCTGGCCACAGTTCATATCTCTGAAAGGCAATGCAGGCATAAATAGCTTGTGTAATTTGAATGTTCTGGCATGCTACATGTTCAATGGAAAGTACTATATACCTGTGATTATAATTCAAACCCCAGGTGTTCACATGCCATTGAATAAATAGGCACCAGACAATAAGTCTCTGTGTGTTTAATTATATTCATATCCCTTGACATTTTCCAGCATGGCCGGTTCATTCATCTACATATCTTTCCAAGACTTATTCAATCAGCTGCTAATGATCGCTACTTGAAATAATTTCCATTTCCTTGTAGTACTGAATCTTAGAGTTGTAATTAGGTTTGCTACCTATTGGTCTGAATAATATTAATCTGACCTTTTAAGAAACCCAAAGAGGTATAGATGAGAGAAGAATGAGGAGAAGGAAACAATGAGGTTGGATTCAGGATGTGATTTAGCTGTTGCAGAATATACTTGAGCTCCAGAGGTCCATGGACCAAAATTCTGTGAAGTCTGCTTCTGGTTTTTCAAAAGATTTTGGGTTCCAAGTGTGATATTTTTGTCTTCCATGTCCATATGATGCTCTGGATTTTAGCATGACTTGAAAGGAGCTCTCCAAGGTGCAACGTCAAAATAACATTGGCATCTTGGAGAGCTCCTTTAGAGTTCGCATGCAAGGTGTATGTATACTGTATAAGGAAGGCAGCTTGCTATAATTTATCTGTGCAACTATATATATACTAGGCATGGTTAGGTTCAGTTGGAATAAATTCGGAATAAATTTGGGAAAAAAAATACTTTTTGAAGTGATTTCGAAGTTTTTAAGGAAACCAGAAGTCCCTTTGCCCTTCTGAAGCTTTTCTGCCATTTCTGTTATAAGTTTGGCCGAATTCTATAATTGGTGGAGTTCAGAATGCTCTTCGAGTATAGGTGAATTATAAATCCCAGCAACTACAACTCCCAAATGTGAAAGTCTATTTTCCCCAAACTCCACCAGTGCCCACATTTGGGCATATTGAGCTTTTGTGCCAAGTTTGGTCCAGATCCATCATTGTTTGAGTCTACAGTGCTCTCTAGATATAGGTGAACAACTCCAAAACACAAGGTCAATGCCCATCAAACCCTTCCAATATTTTTTGTTGGTCATGGGAGTTATGTGTGCCAAATTTGGTTCAATTCCATTGTTGGTGGAGTTCAGAATGCTCTTTGATTGTAGGAGAACTTTAAATCCCAGCAACGACAAATCCCAAATGACAAAATCAACCTCTTCTCCAACCCCACCAGTATTCAAATTTGGGCATATCGTGTATTTGTGCCAGATTTGCTCCAGTGAATGAAAATACATCCTGCATATCAGATATTTACATGATGATTCATAACACTAGCAAAATGACAGTTATGAAGTAGCAACAAAAATAATGTTATGGTTGCGGGTCACCACAACACGAGGAAGTGTTCTAAGGGGTCGCTGCATTAGGAAGATTGAGAACCACTGATGTAGACAAATGGTGGGTGGAAGGCTTCGGTCATTGTGGAGCATGGAAGAGAATATCAATCTTTTTAATTACTAATAAGAGGAAGAGGAAGAAGAAGACTAATATAAGCATAAGGTACACTTACACTTTATGTCATTAACAGGATGCCAGTCAACAGTCATAGACTTCTTAGAGCATTTATTTCTTTCTATGACAGATCCTGGAAAGAATCCTTGTTTTCTGAACGACAACTGTTTACTTATTTATTTACTTCCAAAATCTCCAACTTGTATAGGATTATGGGAAAATATATTTCCAAACTATTTAAATGCAACATTTGCTTAGTACTGAAAAAAAATTAAAAGGAAAAAACAAAACAAAACAGCTATACCTATGAACAGACAATAATAATAATAATAATAATAATAATAATAATAATAATAATAACTTTATTTATACCCCGCTACCATCTCCCAAGGGACTCGGTGCGGCTTACATGGTACAGCCCACAATACATCAATAGAATCATAGAACCAAAGAGTTGAAAGAGACCTCATGGGCCATCCAGTCCAAACCCCTGCCAAGAAGCAGGAATATTGCATTCAAATCACCCTTGACAGATGGCCATCCAGCCTCTGTTTAAAAGCTTCCAAAGAAGGAGCCTCCACCACACTCCAGGGCAGAGAGTTCCACTGCTGAATGACTCTAACAGTCAGGAAGTTCTTCCTCATGTTCAGATGGAATCTCCTCTCTTGTAGTTTGAAGCCATTGTTCCGCGTCCTAGTCTCCAAGGAAGCAGAAAACAAGCTTGCTCCCTCCTCCCTGTGGCTTCCTCTCACATATTTATACATGGCTATCATATCTCCTCTCAGCCTTCTCTTCTTCAGGTTAAACATGCCCAGCTCGTTAAGCCTCTCCTCATAGGGCTTGTTCTCCAGACCCTTGATCATTTTAGTCACCCTCCTCTGGACACATTCTAGCTTGTCAATATCTCTCTTCAATTGTGGTGCCCAGAATTGGACACAATATTCCAGGTGTGGTCTAACCAAAGCAAAATAGAGGGGTAGCATTACTTCCCTGGATCTAGACACTAGGCTCCTATTGTTGCAGGTCAAAATCCCATTGGCTTTTTTTGCCGCCACATCACATTGTTGGCTCATGTTTAACTTATTGTCCACAAGGACTCCAAGATCTTTTTCACATGTACTGCTCTCAAGCCAGGCATTGTCCCCCAATAATAAAGCAATAACAACAAATAATGCAAAACAATAAAATAAAACTCATAACAAACTCATAAACATTAACAGTAACACAACGACAGTTAAAAACCTATGGCTAGGCCAAATGTAATAATTAAAATTTAAAGATAATGCTGAGCATGAACAGATGAAATATGAACTAGGATAGAGTTTTCAGAGAGAGATGGGGCATACAGACATTCCTAGATCCATAGTAAAGTGCATTTACAGGACATATTGCTGGAGGTTTCCTTATTCTGGGAAGGCACACTGGAACAACCACGTTTTCAGGCTACTCCTAAAGACTGCCATTGCCCCTCAACCCCAGAAATAACGAGACAGACAACAGTGATATGGATTCAAATTGGGCAACTTTTATTG
>NW_026847882.1:39236483-39319368 GCF_025583915.1 Anolis sagrei ordinatus | reverse complement strand
ACATATTCCCAGCATAAAGGCTTTTGGCCCTGGGACTGCAGCTGGGGAGCCCCCTGCCGAGAGGGCTGTCCCGCTGTGTTCTGAATCGTGTGCCCACTGTCTGCCTTCAAAGCAGAGGAAGCCCTAGATGGATTCATCACTTCAATCCAAATTTGATCATCGATCAAGTCCCAACGTTTGTCTGGGTGGCAAGCCGCTTCAGTTCTAAAACGCCTATCATACTCTAGCCAAGCGTTAGGAGGGCCGCTAACATAAGCCTTGTTAATAATATTCTGATACTGCCACAAAGCTGTAGCCCTTTCCGGGGCAGCATCAGAAAGCAGATTTGCGTACATCGTAAAACAAGGGAGCCAGTTCTCCCAATTCTGCTCAACCTTGCGTTTCTTAATTTTCTCCTTACTGTCCTCATCTAACTCATCCTTCTCCTTCTTATTCAGATCCCGAAAGTATAAAGAAAAGATATCGATATACTCATTTCTCAATATCTTCTCCATAGTTTTGGCTGCCAAATGGGAACCTAAACCCGAAAGACTGACAGTAGGAGTCGCCTGCGGTGGCCATTTTGCTGTACCCCAAAATTTGCTAGCTTCCCCAGTTCGGGCCGACTCCAAGGTGACAGTAGCTGGTTTGGCCGATTGCGCGGTGGGATCATTGCTATTACCCCCTATACTGAGTTCCGACCCACCAGCAGACTGAATCCCAACTGCCACAGGTGACTGAACCCCCACCACAGGTTGAGGCCGCCCCTGATCCCAGGGCCATGCGAGTGAGGTGGAAGCACCTGCTGATGTGAGTGTGGTGGAAGTACCTGCTGGAACAGCTGTCACCGACTGCTCGCGCCCTGCTACATCAGTGAAAGCCGCAGCCGCCACCACCGACTGAGTGGACCCGGCCACGGCACTGGGCGTGGAGGCCAATGCCGCGGGCTGAATGGGTCCGGCCACAGCAGCCGCCGTGGATCCAGACGCCTCCGGACTGATGACATTCTGCCCATAAGAAGGCACCACTGGGCTGGAGATGGTCTGCACAGCCGAAGACACCAGGGCAGAACCCTCCGTATTCCCCTGAGCTGCAGGTTGGTCAGGAAGCCGAGTCGTCCTTCCCGCTGAAACCGACTCTAAAATAGAAACCCGTGACAGCAAGGATTTAAACAATTGCTTCTTGCTTGCCCGGCGCGTGGGGCGTGACCCAGCCCCACCGATCCCCACCCCCCTATTCATTTCAACTTGATTAACACGCTGAAGAAGGGCCTCTAAATCTTCCATAGATACGCCGTCTTCATCCGATGATGATCCCTCCAGACGTAAAGGGCGTTTATGACCCGTCTTCTCTGCGGGACCCTTTCCCTTAGGGCCCCCTCTGTTTTTCTTTGAAGGCATCCTAAAGAAACGAAGAGGAGTGGAAGACACCAATGAGAGCAAGCTCCGTACATAGCGCAAGGCTGTCCCCCGTAGCACCATCCCAGCCTGTCCCAACCCTAGCGTCCAAGAGTTGCAAGAGACCCCCACATAAATCCATCGATACATACATATATATGTATGTAGCTACCTATACCACAACGCTTATTAGCAACGCTAAAGCTAAAGTTGTGTACAAATATCCTTGAATGGTGGCGGTGGGAGAGTGCCCATGGCACCATAGAATCATAGACTCAAAGAGTTGGAAGAAACACCATGTGGCATTCGCCATCTCCCGCCTATGGCGCCTTAGACTCATAGAATCAACGAGTTGGAAGTTGTTTTGTTTATTTATTTATTTATTTATTTATTATTATTTTAATATATATATTATATATATATTTATAATAGTAGAACCTAACACTACATCACAATTGGACCATAAACCAAAAGAATCTTCATAGCTCTGCCCAATAGAACTATAGTCTCCAAGTCATGTATTATAGATCCAAGATCCACCGGGAGTGTGTAGTCTGCAGGCACATTTGAGACTTCTAGTTGTATAATATCAACATAGTAGAGAAGACTACCGTACAATATTCAAAGGGGGTTCGTCTTTTTTCTTTTCTTTTTTTTTTAATTTATTATTATTATTATTATTATTATTATTATTATTTTATTTCTTTACATATTCCACTGGTTTTAATTACTCTTCTTAACAACACAAACTAACACCACTCATCTTAACATCATAAACTAACACCACTCCAGAAAAGGACCATAAATCAAAAGGAGTCATGGAGTGCAGTACCTGCTCCATGCTAAAATTGAGCAAGCCTTCCTTATGGCGGGCCAAGAAACAGGCCGAGCCCACGAACCAAAATGGCAGCAGCGCGGCCAACTTTTTATTATTATTATTATTATTATTATTATTATTATAGTCTACGCGCCGCACACAAAACGGCGACAGCCCACTCAAAAGGTAGCTGCCGCCGCTGCCCACCATCCCCTAAATTGCGGCTGCGAACAAACGGCCGCCGCACGATCCAAGTCACTAGCCGTGCTTAACACGGCCGGATTGGGGCCCAGCCCCCACCAAGGCCGAACTGCGCCAAAGAAGCAGCGGCCGCCAATCCAAAATGGCGGCCGCTGCTCCAAGCCTCTCCAAAATGGTGCCTTTCGCGCCAAAACCGGCGCAACGCCGCGAGCAAGCCGTGCGCGACCCAGCCGCTCCCGCGGCTCCCCTAACAGGCCATGCCTGCGCGGCAGAGCAGCAGTGCAGTGAAGGACGAGACCAGGGGACGGGGAATAGAACCCCTTCCCCCCACAAAGGCAAAGTAATGGCGGTCGCCACTCGGGACGGCCCAAGCGCGCGCCACCCGTCCGCTAGCTGGGCGGCCTCACTGCCCATGCACCACCGTCGCTCCAGCCGCCGTGATCCGCCGGGGGAAGGAGGGAAGGACCCCCTCCTCCCCAACTGGCTCTCGAAACCGACCTGAATAGCAAGAGCCAGCGAAGGTACGTCCGTCGTCCAGAAAGTCTTAGCAAGACTGAAGGAAGGAGGCTGGCTCACGTGATCAGCCAGCCCCCTCCCTTCTTCTAGGAGGTTTGAAGGAACCTCCATTCTCTGCCTTCTGGGGGGAGGGGCAAATCGCTCTCCCAACCAACTGCGTTGGCTGGGAGAGTCCCGAGTTGGGGCAAGCCTAATGTCCTTGGGGAGTGAGTTCCAGAGTCGAGGGGCCACCACAGAGAAGGCCCTCTCCCTCGTCCCCATCAATCACACCTGCAAGGGAGATGGGAGCGTGAGCAGGGCCTCTCCAGATGATCGAAGGGGTCGTGTGGGTTCGTACACAGAAATGTGGTCATGCAGGTAGGAGGGTCCCAAACTGTTTAGGGCTTTGTAGGTAAGCACCTGCACCTTGAATTGGGACAGGAAAACGAACGGCAGCCAGCTCCTTAAACAGAAGGGTTGACTGCTCCCTGTAAGGAGCACCAGTTAGCAACCTGGCTGCCACCCATTTTACCAGTTGAAATTTCCGGGCCGTTTTCAAGGGCAGCCCCACATAGAGTGCATTACAGTAGTCCAATCTGGAGGTGACTAAGGCATGGACCACCCTGGTCAGATCCACCTTCATGAGGCTGAGAACTTCTTCTTAACGAGGCTTCTTCACTGAGGCTGAGAACTGAGCATTAGAATTTTTAGGGGGATCCTGTTTACATGCTTAAAATGTCACTTCCACTCCACTCCTTAAGCTGCCAAGGAGCACATTAATGAAATTGTCCAGGCTGGAAAACGAGATGCCAGATCGTCCGAATAAGGAAGAAGACAGGCAATGGAAGGACTGTGCCTGAGCTGAAATAAATTTATGAATCAGTTCCTAAAGTTTATTTTTAAATCTATGGCCACTGAGCCGGTAACACAAAGAAACCATAAATCCCTTCCAATGTAATGAACTCAGAATGAACCCAGGAACAGGTCTTAATAAATATGCTTTACTCAAAACACAATCTGCTAATCTGATCAAGCCAGGAGCCTTTCAATTAGCCATTCATAAACGAATTCTCTCATTAAGAAGATGCTGAGCTACTGATTTAATACAGAGCCCGGGAGGGAATGGTTGAGGCTGGATTCCAGGATGACAGCTGGGAGGAAAGAGAAGGACTGGAGGGCCTTTTCGTGGCCATATTCAAACATCTCAGGTCTTTCTTGTGACCTAAAAGTAGTATACTTGACAGCAAAGTTCCGCCTCGTAGTTTAAGATCCACTGGGGAGGCCTGGCCTCGCAAACGCATCTGGTGGTGACGAGGGACAGGACCTTCTTGGTGGTGGCCCCCCGCTTGTCGAATCCACTCCCCAGCAAAATTAGATTGGCATCCCACAGCCTTTCCTTTAGGAAAAAAAACTGAAATTGTGGTTTTGGCAACAGGCTTTTGGCTAGCAGACACAACGGCACTTTGGGCATTGAATTGGATGATTGTTATGATAATGGAAATGGCTATGATTGTATAATTAATGTTATTGTTTTAATCTATTGTATTTTTATGGTTTTATATCATTATTTTGTGATATTGCGGCATCGAATTGTTGCCAGTTTTAGCTGCTCTGAGTCCCCCCTCGGGGGTTGAGAAGGGTGGGGTAGAAATGTTGTAAATAAAATAAAATAAATAAATAAAGTCTTATGGTTTTCCATGTCACCATTAAATCCACCATGGGTTGCTGTAAGTTTTTTGGGCTATATGGCCATGTTCCGGAAGCATTCTCTCCTGATGTTTTGCCTGCATCAATGGCAGGCATCCTCAGAGGTTGTGACGTCTGTTGGAAGCTAGGAAAATGGGGTTTATATATCTGTGGAAGTTTCAGGGTGGGAGAAAGAACACAGAAATGTTGGACCACTCTATGTCAGATTACACAGAGAAAAAAATGAAACCACAAGCATGTTGACAATTTCAACAGAAAGGAAGAAACCATGAAAATGAACAAAATCTGGCTACCAGTATTTTAAAAAAATCTAAAATAATGACAGTAAATAAAGACAAGGGAGCTCCAGACAAGAAACAATCAGGGACAGCTAATCACCCCTCAACCAAGGTTTCCCCCAGGCAGTAGAAACCACATCTTGAAAGCTGTTAGGCCATTAAATGCTAATCAAGGTGGCCAATTGAAACATTCACACCTATCTCGAATAGACAAGAGTTCTTTCTCCCACCCAGGACATTCCACAGTTATATCAACCCCATTTTCCTAGTTTCCAACAGACCTCACAAACTCTGAGGATGCCTGCCATAGATGCAGGTGAAATGTCAGGAGAGAATGCTTCTGGAACATGACCAGAAAGCCCAAAAAACTTACAGCAATCCACGAAAGCCTTCGACAACAAATTCACCACAGCTTTTGTTCTGAACTTCAGAGGACCCACTCAAGAACCTATTTTGGGGATTCTCCACTTGGATTGTGCTTCTAAAGTTCAGAATAAGACCTGGAGTCAATTCACTGTCTCACTGATATGGACACAACCACTGAAAACTGAACGTTATAGACATGCTCTTCAAATTAGCAACTTAAAAGGACACCTTGGGGGAAACCAGTTGCTTCATCATCTCATTGATATGGGATCCATCAGCAAAGAACGTTTTCTCTTGCAACCATCATATACTAGGAAGCTCATCAGAAGTTCTCTTGAGGGTCTCCTATTGAGAGAACTCCATTTGGCTTTTAGAATGCAGTCTATTGAACAATACGACATTCCAGATCCGAGCAATTTGGCACCAAAGCAAACACAGCTACCTAACCATTTTGGAAACTCCAACCAGGTGCATGATACAACAGCACATAGCAAATCATAGGATTACACTAAATTACTAGGTAAGAACACCAAGATAAAGTTACTCATGTTTCCCTTACATTTCAGATGGTTATTATTATCAGTAGAACATGCCAATTTGATGATGGTAGGGTGAGAATGCTCTGGAAATGCTCAGTCTGCTTTTCCTGGAGATTCCTAAGAGCTTATTAACTCTGTAGTTTCAGTTGAAGATACTTTCCTTTGAACATGGCTCAAGCTTCCTTTTGCATTACGGTTAACTTTTGACTTTTCCCATCACTCCTCCAACCTGGAGTGAATAGATCCAGACAATTTCTCTGCCAGGCCAGAAGGATAAGGGACTGGAGTTGTATTATTCTTGATCAGCAACCACTGTATTCTTCTTTGCTGGGGCCAAACGAGCTCACAGATGGGAAATATATAAGCTTGGAGGTTCTGGGAACGGTTCCAAGTTTGTCTATTTACCTTTGTCAAGCCAGGGTTCACAGTTATGGAAACACTTGCCCATTCTTCCCCACAAATTCAGATGAGCTGTTAACAGCATTCAAAGACATGATACGAACTGATTTGAACAACTCATCTCTATTGATTTACTTGAAGAGGTGCAATGTGTCTTCCAAGGGCACACAACATTGTTCATTCTCTTTTCAAAACTATTATCAAGAGAATTACAGCTCAATGGCAGTACGGCATGTGTGAGTCTCATGTTTTTGGGGAGATGCATACACTCCAGGATCACCCAGTGGTGCAGTGGGTTAAACCGCTGAGCTGCTAAACTTGTTGGTTGAAATGTCACAGGTTCGAATCCAGTGTGAGCTCCCACTGTCAGCCCCAGCTTCTGCCAACTTAGCAGTTTGAAAACATGCAAATATGAGTAGATCAATAGGTACCACTCTGGCAGGAAGGTAATGGCTAGGCTTGTTTGATTCAAAAAAAAAAATTGGTTCAAAACTCGTTTTGGATGTAGGGGGCACTGGTGGTTCAATTCTAAAGTCAAATCCAATTTTCACAGAAAAAAAATGTTCAAATCTTTTCAAAACTTCCAAGACTTCCGAATCCTTTCGTTAATGGTTTGAAAGTGTTATTTCCTGTTTCATTGGGTGGTTTTTAATTTGAAAGTAGCTGTTTTGCTGCAGAAGCGGGGAAAAGCAAGCGGAGAAAATTCCTTCCTTCTCCGGTTTAAAACTGGCTTCTCTGGCTTTAAAACTGGCTTCTCTGGCTTGAACCAAAGCTAGCAAATTCCTTCCTTCCCTGGTTTAAAACTGGCTTCCCTGGCTTTAAAACTGGCTTCTCTGGCTTGAGCCGAGGCTAGGATATTCCTTCCTTCCCTGGTTTAAAACTGGCTTCTCTGGCTTTAAAACTGGATTCTCTGGCTTGAGCCAAGGCCAGGGGCCAGAAACAGGTAAAAGCTGAATTGTTTCTGACTCACTTCATGAGTCATAACAGAAATGGCAGAAAAAGCTTCGGAAGGGCAAAGGGACTTCCGGTTTTCTTTAAAACTTCGAAATCACTTCAAAAAGGTAATTTTTCTGACTTTATTCCGAATTACGAAGATTCCAACAGTACTTAACCATGCCTAGTAATGGTGCTCCATGCAGTCATGCTAGCCACATGGGCTTGGAGGTATCTAGGGACAACGCCAGCTCTTTGGCTTAGAAATTGAGATGGGCACCAACCCTCAGAGTCGGACACAACTGGACTTAATGTCAGGGGAAAACCTGATCAGCAACCTATACACTCCAGGTTGTAGTCAAAGTGCTCCAGCGTAACTCCATAGCCAACATATAGTGGAAATGCCATTGGAGAAACTAAAGATCCAATGGAAGTTGAACATTATGTTCTGCTGAAAGGCTTAGAGATTCCTTGGGGAGGTAAACAGACTCCAGGTTGTAGTCTAGGTCCTCTAGTGCAACTCTATAGTTAAGGTCCACTGGAAGTTTTTTTTTTTTTTGGCATGTCAGGAGTGACTTGAGAAACTGCAAGTTGCTTCTGGTGTGAGAGAATTGGCCATCTGCAAGGACGTTGCCCAGGGGATGCCTGGATGATTTGATGTTTTTTATCATCCTTGTGGGAGGCTTCTCTCATCTCCCCGCATGAGGAGCTGGAGCTGATAGAGGGAGCTCATCCACCTCTCCCCAGATTTGAACCTGTGACCTGTCGGTCTTCAGTCCTGCCAGCACAGGGGTTTAACTCACTGTGCCACCGGGGGCTCCCACTGGAAGTTGACTATGGACTTATAGTTTCCAAGAGATAACACCTTCATAGGAATATTTAGGCCCTCAACATAATGCCCAGTGGAAGTTGACCATTGAGTCAGATTGGAGAAGCTAGAGATTTCTAGATAGGCATTCTCTTAGATAAAAATTAGTGTGTATTACTGTCTTGTTTTCCCATCTTTTCAAGTGGGGACATTCTGCAATTAATTATTCTCCACCAAATATGTTGCATTTCTCTTGCAGAGACTCATATCATAAGGTCGGAGGGAGGTGTAGTTTTCTCTGCTTGTCTGGTTGATTGAAGCCAGAATGTTATCAAGTTATTTACAACGAGAGGTTTAAAAAACCCCTTTGTTTTTTCCCTTCCCCAACCTCTCTTTAGAGCTCCAGTACACACCACTCGCTTTAACAGGAGTTCCTGTGATTAAAAGTGGCAGGCGGCATGCATATTTTGACACGGCATCCGTTGCGCGATGTACCTAGCCAGCACTGGTTGCCAAGTTTCAAGGTTCATTGTTTCCATCTTTGCTAAAGAACCTTTCAAATGTTCTGTTCACTGGTGCTGCTACAAAAATAAGAAGTGTGTGTGTGTGAGAGAGAGGCGTTTGCAGAGGGAAGCTGCAGCCTGCTACATCTGTGCAAGGAGAGAATTCACTTGATGGTTTTTTTTTCTTTCATTTCCGAGCCTTTTCTTTTTGCACCTGTCCTTCGTTTTTGTGCTTCTTCAGGCAGTCAATCATGCTGCCCCTGTGCAGAAAAACATACATCATACGACAGTGGAACTTAGGGGAAAGCTTTGTTGTTACCCATTCTCCTTTCATTTATAATGTGCAGGGAAACAAAACGTTAGTTGATGACTTGGGAAATGCCAGAGGAGGGTCCTTTGTCCTGTGTTTTCCCCCTTGAGATAATTCTGAAAATCACCTTTACGTTTAAAGAAAAGAAAGCCCCATGGGAACAGCAGAAAGCGTCATTGTAAAAATATGTGTACTACGAGAGACGAGAGGTGCATCTACAGTTTAGAATTTATTTGGTTGCATGCTGCAAGTCGGAATACATCTCACCATGTTAAAATAGTGGATGTGGCTCTTAATGAGACATACCACATTATCACAGGATGTCTATGCCCTACACCACTGGAGAAATTATACTGTTTAGTTGGTATTGCACCACTTGACGGATTCTCCCCTATGAAACATCAAGGTTAAGATCTTCTGGAGGGGCCCTGCTCTCGTTCCCACCACCTTCGCAATCACGTCTGGTGGGAACGAGGGACAGGGCCTTCTCGGTGGTGGCTCCTCGGCTTTGGAATTCCCTCCCACCAGAGATTAGATCTGCTCCTTCCCTCCTGACCTTCAGGAAACTAATAAAGACCTGGCTTTGGAACATGGCATTTGAGGACTGAGTCTATAACCTTCGTCCACATGGAAGGAGGATGATGAACTGTGACTGTGACTGCATTGATGACTTGGCTTGGGTAATGTGATGATGATGTTTTTACTGTACTTATATTTTAATCTGTAATGATGATGCACTGTGTTGTTTTTGTATATTATTGTATTTGAACACATGTTGTGAACCGGCCTGAGTCCCTCATTCGAGGTGAGAAGACCAGTATATAAAACTTCTAAATAAATAAATAAATACATTGACATTTGTTGGAAAGCCTGTAATGAAGGGACCAAGGCAGTGACATCTCCGGCCCATCCTTGGTTTGGATATCAGCCAGCAAGCCAATGCATTAAATCAAGAAACAGCTTCCTAAGATCTACAAAGATATTCGCAGGAACACCACTCCTGGGCACACAGAAGATTGGGTGATCTAGAAGGCACTGAACAGACTGTGCTCTGGAACCACAAGATGCAGAGCTAACGTTAAGAAATGGGGTCACAAAGTGAAATCCATGACATGCGAGTATGGAGAAGAGCAAAACACAGACCACCTTCTACAATGCAACCTGAGCCCTGCCACATACACAATGGAGGACCATCTCACAGTGAGTGCAGAGACACTCTAAGTGGGTAGGTTTTTGGTCAAAGGACATTTAGTATCATGCTAAGTTTTTCACTTTGTTTGTGTTTTTAAATACATTATAACTGTACCCAATTCGCTTCTAACATGATAAATAAATACAGTGTAGAATTGATGCAATTTGATATTGGAAGGTCACATGTTGAGTCATGGTGGCATTATGGATTTCATAGGGTTGTCTTAGGACAGAATACTTAGAAGTGGACTTAGCTTCCAAATATCAGACAGTATCTAATGTTTGGAGGGGATTCAGGCCCTCAAGGCATGGAATAAATTTTACTATAAGAATTTTTTACTCTGCAGAATAATTCACTCCATATTGGCTTGCAAACACCTCCCCCGCCAAAATACCCCAAATGCACAGAAAATGGAAGCTTATATACATTTTTCTGCGCATTTGCATCCTTGCGAAAATGTGCCTCAATTTTCCTTAATATGGTTGCTTTAAGCAAGCCATTTGCCCTAATATATTTGTTTCCTAAGCTATTTCCCGGCTAATGTATGCATTTTGGGGACCAATTTTCCCCTCGTGAAGTATGCAACACACCATTCCAGCAAGCAAGAAAACCCAAGGATAATTGTGTTGTGCTCCCTCTAATTATCCTTGGAGGGCGGCCATTTAGGCCAGCTTCTCCCCCACTCTCCTTGTTCTTTTCCTCCTCGTGCTATACTTCTTTGCCTCGAACATTTGCCAGTGTCCTTGCTATTGACTAATTGCAACCGAATCGCCCAACACGGTCCTTGCCAAGCCCTTTCCAGTCCATTACAGAAGCGGGTTCTCGTCCCACAAAGCCGGCCGTGTTCCTCCATTTTTCACGTTTGACTGTCGCCGGCTGGAACAATGCCGGCAGAAAGGCAGAGGAAAAACAGAGAGATTTATCCCCAGTCGTCACTTGCAATGGAAGCTGACAGGCTCAGTAATGTTACATGCTCAATACAAAAAGGGAGATCATTGTATTGCTCGGCGCAAGAGAGAATGCTTTGTGAGAGTCTCTTGCTCTCGCTCTAATGGAATGCCCATCACCGCCCTCCCGCAGCGCAGAGGCAATCGGCCTTTCTTCTCGGATGCTAGGAATGGACGGGCAAATTATCCAAGGCTATTGTGCATAGAGGCAAAGAGGAGGAGCTGTTTACATGTGGCCCAAATGATCACATTCCAGATATAAGGCAATGCTTATCCAGATTTCCAAAATCCAAAGTGCGCCAGCTGCGCCCGTACCTTGGGAAGTCTGACTTGGCCACGGTAGTCCACGCTCTGGTTACAGCCCGTATAGACTACTGCAATGCTCTCTACGTGGGGTTGCCTTTTAAGACTGCTCAGAAGCTTCAAATGGTCCAATGTTCGACAGCCAGGAGCGGCACTCAGGGAGCATACAACTCCTCTGTTGCGCCGGCTCCACTGGCTACCAGTCTGCTACCGGGCACAATTTAAAGTGCTGGCATTAGCCTATAAAGTGCTAAACGGTTCTGGCCCAACTTACCAGCTAGGACATTAAGATCATCTGGGGAGGCCCTACTCTCAGTCCCGGCTGCAATACAGGTATGCCTGGTGGGGATGAGAGACAGGGCCTTCTCAGTGGTGGCCCCTCGGCTGTGGAACGCCCTTCCTACAGATATTAAATCGGGCCCTGTTTAGGGCAACAACCATTTAGGGCAACAACAAGAACATCCCTCTGGGCAGCTAAACCAGGAAATCCCAACTGGATGCCCCCCCCCCCCACCAAGAAGGTATGCCTCCAGGGGCAAACCAAGAATGGGCAACTTGGAAGTTCCTGAACAGACTCAGAAGTGTAGTTAGGAGATCAAAAGACAACTTGGCTCAATGGCACTACCTAGAAGAACGCTCCACTTTGTGACTGTGAAGCTAAACAAACAACTCAGTATCTGTATGCTTGTCCACAATGCCCTGCCTCATGCACAGAGGAAGAACTGCTTAAAGCTACAGACAGTGTGATCACGGTTGCCCGTCTTTGGTCTAAAACTATTTAGCCACTTGTGTTCCCTCTATTTTATCAGTTTTATACTAATTTATTTATGCAATGCTTTTGACATGAAATTTAAAATGGCGCCAAACTGTATTCGTTCTACTTTGATGCTGGTCATTGACCGTAATAAATGTTTATATATATTCATTCTACAATGTTAATACACCCAAGAAATCTAATGCAGGTCAAGTGCTTATTATCTGGATTTCCAAAATCTAAACTTACCCAAATTTTGAAACTGGGTGTCTGACAGAATGACACTTTGCTTTCTGATGGTTTAATGTACACAAGTGTTCATGTGCTAAATTATGGAAAATATAGTGCCTTCAGGTTATGTGAAGATGAAACATGAATTGCATTTATTTTGGGATCTCATCTCCAAGACATGTCAAGATGGAAATGCAAACATTCCCAAATCTGAAAATAAAAACTCAAAATCCAAAACAAATCTGATGCCAAGCATTTTGGATAAGGCCCAGCATTTTATGCACATCCAATATGATATTGAGCCTCCAGGGAGACATCAGTAGGGAAGTCCTTGGCCACCCTTTGGTCCATAGGAAATAGGCCAGCATTTCATCAGGAATATACATTTAGACACAGCTGAGAGGCAAAAATATTCTTTTGAGAAGTTGGAATTCCCATAATCCCCCTACCAAAACCAGCACAGAACAGGAAAAAACAGAGATTTTTGAGTTTTGAGAACATTAGGAAGAACTTCCTAACTGTGAGAAGCGAAAGCTGAGAGGAGACATGATGTGGACCTTGTATAAATAGATGAGGGGAAGTCATAGGGAGGAGGGAGAAAACTTGTTTTCTGCTGCCCTGGAGACTAGGACGCAATGGAACAATGGCTTCAAACTACAGGAAAGGAGATTCCATTTGAACATGAAGAAAAACTTGATGACTTTTAGAGCTGTTCAGCAGTGGAACTCTCTGCCCTGGAGTGTGATGGGCAGCAGCCAGGCTCCTTACTGGAGCAAACTATAGGGAGCATACAATGCTCCTATTAAAACAGCTTCATTGGCTGCTGATAAGTTGCCAAGCCAAATTCAAGGTGCAGGTCATGACCTATAAAGCCCTAAATGGTTCGGGCTCTGCCTATCTTCACGATTGCATCTCCTATTTTATTTGCATTATTTCTACCCCGCTCATATCAGCCCAAAGGCGACTCATATGAACTCTAAGATCTTCCGGGGAGGCCCTTCTTTCGCTCCCACCACCGTCACAAGTACGATTGGTGGGGACCAGAGAGAGGGCCTTCTCAGTGGTGGCCCCCCACCTCTGGAACGCCCTTCCAAGGGAAATAAGACAGGCCCCATCCCTCCCCTCCTTACGTAAGAGCTTGAAGACCTGGTAGTTTCAACAAGCCTTTGAGAATGACCAGTTCTAGTCCAGCCCAAACATTGTTGAATATGGCCTTGCACTCTTACCTATTACCCTGGCCATCCCTCTAATAGGCCGTGGAAATGAGCAGACACAGACCCGTACTTGCTATTGCCATTAGCCTGTTATAGAACTGTACTTAATTACTGGCCCCCACATATTTTGAGTTTGCACTAGCCTTGGCCCAGCTTTTTAATTGCCCTGAATAGGCAGGATTATTTTTAATATACATGTGTTATTGTGATAATTTTATGCTTATGTTGTTTTGTTAATTTATGTTATGCTGCTTACTTTGTATGTTTCGGTGATGTTACTTGGAAACCGGCCTGAGTCCCCTTGGGGAGATAGAGTGGTATATAAATAAAGTTTTATTTTATTATATTTATAATAATAGAATCATAGAATCAAAGAGTTGGAAGAGACCTCATGGGCCATCCAGTCCAACCCCCTGCCAAGAAGCAGGAATATTGCATTCAAAGCACTCATGACAGATGGCCTCTGTTTAAAAGCCTCCAAAGAAGGAGCCTCCACCACACTCCGGGGCAGAGAGTTCCACTGCTGAACGGCTCTCACAGTCAGGAAGTTCTTCCTCATGTTCAGATGGAATTTCCTCTCTTGTAGTTTGAAGCCATTGTTCCGCGTCCTAGTCTCCAAGGAAGCAGAAAACAAGCTTGCTCCTCCTCCCTGTGGCTTCCTCTCACATATTTATACATGGCTATCATATCTCCTCTCAGCCTTCTCTTCTTCAGGCTAAACATGCCCAGCTCCTTAAGCCACTCCTCATAGGGCTTGTTCTCCAAACCCTTGATCATTTTAGTCGCCCTCCTCTGGACACATTCCAGCTTGTCAATATCTCTTGAATTGTGGTGCCCAGAATTGGACACAATATTCCAGGTGTGGTCTAACCATAAGCAGAATAGAGGGGTAGAATTACTTCCCTGGACCTAGACACTATACTCCTATTGATGCAGGCCAAAATCCCATTGGCTTTTTTTGCCGCCACATCACATTGTTGGCTCATGTTTAACTTGTTGTCCACGAGGACAACTGCTCTCAAGCCAGGCATTGTCCCCCATTCTGTATCTTTGCATTTCGTTTTTCCTGCCAAAGTGGAGTATCTTGCATTTGTCCCTGTTGAACTTCATTTTGTTAGTTTTGGCCCTTCATCTCTCTAATCTGTCAAGATCATTTTGAATCCTGCTCCTGTCCTCTGGAGTATTGGCTCTCCCTCCCAATTTGGTGTCATCTGCAAACTTGATGATCCTGCCTTCTAACCCTTCATCTAAGTCATGAATGAAGATGTTGAACAGGACCGGGCCCAGGACAGAACCCTGCGACACTCCGCTCGTCACTTCTTTCTGCTTATGTAGGCTCCTTCTTTGGAGGCTTTTAAACAGAGGCTGGATGGCCATCTGTTGAGGGTGCTTTGAAAGCAATTTTTCTGCTTTCTGGCAGAATGGGGTTGGACTGGATGACTCATGAGATCTCTTCCAACTCCACGATTCTATGAGCGTGTTGCTCCCCTATATCTTAATATATGTTAGGTGAAGCACAGGAATTGAATGTTGACGCTTCTGCACAACCATCGCCTTCAGATTTGTACTTGGTACAATAATTCTTTCTTTCTCCAAAATAACAACAATAATAATGCCCACCCCCTGCAAATTTCCTGGTGTTTTCGGCATGTCATTCTCCCTTATCTTTGCCCATCCAGCAGAAGTTGCTCCCGTCTGCCATGTATTAACATGCCGCCAAGGGACTGTAAAGGCAGCATCTTTTGACTGACAAATCCACCCGATACCGCCTCTCTTTCCCTTCCCACCCAGGTCCCCCCTCCCTGGGCCGCCCCCACGAAGCTGAATGCGCAAGGCAACCACCGTATCATCAAGGCAAGACTTTCTCTGTCCTGGAGAGATAAACCCATCACTCAACAAACTCCCAAGCAGGTGTTGAGCTGCAATGTAGATTTCTCTTCTCCCCTTCACCGCCACTGCTCCCTCGCCGCTAATCTCTTCCTCTCTCTCCCTGGCATTGCTCATCTTGTTCTAACATCGCACAACATTCCCAGTGCGCCATCTTTGGAGTCAGATGAATTGGGAGGGGGCTGTAGTCTGCAGCTGTCATGGAGAAGACAGTATGTTTGTGTATGGATGTGTTTTGGGATGGGAGGTGATCTGGAGTCCCAGCACAGGCTGAGTTAGGAGCTTTGCAAGAGGACTGGTGTCTCTGAAAGCTTGCTTACTCTTCATTTCCAATCAAAGAAGGACAGATTCTCAAAAACAATGTGTACAAAGAGAATAAAATACAGCTTCTTTGGAAATGGATTTCATTTTGATACTAGCTGTACCCGCCACGCGTTGCTGTGTCCAACCTTTCCTCCCCCTTCTCTCCTTTCTTCCCCTTTTTCTTTCTTTCTCTCTTTCCTTCTTTCTTTACCACTTTCCTTCTGTCCCCTTCCTTTATCTTTCCCCTTTTCTTTCTCTCCTTTCTTCCTTCTCTACCTATTCTTGGACTACAACTCTCAGCAGTCTTCCTGATCAATCTATCTATCTACCTACCTATCTATCTCTACGCAATCTATCTATCTTATCTATCTGTAGGATTACTGAGAGTTGTAGTCCAGGAACTGTAAGCTGGAAATATGCACTGTATTATCATTTAGGGTTTTTTTTGTTGTTTTAAAGTCCTTTCCACTGTTTTTTGGGGGGTTTATGAGTGATGGTCACTCATTGGTCTGTTAAGGATATAGTGTCCAAATTTTGTGTCAGTTCATCCAGTGGTTTTTCAGTTATGTTAATCCCACAAACTAACATTACATTTTTATTTACGTAGTCTAGCTGTACCCACCACGCATTGCTGTGGCCATTGGCCAACCTTCCCTCCCTCTTTCTCTCCTGCTTTCTTTCTCCTTTCTTTCTTCCCTTTTTTCTTTCATTCTCTTCCTTTTCCCTTCCTCCCCCCCCCCACTTTTCTTTCCCTTTCTCTTTCTCCCCTTTCTTCCTTCTCTGCCTATTCTTGGACTGCAACTCCCAGCACTCCTCCTGGTCAATCTACCTACCTACCTACCTACCTACCTACCTATCTAGCTAGCTATCTATCTACCATCTACATATCTTATCTACCATCTATGTATCTTATCTACCTATCTAGCTAGCTAGCTATCTACCATCTATGTATCTTATCTACCTGGAGGATTGCTGTGAGTTGCAGTCCAGGAGTATGAAATTGGAAACACGCAGGGATTGGGATGCTCTCAAAGAAATCCAAGGAGAAGAAAGCTTGCAGCTTGGAAGCAGTGCATTTGGGTCATCCTCCTCTTCTTAAAGGGCCTGGTCTAGGGGATACTAGGAGCTGTAGTCCGGAAGAGAGTGTGGCTATGCTATTGTGTGTTGTGCTTGCGAGGGGGAGTTGTTTTTGCACATGCACTGTAGCATCTTTTTGCTTTTTTGGCTTTTTAAGTCCCTTCTGTTGTGCTTTTCCATGTTTTCATGAGTGATGGTCACTTGTTGGCCTGATAGGTGTGTTGTGTCCAAATTTGGTGTCAATTGATCCAGTGGTTTCCCACATATGAACATTACATTTTTACTTATATAGATTTTGTGACCATGTCCGTTGCATGTTTGCTTTGAATCAGTGTTGACTCATGCCCTCTAAGTCAGTGGGCTGATGAGTGTCTTCCAGGTTTTTGGCTTACTTACAGGCACTCTCCAAGGTGCTGAGCCTGTTCTCAAAAGAGAATTCAACACCTTTGATTTTCTTTCTTGACTTCTCCTTTAGGAAATCTTTGTTCACTCTGAACTTCCAACTTTTTGCCTTCCTCTCTGTAACAACTTGGAAGGGAGCCTCAGTGGTGGGTTTCAGTGACATGTCTTTCCAAGCCATTGTAATCAAATTGCAAATGAAATATTGGAATTGAGCTTTGATTCGGTCCTTCCACACAGCCATATAATCCAGAATATCAAGGCAGACAATACACAATATCTGCTTTGAACTGGGTTATCTGAGTCCACACTACCATATAATCCTGTTCAATGTCATGTTGTATTCGTCTGGTTTGTATTGTCTTTATTTACTGTACATTGTCTTCTTGTTGTTGTTGTTCACCGCCCCGAGTCGCCTCCGGGCTGAGAGGGGCGGTTAATAAATGCAAGAAATAAATAAATAAATAATAAATGTGGATTCTTATACAGTTGTGTGGAAGGGGACTGAGAATGTTCTAGGTCCAGAAGGAAATTCTATGGTGTGCTTTTACTGGACAGCGCAACTGTGGCAACTTCCAGCTGAAGTCATTCTTTTAAATAGAGTCCATTATTATCCACAGTTTCCCATTTTCACTGTAAGTCCAGGAACATATCCATGTCCAGTGCATGATATGATGTGCAGAGAGATCTGTGTTCAAAGTCATCCTACGCACAGCTCTGTTTTGACCATCTCAAAGTTAATATAGCTATTCCAGGTTCAATCAATTAGTCAATCAACCCAATATTTCACTGTGGAAATACACCAGTGTTTCTCAACCTGCCAAATGCCGCAGTCCCTTAATACAGTTCCTCGTGTTGTGATGACCTCCAACCATAAACATTATTTTCATTGCTACTTCATAACTGTAATTTTGCTCCCGTTATGATTCGTAATATAAATATCTGATATGCAGGAATGACTTTCATTCACTGGACCACATTTGGCACAAATATCCGATATGTCCAAATCTGAATACTGCTAGGGTTGAGGCGATTGATTTTGTCATTTGGGAGTTGTAGTTGCTGGAATTTATAGTTTGCCTGCAATCAGAGAGCATTCCGAACTCTACCAACAATGGGATTGAACCAATCTTGGCACACAGAACTCCCATGACTAACAGAAAGTACTAGAAGGGTTTCCTGGGCATTGACCTTGAGTTTTGGAGCTGTAGTTCATCTACATCCAGAGAGCACTGTGGACTCAAACAATTATGGATCTGGACCAAACTTGGCACAAATACTCAATGTGTCCAAATGTGAACACTGGTGGAGTTTGGGGAAAATAGAGCTTGACATTTGGGAGTTGTAGTTGCTGGGATTTATAGTTCACCTGCTATCAAAGAGCTTTCTGAAATCCACCAATAATGGAATTGAACCTGTCCTGGCACACAGAACTCCCATGACCAACAGAAAGTACTAGAAGGGTTTGCTGGGCATTGACCTTGAGTTTGGGAGTTGTAGTTCAGCTACATCCAGAGAGCACTGTGGACTCAAACAATGATGGATCTGGACCAAACTTGGCATGAATACTCAATATGCCCAAATGTGAACACTGCTGGAATTTGGGGAAAATAGACCTTGACATTTTAGAGTTGTAGTTGCTGGAATTTATAGTTCATGTACAATCAAAGAGCATTCTGAACCCCACCAACGATAGAATTAGGCCAAACTTCCCACACAGAACCCCTATGTCCAACAGAAAATACTGTGTCTTCTGGTGGTCTTTGGAGACCCCTCTGACACCCCTACTCAACCCCCCCCCCCCAGGTGTCCCAGTCCCTAGGTTGAGAAACACTGAAATACACCAAGAAGATCCTGGCCTACATATGGAAGAAACCGATGCTTTTGCTTTGCCCATGTAGGCCCAGGGTCAGAGTCCTTAAGTTTTCAATATCTGGGCCTGAATTCCTGGGTATTTATTTATCTCTCCTTGTGCTCATCAGTTAAGGTTTCCTTTTCTTTTCTTCCCATAAAAGTCCTTATCTTTAAACCTGCACAGATGTCGGATTAACACACACAATCCTTTCATTCTTAGCATTGCTTTATTTGTTAAATTTGGCTTTGGCAAATGGGACTTTATTTTGTTTCAGTTTGTTTCTGAAGAGTTTAATATTGTTCAGAAACATTGGGATGGAAACAAACAAACTCGAACGCAGGAGAAAATGAAACGGGCAGATTTTCCCATCTGTAGATTTAACGACAGAGGTTAAAAGGTGAAACAGACACACAATCCGTTTGCCAAGCTCTGAACTCAGGTTAACCTCTGATATGTACAGACTGAGTGGGTGAATCAGAGGTTCAGGTAAGTCAGAAAGGAGTTAACCAATCCCACTTAGACTAGGGGCTCTGCTTCACCTCTCTTTCACTCCTGAACAGGTGAAATGCAGGACCATGGCTCATTGTACCCTTCCTGGGCAAAGTATACAGTTGCCTCTTGAAAATACAAGGACCTGGGAACAGCCCAGGAGAACATGAGTTCTGATAGGAAGACCATAGAGTATCTTGTTCGTGGAAGTTAAATTGCTCCGAGATGAATAACTATGGAGCAACACCCAACTCATCTATGCAAAATCTGGGGGACTTTCAATCTTAGGGCTCAGTTCAATTTCAGATACGTTCATGGGGCTGTCTTCTGGAGGTAGCCAGGGGATGTACTTCTCATTCAGTTCTTATGAAGTGTTCCTTGAGATTATGAATCCTAAGGTAAAGGTAAAGGTAGTCCCCTGACAATAAGTCCAGTCATGTCTGACTTTGGGGTGTGGTGCTCATCACCATTTCTAAGCCGAAGAGCCAGCGTTGTTCGTAGACACCTCCAAGGTCATGTGGCCAGCATGACTGCATGGAGCGCCGTTACCTTCCCGCGGGAGCGGTACCTATTGATATACTCACATTTGCATGTTTTTGAACTGCTAGGTTAGCAGAAGCTCGGCCTAACAGAGGGAGTTGGCAGAAGCTGGGGCTGACTGCAGAAGCTCATGCCGCTTCCCGGATTTGAACCTGCGACCAGGGGCTCTGGTGTATAAAGCTTATCAATTTTATGTTATTCAATATAAAATTATATATATATATATATATATATATATATATATATATATGTATATGTATTTATGTATGTATATGAAAGATAGCAAAGAAATAGGTTATATATGGTAGATGCAAACTGAAATGCATCCAACAGCTTATCCCACTAATTACAATTGCAAGTTCCTCTGGATTTCCCAAATAAGTGATCTGGAGACTTATATTATACATCAACCTGATTTTAATCAAACTGGACACAATTTTAAGCATACTTAAACCTATCCTATCCAATGAGATGGAAGGATGCTATTAAATTTTCATTGAGTCCAGTGGTTGTTTTTTCATGCGACCCGATAAACTGCAAGTCACTTCTGGTGTGAGAGAATTGGCTGTCTGCAAGGGCATTGCCCAGGGGATGCCCAGATGTTTTTTCATCCTTTGGGAGGTTTCTCTCATGTCCCTGCATGGGAAGCTGGAGATGATAGATGAGAGCTCACCCCGCTCTCCGGATTTGAACTGCTGATCTACCAACACAAGGTTCTAACCCATTGCACCACCGGGGGCTCCTACTGAGTCCATTAGGAGTAAATGTCCCCACGTGAGGCATATTATAAAAAGAACATCCTCCCAATGGCTAACTTACAGGGAACTCATCCAGACTGATTTAGAAAATCCAGAAATGAAATCCCTAGAAGAATTGAACCAAAAGGGCCTTAAATGCAATTGGCTTTTGCATAGACAATTGCGAGAGAAATGTACAGAACAACTTAGAACCTCGGGCTTCCAGACTGCCTCAAGTCCCCCAGATTTTGAAGGTGCCTAAAATAAGAAAGGAAAGGAATGGAGATACAAAACCAGAAGGCGTAGTGATTTGAGCATTGGAAAACAACCCTGGAGACCAGGGTCTGAATCCGGACTTGGCCATTGAAGCCCATTGAGTTACTTTTGGCATGGCACGCTTTCTCAGCCTCAGAGGAAGGCACCTCTGAACAAATAACACAAGAAATGTGTTCACTTTAGGGTCACCATAGGTTGGAAATGACTTGAAGGTACACAACAACAACCTAAAATCAGAAGGCGTCCTCATTCTTAAGTGCTGTCACGTCAACTTTGAATGAAAAATTCCCATTATTGCTGCTCAAGTTTTGCAGTTTCAAAGCTGGGGGTTCCTGGACTGTCAATCCACCTGAAATACAATATTCTTCTTCTCCTGCTGCCACCCACTTTCCCAAGCATTATTGTCTTTTCCAGTGAGGCATGTTTTCTCACAGTAGGTCCAAAGTACAATCAATAACTTCAGCTGAGTCCTTTTGGCTTCTAGTGAGAGTTCTGGCTTGATTTGCTGGCAGATCCATTTATTTCTCTTTATAGTGGTCCGTGGTATCAGCAGAATTCATGGTATCCCTCCAGCACCACATTCAATATGGGCCAGTCTCACTCCTGTAAGCTCTCTTTATTGTTCAGCTTTCAGAAACATACACAGAAACTTGAACTGTCATGTTATTGATGACCCTTATTTCCAATTATAGGTTGATCATATATGTAAATACTAGGCCTGTGTGATCAATGAAAAAAAGTTTTAAAAGGGTTGTTGTAGGTTTTTTCGGGCTATTTGGCCATGGCCTAGAGGCATTCTCTCCTGACGTTTCACCTGCATCTATGGCAAGCATCCTCAGAGGTATCCTCACTACCTCTGAGGATGCTTGCAATAGATGCAGGCGAAACGTCAGGAGAGAATGCCTCTAGACCAGTGGTTCTCAACTTTCCTAATGCCACGACCCCTTAATACGCTTCTTAATGTTATGGTGATACCCAACCATAAAATTAGTTTCATTGCTACTTCATAACTGTAATTTTGCTGCTGTTATGAATTGTAATGTAAATATCTGATATGCAGAAAGTATTTTCGTTCACTGGACCAAATTTGGCACAAATACGCAATACACCCAAATTTGAATACTGGTGGGATTGGGGGAGTGTATTGATTTTGTCCTGTGGGTGTTGTAGTTGCTGGGATTTATAGTTCACCTACAATCAAAGCACATTCTGAACTCCACCAATGATGGAATTGAATCAAACTTGGCACACAGAACTCCCATGACCAACAGAAAATACTGGAAGGGTTTGGTGGGCATTGACCTTGAGTTTTGGGAGTTGTAGTTCACCTACATCCAGAGAGCACTGTGGACTCAAACAATGATGGATCTGGACCAAACTTGGCACCAATATATGCACAAATATGAACACTGGTGGAGTGTGGGGAAAATAGACCTTGACATTTGGGAGTTGTAGTTGCTGGGATTTATAGTTCACCTACAATCAAAGAGCATTCTGAACCAATGATAGAATTGGGCCAAACTTCCCACACAGAACCCCCATGCCTTAAAGGGAATCACTGGCGTGAGCCTCTTTGGTGACCCTCTGACACCCCTCCGTGACCCCCAGGGGTCCCAACCCCCAGTTGAGAAACTGCTCTAGAACATGGCCATATAGCCTGAAAAACCCACAACAACCCAGTGATTCCAGCCATGAAAGCCTTCAACAATACAATAATTACAAAATTAGACGGTGGGAAAAAATCATTTCTAAAGTGTTTATGGACATATCATAACTGTAACAAATTAACTACTTTTTCCTTACTTTGCGTTAAGTAATTGTGCCAATGGTGAAACTTCAGGGGCTCCTCTCTCCCCCATTGTTGGAGTTATTGGCATGAAACTTGCTATGATTATAGAACATTTGCACCACTGTTAGCCCATCAAGTTTCAGGACATTTCACACATCCACAAATTTTTGAGGAATTTTCAAAGTTTTAATAAACAATTTCTATACATTTTTTCATGTCAGGATAAAAAATCCTGACACAAAAAGAGTACTGGTCATCTACAAAGACATTGCCCAGGGGATTCACTAATGTTTTACCATCCTGTGGGAAGCTTCTCTCATGTCCCCGCATGGAAGCTGGAGATGACAGATGGGAGCTCACCCCACTCCCCAGATTCAAACTGCTGACCTTTCAGTCAGCAGTCTTGCTGGCACAAGGGTTTAACCCATTGTGTTACCAGGAGCTCCTTTCTATACATTGACAGAAGATAAGAGGGAATCATTGCCCCATTCCCCAAAGTATGCATCTATTGATTTTTGGGAAATTTCACCGCATGGCACACATATAAGCTTTATAGATGTTTCACTCAAGCAAGAACAGCTAAGATTCAACAGAAAAGTTATATTCAGTTGGAGTTCAAGGATAGAGAAGTTTCAGAATTCCATCTTCAATAAGCTAATCCTATTCCTTCTCAATGATTTGGAAAAGAGAATAATCAAATCCACAATATTTTGATAAGCTGGACTCAAAACCAGTTGACCTCAGTATTTCTTTGATCTTACTCAATGCACTCTTTGGTTGTTTTCTAGGAAACGTATAGATACTAGGCTTGGGTAACCACGGAAAAATTTGGTTCTAAACTCGTTTTGTTTTTAGGGGGCCCCTGCGTTTCGCTTTTTTAAAATAATTCTGAAATTTTCCTTTAAAAATTTTCAAAATTTACGAAATTTCGTAAAATTACGAATTGATTCGTTAATGGCGGACAAGATTGCGCAATATGCTAAAAAAACCTCCAAATGGGACAGGAGGAACTTCTGAAGCTTCCCTCTGCCTCCCTCTGTTGTTGACTGTTGGTGTGATAAAACAAACAACTATAGAACTTGCACCAGACATGCGAAAATAATTACGAAATAATTACGAAATAATTACGAAATAAATTGAAAAAATTGTTTTGAAGCTTTATTACTCCTCACACAATTCCTGCATGGCTCAATATTGGATCGTAAGCTAATTTAAATACGAATAAATAACGAATTACGAAATTAACGAACGAAACCGCTCAAGCCTAATAGATACATTCAAACATCACAAAACAATGGACAACGATAAAAGACAAAAAAAATTAAAAACATCAGATAGAGATACAAAACAGAGTAAAATCATAAAACACACAGCATAACCAGCTCATGCACTTACTTAGTCAATCTTATGAGAGACCCAGCATTCAATGCTCCAACCAATTTCTTGCCCCATCCCCAAATATTCTCAATCGAATCCTGGATGTTTCTTGAAGCATTCAAGCTCAATACCAACCTAATCCAAACCCTCCTGAAGCCATGCCAACACTGCCATTTAAAAAGGATCAGAGCGAATTGTCCTAAGGAGAAATGTATTTTGGCAAGCTGGCAGTGCCCTGCATCCTTTGAAGAACGGACTGGAATTAGCAAGAAGCAACTTCTGGAAGAGGCAGAAAAGAGCTCTCTTCCATCTGCCTTCCAACAGCCTGTCTGCCTTTTGTGTGGCAAAGACAGCTTTCTCCTCGCATTAGATGTTTGTAGTCCATATTGCGTCGAATGGTGTCAGCCACAATCAGCCTTGAAATATGAAGTGCTTCTGTATTTTCTCTCTCTCTCTTGCTCTGGTTTATTTGAGTTTTTAATTTTCTCTGGATTTTGCTTGAGCAATTTCCAAAGAGTGTGTTTTTTTAATATCTGGCTCCGACAATGAAGAGAGCAAAAACATTACAGCTTTTCCAAAGACGAGAGCCGAGAATTGCTAAGTACATGCAAATCATAAAATCTTGCCAAATCGTTTCCGAAGACTTTCCTTTCTGCCAGGTCTCTGGGTGTTTTTGACACAACTAACGAAGGATAGGGATCGAGGGTTGGAGATTTCCCATGGATAAAAAGCTTGGAAGGAGAGAAAAAGATCTTTGGTGTTAGATTATTTCCAGCCATGGGATTCATCCATCTGACTCTGCTTTTCAGTTTTAACAAATCCTTTGGAAACCGGATTCTGTGGCATTGACAAATTTGAATGGGGTCTAATTGATGGCAGTCAGTTTGTTTGCTGCTCCATTCACAAGGAACAATGCACAAATCTAGTGTTTATAAAGCATGCTGGAGGAAAATTCTTGGTAATCATGACAATGCATCATTGCACCATTCTCTCCTCTTCATGAGATGCTTAATGGCGAAGTACTGTTGGGAAAATAGCCAGGGGAGCTTTTGCACAGTTAAAACTTGTGTGCCAGCTGTGCCCATATCTTGGGAGGTCTGACTTGACCACGGTGGTTTATGCTCTGGTTACATCCCGAATAGACTGCTGCAATGCACTCTACATGGGGTTGCCTCTGAAGATGGCTCAGAAGCTTCAGCTAGTCCAACGCTTAGCAGCCAGGTTGCTCATGGGAGTGGACAACTCCCTTGTTACACCATCTCTACTGGCTGCCTATTAGCTTCTGGGCTCAATTCAAATTGCTGGTGTTAATCTATAAACCACAAACACTTCCAGCCCAGTTTACCTGTCTGAACGTATCCCCCTCTACAAACCATCTAGGGCCTTAAGGTCATCCAGCTCTCGGTCCCACAGCCATCGCATTCACGGTTGGTGGGGATGAGAGACAGGGCCTTCTCCGTGGTGGCCCCTCGGCTGTGGAACTCCCTCCTTAATGAGGTCAGATCTGCCCCCTCCCTTCTCACCTTTCAAAAGAAACTTAAATCCTGGTTATGGGATCAAACGTTCCCAGAATAATTGTTTTTCTGGGAAGACAAGATTTTATTGGACTATACTTGGACTGTTTTGGATGATGACTTTAATATCACGATTTTAATCTGGTGGACTAGTTCTAATGTAGGTAAAAAGGTAAAAGGGTAAAGGTTGTCCCCTGACATTAAGCCCAGTCATGTCTGACTCTGGGGTATGGTGCTCATCTCCATTTCTAAGCCGAAGAGCTGGCGTTGTCCATAGACACCTCCAAGGTCATGTGGCTGGCATGACTGCATGGAGCGCCATTACCTTCCCTATTTATCTACTCACATTTGCATGTTTTTGAACTGCTAGGTTGGCAGAAGCTAGGCTGACAGCGGAAGCTCACGCCACTCCCTGGAATCGAACCTGTGATCTTTCAGTCAACAAGCTCAGCAGATCAGCGCTTTAACCCAATGCGTCACTGGGGGCTCCCAGTTCTAATGTATATATATTTTAAACTATTTTAATGTATATAGGTGTATTTATTATGCGTTTTATATCATGCTTGGCACTGAATTGTTGCCTAAATATTCCTGTCAGTCTAGGATTCTTCACATTAGGATTTCCCAAGAAACATGTACTTGAATATTTTCCCCCAATAATTTTAATATTATTTCTGTCACTATTGCCATGAGAGTTCTCAGTTCTATTGGGACACTAGTAACCACATGACAATTTCTGCCTTCATCTCAGATCTATTTCCATGGCCAGAAAGCAAAAAAAGAAAAACACCCAACACCAATAATTTGGGCTTACTACCATAGTTCGACAGATATTTTCTCAGCATGATATATTTGTATGTGGATGACATAGGAGACATCAGAGCTATGCAATTATATTTATTTCACACAGTTCTAACTGCTATGATATGATCTGTAATGCACATATATCCACTGGCAACCAGAACAGTATCGCTGGTTGCCAATGCACTGTTCAGCAAATGGAAAAAATGCATGATTCACAGCTCTCTGACTGGATTATTGGAGCACTAGATAAGTAGGCTTGGTTGATTCAAAGAAAATGGTTCAAAACCCATTTTGGATGTAGGGTATCACTGGTGGTTAAATTCTAAAGTCACTTCCTTTTTAAAAAAATTAGAAACTTTTGAAACTTCTGAATCAATTCGTTAATGCAGACATGCATGTGCAGTAGGAAAAAAAAAAACCAGCATTGGCACAGGGGAAACTTTAGGGGATTATCCCGCCTTCATTTTTAGAACAATCCTGATGAAACTTGCTACAAAGGTAGAACATACGGACCACTGTTAGCTCACTAAATTTCATAACCTTTGATTTCTCCATGGATTTTTGGCAATTTTTCATTTTTTTTATCAAAGGCATTTTTAATAATAAATAAAATCTGTTCCTGGTTTGAAAGTGTTATTTCTTGTTTCATTGGGTGGTCTTTACTTTGAAAGTAGTTGTTCTACTCCAGAAACTTTGTTTGTGTGGCACAAACTGTGTTAAATTGGTGGAGAACAGAAATCATAGTACAGACCCCATCAAGGGACATCTAGATTGACCCCCTTCTTCTGGGCAGAAAGGCACCATCCAAACTCTCCTGACATCCGTTTTCTTCCTCTACTGAGTCGGAGGGGACCCTCAAGACACATCCATCCAGTTATTCCTTTTTGCAGATTCAATCAATCATTTTATTTTATCATTACTTACTGATTGTAAAGGACTGGCTGTGGCTGGCTACTCCAGTGCCTTGCTCATGGCAATCAGTCAAAAAGTAAAATGATTGGTTTTTAAGCAGTTTATGTTCTCTTGGCTTTGCAAAAGTTGCTTATTGCTTTGCTGCCTTCTTTAGACACCTTTGTAGATTCAATCAGTTTATTTTATATTTAGATGAAGACTGCTACAGACAGCTATTTTGGGTCCTTAGCCATTTTGGCTAATGAGCAGCAGGGCAGTGTGGGAAATGTAGTTTAACAGCAGGGCCTTTTGTAATCTCTACCATTGGGGGCCTGGCCTTCACAATGTTGCAACTCAGAGTAGGTTTCACCTTGCTTTTAAACACCACCACACAAGAGCTGTAGTTTTATAGTTTATCGAGGAAAAAATCCAAGTCAAAATAAAGAATAAGCATTGCAAAGTCCCAGAGATCAAGGTTAAATGAATATAGTTCCAAAGATCTTCAGGTAAAAACAGGAGACACAATCCTATTGGCAAAGTTCAAACCAGAGTCCCAGGTACAAGCAATGAAACATTTGCCCCAAGAATCACAATGCAAGAAATCCCAAGCGTACTGCTTTCCAGGCTAAGGTTATTCCATGAAGCTTTCAGGCTAATAAGCTGCATTGAACTGACACTTTCACAGAGTTTCCAGGAGGCCTAAATACCTTTCTAACATCAAAACATTAGGCTCTCAGCATCATAAAAGCATTGCGATGACCTCGCACTGAGCTAGCCTCCCGTCTGCTTGCCAGACGCGAACTCCGCCTGACCCGGAGATCAAGGCGAGCTTCTCGGGTCAAATCCTTATCTACACTTTCGGTATCATCGTGGGAAGGCACCTGCTCGCTATTCCCTTCGTTAAAATTCCTTTCTGGTGAAAACAGCTGTGTTGACACTGCACTGTCTGTGAGAGCCTCAGAAGCAGGCTCAGAGATTTGAGGCACAGACAAAGAGCCAGGAAGCTGAAACCCAACAGGAATCTGAATCCCATCATCCTCATCGTCAGAAACTAGCTCAGCCACAACACACACCACAATGAATGATGGTTGTGATTAGCCATGCCCACCTCATGCCTCCTTGCATCGCTGGTGGAAAGCATGAGATTTTAAAAATTTCTAGGCTTTACCAAAATTGCTTAATGGTTGTGAAAATTAAAATAACATTGGGAGACATCCAAACATCATATAATATTTCCCAAAAAAAGGTAAGTGGTTCAAATTTGGATTCCCCCCCCCCCCACCACCACCTTTCCTACATGGTTCAAATCTGCATCGGAAGTCCAAATTCATGTTTTCTTCCAACTTTCAAGTTTTTCCAAACGAACCTATCCAACCCTACTGGATAGTGCCAGACTTATTGCCCTTATATTATCTCTTTCCCCATCAGAATCCCTTCTCTCAAAGGGTTTCTAGGTCTAGTTTGAAATCATACTCCCTCCTTCCCCTGCAGCACATCACCAGTGTTGACGAAAAGAGGAACCAACCATTGCACTTCCTCTTGGAGATGTCTGAGTTCAGCATCATCCTGAGCATAAGCCAACCCATCAGCGCCCCTTGGCTCCTTGGAGATGCAATCTGGTTTCCAGCTGGCTGAACAACTTCATCCTGACTCATGTGGAATTCCTGCTCCAGTAAATCCAGGCTGCTTTGCAAGGCAAAACAGTATCAGGAAAGCAAAAACAGTATCTGACATCAGTTTACAATGGCGCTTTCTCCTCTTGCTGCGGGGAGGGCAGGCGGAGGAGATGGCTATCTGCTATGCAAAGTGGCAAACTGATTACGAGAGGCTCAGCGGATCAGCGGCCCCTTAAATGGGAGCAGCGATCCATTCCCTTCCTCTTGGGCCCAGGAAACCTCTTGCTCCCATGAACAGAAAAGAGATTGCCGCCTGATTCTGTGGGGAGCTGCTCCATTTTGAGACAGGGAGAGTGACAATATCAATGCTACAGGTGTGCTTTCACATCTGCACTCCCAACCCAATTCCTTCTGGACCTTCTGCTCCCCGCCAGTCATTTCTTGTGGCACCTGCTGTTCTAGAATTGACAGCAGAAAGCCTGAGAGGAATGAACAATGTCTTCTTTGGGGGAATCAAGCTAAACAGCATGGCATAATACCCAGCTTTATTTGTTTGCAGTAATCCATGGATTTTTTTTGGCCACACAAAGGTCTTCTTGTCCCACTTGTGTTCTCTACATCCAAGGGCTTGCCTTAGAACAAGGTAGAGAACCTTTTGCAGCTCATGGCTGACACTCAATTGCAAAGAAGTCCCCAAGGGCCACATTGCATTGGCAGTCAGGGCCAAAAGCAATTAAAGGGAACCCCAAATCCCAGTGGACTTAGGGTTCAGAGTCTTACTGCCAGTCTCTAAGACAGTGGTTCTAAACCTTCCTAATGCCATGACCCCTTGATACATGTCCTCGTGTAGTAGTGATCCCCAAGCATGACATTATTTTGGTTGCTACTTCAAAAATGTAATTTTGCTCCTGTTATGAATCTTAATGTAAATATCTAATATGCAGGGTGAATTTTCATTCACTGGACCAATTTTGACACAAATACCCAATACACAAATAGTATACCCAATGATTTTGTTATTTAGGAGTTGTGGTTGCTGGGATTTATAGTTAACCTATGATCAAAAAGCATTCTGAACAACCCAACAATGAAATTGAACCAAACTTGGCACACAGAACTCCTAAGACCAACAGAAAATACTGGAAGGGTTTGGTGGGCATTGACCTTGAGTTTTAGAGTTGTAGTTCACCTACATCCAGAAAGAACTGTGGACCATATGATGGATCTGGACTAAACTTGGCATGAATACTCACTATGTCCAAATGTGAACACTGGGGGAATTTGGGGAAAATAGACCTTGACATTTGAGAGTTGTAATTGCTGGGATTTATAGTTCACCTACAATCAAAGAGCATTCTGAACTCCACCAGTGACTGAATTGAACCAAACTGTTTCAAAGCCTCCAAAGACAGAGCCTCCACCACACTCCGGGGTAGAGAGTTCCACTGCTGAACAGCTCTTACAGTCAGGAGGTTCTTCCTAATGTTCAGATGGAATCTCCTTTCCTGTAGTTTGAAGCCATTGTTCCACGTCCTAGTCTCCGGGGCAGCAGAAAACAAGCTTGCTCCCTCCTCCTTACGACTTCCTCTCACATATTTATACATGGCTATCATGTTCCTTCTCTTCTTCAGGCTAAACATGCCCAACTCTTTAAGCTGCTCCTCACAGGGCTTGTTCTCCAGAACAAGGCGAAATAATACCCCTGTTTGCCTAGACTAGAGCTTATGACCATTTCATTTGTTTTTTTTTACCAGTGTCCCTAGATCCAAATGCAGTTTTATGTATATTTTGGAACATACAACATTGTCTTATTATGAGTTAGATCATTGCCCCATATAGTCAAGTACTGATTGGCAATTCTCCTTAGAGATCCCTTGCATTCTCTGAAGGTATCACTTCCAAAGCTTAGCCAAGCTCAAGGCTGCTTTGCCTGCAAAATCAGTTGTTAGTGTGGTATGGTGGTGCTTGGTTTTGGCCTTCCGAGAATAGGATAAATGGGGTACAAGAACCCCATAAAATAGAAGAACCGGCAAAAACTTGCTGATGTTTTGCCATTCCATTTGATGCATGTCACCTTAAATGGGGCTCTTTAGCTCATGAAATCCACAGAAGAGCAAGCTAGCAATGCCATAAAATGGATTGCTAGCCCACTTTCTTATAAATCCAACCCAGCCAAAGTGCAAATGCCATCCATCCAAAAAGAAAGAGTGCCGGGAGTCTGCTGTTGCCTTCCGAGCTCCAACAAACAATGTTGTTTTCCAGTAACAACAGAAGCTCAAGGGGAGAAGCTGGCAAAGAATCAACGGACTCTGGGCTTTCTTCCCAGCTTGAGACAGAGCAAAGATGCATCAACACTCAACAAGAACTCTGGGTGAAGGAAAGGATTGGGTTGTTGTAGGTTTTTTTGGGCTATAGGGCCATGTTCTAGAGGCATTTCTCCTGACGTTTCGCCTGCATCTATGGCAAGCATCCTCAGAGGGAGTGAGGTCTGTTGGAACTAGGCAAATGGGTTTATATATC
Organism: Anolis sagrei ordinatus; assembly: GCF_025583915.1. Taxonomy (NCBI): domain Eukaryota; kingdom Metazoa; phylum Chordata; class Lepidosauria; order Squamata; family Anolidae; genus Anolis; species Anolis sagrei. Next base: position 39,287,921 of record NW_026847882.1, on the reverse strand, counting down.
TGTGGAAGGACTAGGGTGAGACAAAGGAAGCTTGTCTGCTGGAGCTTGGTATGAATGTTTCAATGACCACCTTCATTAGCATTTGATTGCCTGGCAGTGCCTGGAGCAATCTTTTGTTGAGAGGTGATTAGATGTTCTTGTTTGCTTCCTCTCTGTTGTTGTGCTGTTCGTTCTTCTCTAACCTGCACAGAGGGACTCAGAACGGCTCACAGCAAGGATTCAATGCTGACAATATAACCATTTAAAACATAATACACAACAGTATTATTTATTTATTTATTTATCAGAGCGGCTTACAAGATATATATATATATATATATATATATATATATATATATATATATATGCGCATGCACACACACACAATACATTATACCATGAGCACAGTACAATATCAGCGCTATTCATCACTATATTGTACTATACAATTATATTGTAATATTATTAGTAATATTACATGTAATAGAAAATATATAATTATAATATCAAATTATTATTATTACTATTATACTGTATTACATTATAATATTATAATTATTAGATGTATATACAATATATTATGTTATATTATATTATATTATAAACTAGCATAGCACAGGAGACAAGGTGGAACTGTCCCCTGGCCTCCCCTGTCTTCACTCTGGCTCAGAGTGGCGGTTGTTGCTTGGGGGCGGGTCTCCAATTGATGGCATACTCAGGAGACAAGATGGAACTATCCCCATATCAGTAGATTAAATATAAAACCAATTCTCCAAGACAAAACAACACCCAATTCCATTCGCACATTGTGGTCAATACTCTGCAATCACTCTTTGAATGTCTCATTCCACAGCCAGGATTTTACTAACTTCATAAAGGTCAGGAGAGAGGGGGCAGATGTAACTTTATTTGGGAGGGACTTCCATAGCTGGGGGGCCACCACAGAGAAGGCCCTGTCTCTAGACGCAACTGCGAAGGTGGCGGGACAGAGAACAGGGCCTCTCTGGAAGATATTAACATCCTTGATGGTTTGTAGGGGAGAATATGTTCAGACAGGTAAACCAGGCCAGAACCATTTAGGGCAGTGGGCCTTCCTATTGCCACGACCCCTTAATAGAGTTCCTCCTGTTGTGGTGACCCCCCAACCACAAAATCATTTTCATTGCTATTTCATAACTGTCACTTTGCTACTGATATCAATTGTAATGTAAATATCTGATATTTTTTCATTTACTGGACCAAATTTGGCACAAATACTCAATACACCCAATTTTGAATTCTGTTGGGGTTGGGGGGGGGGGGGGTTGATTTTGTCATTGGGGAGTTGTAGTAGCTGGGATTTATAGTTCACCTACAATCAAAGAGCCTTCTGAACTCCACCAATGATGGAATTGAACCAAACTTGCTCACAGAACTCCCATGACCAACAGAAAACACTTTGGTGGGACCTTGAGTTTGGGAGTTGTAGTTCACTTACATCCAGGTAGAACACTGTGGACTTAAACAATGATGGATCTGAACCAAACTTAGCATGTATACTCCATATGCCCAAATGTGAACAGTGGTGGAGTTTGGGGAAGATAGACATTGACACTTGTGAGTTGTAGTTACTGGGATGTATAGTTCACCTACAATCAAAGAGCATTCTGAACCCCACCAGTGACAGAACTGGGCCAAACTTCCCACACAGAAACCCCATGACCAACAGAAAATACTGTGTTTTCTGATGGTCTTTGGTGACCCCTCTGATACCCCCTCACGACCTCTCCAGGGGTCCCGACCCCCAGGTTGAGAAACACTGATTTATAGGCTAAAACCAGCAATTTGAATTGGGTTGCCTTAGGGTCGCCATTGATCAGAAATGACTTGAAGGCACAGAACAGCCATCTATGCACAGGTGGTTGAAATCCTATTGGTTATTCCCTCCTAGAGTAGACCCACTGGATCAATGCTTGTATTGTGAGTCAATACCTAATAGCATTGGTTGAAGGGCTCCACTCTTCTCTGGACTAGCAATTGGAATTAGGCCACATGTGTGCTTGGACAGAGCTATCTGTGTTGCAATGGGAGGGAGTGCTGAATGTATGCAGGAGTCTCTGTGTGCTTTTCCCTTCCAATGCTCTTTTTAAATGTAAAGTCTTTTTTGCATGCCCAGGGACCCTCTTCAGAACGTGGTGAGATGGAGAGCCACAAGCCTCCCCAGAGATGGCGGGGGATGATTAAACGAAAGAGATTCACTCATACATTAGTGGGAGAGAAGGGAAGAAGTCGTGAAGCTGAGTCGGTAGCTTATGCGAGGCATGCTTCTTTGCCTTCAAGCCTCAATGCAAGATTCATCAAGCGACTTGTCGGGAAGAAAAAAAAGGAAAAACAACTACAGAGACATCCTACAAAGAAGAGATTATGTGCTCTGGCCTGACAGAAGCGCCATGTTACTTGGAGTTGGTTAGAATGCATAAACAGAAGGCCTTTCCTTGTGTTATGAAACAGTTTGGGAAGAAGATGCTAAGAGGGTCATCTATCGACCTATTTAGAAGTTGGAAGAGAAACATTCTTCACGTTTATCCTCCTGCCACAAATAATATGGCCCCATCTACACTGTCATAGAGAGAGATGGGCCAAAACTAACCAAATGACTAGCGGAAGTCATTTCGGAACCATTTCAGAACCATCTTTGAGAGTTCTTGGAGAACGGGAGAAGTTCCAGCAGATTGGAGGAGGGCCAATGTGGTCCCAATCTTCAAGAAGGGAAAAAAGGATGACCCAAACAATTACCCTCCGGTCAGCCTCATGTTGATACCAGGCAAGATTCTGGAAAAGATTGTTAAGGAAGTGGTCTGCAAACACTTAGAAACAAATGCGGTCATCGCTAATAGTCAACTTGGATTTATCAAAAACAAGTCATGCCTGACTAATCTGATCTCTTTTTTTTTTATAGAGTTACAAGCTGGGTAGATGTGGGGAATGCCGTGGATGTAGCGTACCTGGATTTCAGGAAGGCCTTCAACAAGGTCCCCCATGACCTTCTGGCAAGGAAACTAGTCCAATGTGGGCTAGGCAAAACTACGGTGAGGTGGATCTGTAATTGGTTAAATGGACGAACCCAGAGGGTGCTCAACAATGCTTCCTCTTCATCCTGGAAAGAAGTGACGAGCGGAGTGCCGCAGGGTTCCGTCCTGGGCCCGGTCCTGTTCAACATCTTTATTAATGACTTAGATGAAGCTTTAGAAGGCAGGATCATCAAGTTTGCAGACGACACCAAATTGGGAGGGATAGCCAATACTCCAGAGGACAGGAGCAGGATTCAAAACGATCTTGACAGATTAGAGAGATGGGCCAAAACTAACAAAATGAAGTTCAACAGTGACAAATGCAGGATACTCCACTTTGGCAGGAAAAACGAAATGCAAAGATACAGAATGGGGGACAATGCCTGGCTTGAGAGCAGTACGTGTGAAAAAGATCTTGGAGTCCTCATGGACAACAAGTTAAACATGAGCCAACAATGTGATGTGGCGGCAAAAAAGCCAATGGGATTTTGGCCTGCATCAATAGGAGCATAGTGTCTAGATCTAGGGAAGTAATGCTACCCCTCTATTCTGCTTTGGTTAGACCACATCTGGAATATTGTGTCCAATTCTGGGCACCACAATTGAAGAGAGATATTGACAAGCTGGAATGTGTCCAGAGGAGGGAGACTAAAATGGTGATGGGTCTGGAGAACAAGCCCTATGAGGAGTGGCTTATAGAGCTGGACATGTTTAGCCTGAAGAAGAGAAGGCAGAGAGGAGACATGATAGCCATGTATAAATATGTGAGAGGAAGTCATATGGAGGAGAGAGCAAGCTTGTTTTCTGCTGTCCTGGAGACTAAGACGCAGAACAATGGCTTCAAACTACAAGAAAGGAGATTCCATCTGAACATGAGGAAGAACTTCCTGACTGTTAGAGCCATTCAGCAGTGGAACTCTCTGCCCTGGAGTGTGGTGGAGTCTCCTTCTTTGGAGGCTTTTAAACAGAGGCTGAATGGCCATCTGTTGGGTGTGTGTGTGTGTGTGTGTGTGTGCTTTGAATGTAATTTTCCTGCTTCCTGGCAGAATGGGATTGGACTGGATGGACCATGAGGTCTCTTCCAACTCCCAGTCAGACACACTAAAGAATCAACTGTGATGCCGAATAGGGGAGGAGGAGCCCTGATCAGCTGCCACATGGTCCCTTTTTTGGATGGGAATCCGTAATGGCTGGGCCCTTGCTGTTTCGGGCTCCCAAACAAAACAGAGAAGCCGGTTTGGCTGAAGGAGCAGCTAATAATGGATCCAGGCTCAAGTCTAGTGGCAATGTAGATGGTGGCAATGTAGATAGGGGCCTATGCCTTTCTCTTGTCTTGACATGACATGGATGGTCCCAAAAGATCCTCCACCATCCCATTTTTACCCCTGCTTTCAAAATACTGCATGTGGATTTTGTTCAGGTTAAGTACCAAATAGCAAATAGTCTTTAACAACCTGCGGTTTTGGAAGATTCTTTTTCTTACAGGAGGGAGAAAATAGCTAAAACGGCTCATTGCTTCCATCAAGAACAAAATTAGTGGAGAATTACACTCTTAACTTAAAGTTGGTCTGTGTTAGTACACGAAGAAGCCGTTGCTATAGGTTGCAGCTGCTTTGCTGGGACTGGCTGAGGCTTTACTACCTGGAATAATAAGATGCAGCTCAATGTAGGATCTCCAGCTAAAGCAGGGAGCTGTCCAGCATCTTCTCAAGAAGGAGACCCTCTCAAGTGTCCAGGCAATTGGCTCCAACAGTGCTTGCTTACTGTTAAGAAAATCCTTGTAATATTCAGCTGAAATCCACCCTCCTGTAATTTAACTGTTATTCCTACTCTGCAGGCCAGTAGAGAATAAATCTGGCCCCAAATTGAGACATTGAAAGAGTATAATAGTGTCAGAATCCTATTTCCAAAATGGGAAATTTGGGTACTTTTGGGAAACCCCTAAGTTCATGAAAGCACCGCCTTGCACCCTTAGTAACTGTTAGGAATTGTGGGAGTTGAAGTCCAAAACACCCGGAGGGCCAAAGTTTGCCCATGCCTGGACTAGCCTATGCTGTAGAATTAATGCAGTTTTTTATATCACTTAAGTTCCCATAGCTCAAGGCTATAGGATTCTAGGAGTTGTAGTTTTACATGGTCTTTAGCCTTCCCTACTAAAGAGGAGTAGTGCAGTGGTTCTCAACCTGGGGTCCCCAGATGTTTTTGGCCTACAACTCCCAGAAATCCCAGTCAGTTTACCAGCTGTTAGGGTTTCTGGGAGTTGAAGGCCAAAAACATCTGGGGACCCCAGGTTGAGAACCATTGGAGTAGTGTCTCATCAAACTACAACTCCCAGGGTTCTATAGCATTGAGCCAAACCAGTTAATGTTTTTGTAATGTTTTTTTTCCTGATGTTCGTTGTTGATTTATTTTATTGTGTGCATTTTAATCTGTATTTTCAGTCTTGCCCCTTGTAAGCCGCCCTGAGTCCCTTTGGGGAGATAGTGGTGGAGTATAAAAATAAATAATAATAATTATTATTTTACTGACACAAAGCCACAGTATTATTATGATTTGGAACACAACAAGATGAGTCCACAGCAGACTCTGCTGGCTGTTGTATTGGATCACATCTTGGACACTTCCCAGGTGTCTAGGACTGTGTGATGTATTGGCAAATGATGCATGCAGATCCCAGTAAGGTGGCCTTCTGCAGCTGGCAGATAATAATTTTGTCAGCACCAATTATGTTTAAGTGCAGGCCAAGGTCTTTAGGCACTGCACCCAGTGTGCCGATCACCACTGGGACCACCTTGACTGGCTTGTGCCAGAGTCTTTGCAGTTTGATCTTTAAATCCTCATATCATGTCAGCTTTTCCAGTTGTTTCTCTTCATTCCTGCTGTCGTCTGGGATTTTGTAAGCGATGATTGTGTTTAAGTGCAGGCCAAGGTCTTTAGGCATTGCACCCAGTGTGCCGATCACCACTGGGACAACCTTGACTGGCTTGTGCCAGAGTATTTGTAGTTTGATCTTTAAATCCTCATATCATGTCAGCTTTTCCTGACACCTTTACTGGCTTGTACCAGAATTTTTGCAGTTCAATCTTTAGGCACCGAACCCAGTGTACCAATTATCACTGGGTCCACCATAATAATAATAATAATAATAATAATAATAATAATAATAATAATAATAATAATAATGATCCACTGGAACTTGTGAACTGAAAACGGAATTGGGATTGTGGCGCAGCTGGCTGAGTGTCAGCTGCATTAAGATCACTCTGACCAAAAGGTCATGAGTTCGAAGCCAGCCCGGGTTGGAGTGGGTTTCCAACCAATTGTGTAGCCTGTTGTTGACCTTTGCAACCCGAAAGACAGTTGCATCTGTCAAGTAGGAAAATAAGGTACCACCTTAAAGTGTGGGGAGGCTAAATTAACTAATTTATGAGACCATAAAGAAGACTCCAGCAAGGAAGCATGCAAGGAATGCAGAGGTACTTCATCAGCGTCGCTGATGGACGATGAAAGCGACAGCTCCCCTGGCGGCCAGAAAAAGTTAAATAGCCTCTGTGTATGTCTGTATATGTTTGTATGTCAAAAATTGGCATTGAATGTTTGCCATATATGTGTACACTGTAATCCACCCTGAGTCCCCTGCGGGGTGAGAAGGGCGGAATATAAAAGCTGTAAATAATAATAATAATAATAATAATAATAATAATAATAATAAATAATTATACAGTGTAGGTACACCCTAACATCAGCATAATAGAGGTTGGAAAGTTTGGATATTTTGACTATAGCTGCCATGTTGGTTGTAGGATTCTGGGACTTGTAGTGCAAAGAAAAAGGGGGTGATATGAACTCCCTCAAATTCCATGCCTCAGTTGCTTTTGGATTTCATAATACCCAAGAAGCCCATTTTGAAAGGAGACTGCTATCTCCACTGTATCTCCCAAACACACAACACATGCAAAGCTGAAAGCTAGGCTGCAAAGACACATTCTATTCTTTGGAGTTCTGAAAAATGTCTCTCTCTATTCCCCTCCCCGTGGTGATTAGAACGCTCTCTCTCTCTCTCTCTCTCTCTCTCTATATATATATATATATATATATTACTAACACAGAGAGAGCTCTGTTCCTTGATCCCTTTAGGCTAAGCAACAACAGCAGCAACAGCATTCGAGATAAGAGAATTCAAATATTATATGTTGCTGGTGTTTTGGATTTGCTGTGCCCTGAGGTTTCTCTCTCTCTCTCCTGCTTGTCCGTTCCATCCCTCCTTTTTTGGGAAAAGGGATTTGTTTTTATTCTCTCTCTCTCGCTTTCTTGCTTTGAATCATTTCTTATTGTCAAAATTGTGCATCTGCAAGCTATTGAAGGGAATCTGCATCTGCTTTCTGGCGGAGGAAAAGGCATTCACTAGCCTTGCTGTTTCTGTGGGTCTTTTCCCTCCCGGTTGCCTTCTCCTTAGCAGTTCCTTCCCCAAAATCAACAACTCAAGAGGGAATATGTTTTGCAAATGAATATTAAATCCCAGCTTGTGGACCTGAGAAGAATTCAGAAGGACAGAAAGGCTTTCTGCATGCACAATTCGCCCTTTCTCTGCCCCAAGAAGGTAGCCTTTGGTTTAAGCCTTCGACAATACAAGGTAGCCTTTGGTTTGAAGTTTCTTTTCTTGAGTTAAGGGATGAAGACCTCCTTCTTCATCATCCCACCAGCTCCGTTTTGAACTCAACAGGTGCTGCACAGTTTCAGCACCTTTCTCGCTGGCAAGATCTGAGGGAATAAAACATGACGGCTGCTGTGAAGCCAGTGGATTTAAACACACACAGTCTACTCACCAGAAATCCAAATATTAAGAATTCATCCCTTTGCTCTCTCTCTCTCTCTATTTCTTGGCACACTAGAGGGGCTTTCGTGCTTTCTGACATTTTGCAGATCACGTTCCAGTGAGGAAAAGAAATAGAAATGGGTCCAGATGAAAAAGTAAGAACATGACAGGTAGTCTTGACAGGTAGCTGGGTTGAAACTGGCTCAACTCAAGGCATTTGATATTGACGTAGACTTCCTCGCCTATGTCTAGAGCAGGGGTCCTCAAACTAAGGTCTGAGGGCTGGATGTGGCCCTCCAAAGTCATTTACTGCATCCTTGCTCAGGGTCAACCTACTGTAAGTCTGAAATGTCTTGAAAGCACACAACAACCACAACAACAACAACAACAACAACAACAACAATCCTATCACATCAGCCAAAAGCAGGCCCACACTTCCCATTGAAATACTAATAAGTTTATATTTGTTAAAATTGTTCTTCATTTTAATTATTGTATTGTGTTTAAGTGTTTTGCACTATAAATTACTTACTTGCTTACTTAGGCGATCCCTTGTTGTCTGAGGATGATGGTCCTCCAAGTGTAGTGTCCTGGCGGTGGGTCCGTAGGTGACTGTAGAGCCCTATTCTTGATCTGCACCTTCTCTCACAATGAGGGTATCGGTTTCCAGGTGGAAGGCGGTCCCAGTCGGGGTTGGCTTGATGCAACTTCCTCTTGGAATGTTTCCCTCTTTTGCCCTCTATTCATGCCTCTTCAAATTCTACAGCACTGCTGGTCACAGCTGACCTCCAACTAAAGCGCTCAAGGGCCAGGGCTTCCCGGTTCTCAGTGTCTATGCCAGAGATTTTAAGGTTGGCTTTGAGTCCATCTTTAAATCTCTTTTCCTGTCCTCCAACATTCTATTTTCCATACTTGAGTTCAGAATAGAGCAACTGCTTTGGGAGACAGTGGTCGGGCATCCGAACAACATGGCCAGTCCAGTGGAGTTGATGGCGGTGGACCATCGCTTCAATGCTGGTGGTCTTTGCTTCTTCCAGCATGTTGACATTTGTTTGCTTGTCTTCCCAAGAGATTTGCAGGATTTTTCAGAGGCAGCGCTGACAGAATCGTTCCAGGAGTTGCATGTGATGTCTGTTGACTATCCACGTCTCACAGGCATATAGCAGGGTTGGGAGGATAATAGCTTTGTAAACAAGCAAACTTTCAGATTTCACAGTCCTGCCCCCATCACCACTCGCTGGTCATCATGGGACTTCCGTTGGTTTGTTTTTATTTTCCTTGGAAGACGCCTGTGTGTGAATTTTTTAATGTGTGGATGTCAGTGCACAACTGATCAACACAAGGTCTTCACAGTATACCAAGATGACCATGGCTTCGATGGACTGTCACCTTGTCGTGGTGAGGGGGCTTGTGTGTTCCAATGAATCAGCAGGCACAACGACTGGAGTCGTGCACTCCCAGGAGTGGCTGTGGGGGAGGTTCCAGACCAAGCACAGTCCGAAGACCCAAAGACCTCAACGGCGGAGCAGGAAGATAGTTTTTTTTGCACTACAAATAAGATATGTGCAGTGTGCATAGGAATTCATTCATTTCTTTTTTTCAAATTATAATCCGGCCTCCAACAGTTTGAGGGACTGTGACCTGGCCCTCTGTTTAAAAAGTTTGAGGACCCCTGGTCTAGAGGATCAAGTCCAGCGTCATCAAAAGTCATCATGGATAGTGGTTCTAAATAATGAATTGGCTAAAATTAGTCTGTCTTTAAAATTCCTGAAAGATCTAGGACCTAGGCAAAACAAGTGCTCATGCAACACACTTGAGATGTCTATACTCAGATGGACCTAGCAAGCATAGGTAGGTCTTCTGTCACAAGGTTCTCACAAAAGGAATATTCATTTAGAAAACTATCTGACTATTCCACTTCCACTACCCTTAAGAAGAATATATACTAGGGCTAGGTTTGAACAACTCGGTATTATGATGCAAACCGGGTGTTACTGTAACATCCCAAGAAGGGAGAGATTCTGAGCATGGGGAGAACAAACTGTGGACGATATCGAACATTTCTTAACTGACTGTTCAGCATATACTGAACTGCGAGACAGATATTTACATCCAATATTATCCAACTGCTGGTCCCCCAACAAAAATTACCTTATGACATCCCACTTGCAAAGATAGGAAAGATCCACCATAATCAAAGTAAGCCTTTTTATTCTGAAAGCTATCAAGGAAAGAGCACATTTCCTGAAAGAAGAACCAGGAAATAAGATTATGACTGTAAATAGAAGGTCAGCTGCTGTCCTCTCCTTTTAGTCTTGTTTTTTTTATTCATGCTGTATTTTGAAATGGTCACATGACTGGTCAAATAAATAAATTATTATTATGATGATATTGCCATTGCTGCTCGCAGGTGGCCAAAGGAGCAACCTTTCCTTCAGCAAGGAACAAACATCTTTAGAAGGTTGGCTTCTGCTTGGAAGATGACATAGACACAATGGATGAATCCTGCAGGCTTCCAGAGGATAGTAAATGGCAAATCCAACTGCTGGGACTGAAATTCACAGCAGTTGGAAAATAGAGATAGCAGGAAAGTTTCCAAGCAGAGTGATCAAACCAACAAGGCAGAAGCTGAACAACAACCAGTCCCACCCCCACCTTCACAAAGCCTAGCAGAGTTATTATCATGTGTTACAATATTAGTCTTTAGACAAATACAGGGTATGATAGAGAACAAGGGGGGAAGAGGAAAGAGCTGCAGGTTGGAGTGATGGAGACAAAGAGGGAATGTGGCAATGCTAAATGAGCAGAAGTCACTGCAAATAAATGCTTTGTCTAATCCCGATAGATGTGCAATTGTTGCTCACTTTGACAGTGAGGAATGCTGGGCACTGTAGTCCAGCCTCATCTGGAGCGATGTACAACAGTCCATCTTTGTTCAGCAGTGGAGTTTAGTTCATGCAGCTCTTTTTTTAAAAAAAAAAACAACTTTTCAAAGTGCATTTTTAGAAGTCAATAAACAATCCTACATATTCAGTATTGACTTCTTCAAAAGTTCCAGTTCACGAAGAAAGAGCATCGTTTCTCTGGAGGGAAAAGAAAAGGACGGCCATTATTGGTTTAGTCATAGCTCCCTGGAGAGAGAAAGAGAAGATCATGAGGAATGACAGAGACAGGAAGAATCTTTGCAGTTGTTCATTTTTCAGGTGAAAAAAGTGGATTTCGTGATACTTGGGAAGGAAGAATAACACAGGAACAAATGTTGTGCCATCTTTACTTGGTGTCTCTTATCTTGAAAGCTAAGCAGGATCAGCCCTGGTTAGTACATGGTTGGGAGAATGCCAATGATAACCCGGTATTGTAGGCTCTATTTTAGAGGGGGGAAAGCTAATAGAATTGGAGTATTCTTTGAATAGGAAAACCCTATATTTATTTATTTATTTATTTACAGTATTTGTATACCACTTTTCTCACCCCGAAGGGGACTCAAAGCGGTTTCCACATAGATAATGGCAAAATTCAATGCCAGCACAAACAATTACAATTATACAATTACAGTTAGACATAAATCAAATTAAAATACATCCATAAACAGTAGAACAATCATTAAAACAGTAAAACAGTCTCATCTGTCGAATCGCCGTTCCAGTAATTGTCTTTCTGAAATGCTGCATAGATTTGTTTCTACTGCCCGAAGGCCTGGTCCCAAAACCATGTTTTTAAATTTTTCCTAAAAGCCAGGAGGAAGGGAGCGGATCTTACCTCATTTGAGAGAGTGTTCCATAGGCGGGGGGCCACAGCTGAGAAGGCCCTGTCTCTCATCCCCACCAAGCGCATTTGCGCTGTTGACGGCAGCGAGAGCAGGGCTTCCCCGGATGATCTTAGATTACGAAGTGGAACATAGAGGCAGATGTGTTCGGACAAGTAAGCTGTGTTACAGTTCATAAAGTTCATAAAGTAAAGATAAAGCTTTCCCCTTGACATTAAGTCTACTCGTATCTGACTCTGGGGGGTGGGGATGGTGCTCATCTCCATTTCAAAACCGAAGAGCCAGTGTTGTCCATAGACACCTCCAAAGTCATGTGGTCAGCATGACTGCATGGAGCACCTTTACCTTACCAACAGAAGCGGTACCTTTTGATTTACCTACATTTACATGTTTTGAACTACATTTATTTATTTATTTACAGTATTTGTATACCACTTTTCTCACCCCAAAGGGGACTCAAAGCTGGGCCTAACAGCAGGAGCTCACCCCTCTCCCCGGATTTGATCTGCAGTCCTTTCAGTCAGCATGTTTAGCAGCTCAGTGGATTAACCACTATTCATAGGATCACCATAAATTGGCATATGAATGCAAATACACACATACCCATATTCACACATCATGATGCTTTTAGTAAAGAGAGAAGCATACGGATTTTCTTTGGATGGAAAATCCTCAGGGTTTGTGTGTTTGAGTAATGTGTGTATAACATTATTTTTTCAGACAATTCTGTTTCTAGAAACGTTTTTCCCCTTGTCTTTCTGCAAATATAGTCATTTTGTGCAAAGAAAGTTTCCAAAAGCACAAAAAATCCATGTGCAGAATTCCTTCCTTCTTTCCTTCTTTCCTTCTTTCCTTCTTTCCTTCTTTCCTTCTTTCCTTCTTTCTTTCCTTCCTTCCTTCCTTCCTTCCTTCCTTCCTTCCTTCCGTCCGTCCGTCCGTCCGTCCGTCCGTCCTTCCTTCCTTCCTTCCTCCCTCCCTCCCTCCCTTCCTTCCTTCCTTCCTTCCTTCCTTCCTTCCTTCCTTCCTTTATTGTCATAAAAAGCATGGAGACTTTCATGTGTATTTCTGTGCAGAATCATTCCCTAAAACACTTTGGAATGTGAAAATGAGACAAAAAGATTGGTGCAGAAAGATTTGTTGCTCCCATGGGGTTGCGGAGAGGGAGACAAATGTGGAAATTGCAGGAGAAAAGAGAGTGTGGAAAAATAATGACTTTTGGGTCACAAATCCCTGGCTCTCCCCAACCTGCATAGCCCTGGGACGATGGCATTTGCAGTCCACAATGTGACGTTTCTCAGCTCTGGCGGAGATGCAGGAGGCCAGCCTATCTCATCTCAGAAATGCTATTGTTTTTGGTGTATTGTCAAATGTCTTCAGCGTGGGCTTTGTGGGTGGTTAATGGGATTGAAAATGTGAGCATGTTTTCTGCTCCTCTCACGCTGATTAAGACGGATGCACCTCCAGTTTTTGCTGCCTTATCGCAATGCCGCTAGTTTGATCGACAGTTAATTTAATTGGCTTAAATTGTAACATTTGGAAATGGATGTGTCTTTTTCTTTTCTTCTTTACTTTTTCTTTTCTTTTGCTTCTGGTGTCTTAGTGATTTTCAGCGAGAGAAATACATCATTAGGTTAGCTCAGGGTAGGCAAAGTGACAGTCTCCACATTTTGTTCAGCTATAAATCCTACCCGTCCTAAAAACAGCACTGGCAATAGCGAGGCATACTAGAAAATATAGTTTTTTTAAATCTATTCTGGAGAGAAGAAGTTTACTATTTGGCTACTTGGATTGGAACCAAGCCTAAACATCTGTAAGCAGTGATCATTATTGAAATAATATTTTACCCAAAGCACCACTTAAGTTTGAACCTAAACCAATGGTTACCAAGCTCATGCCGCTCCCCAGATTTGAACCTGTGATCTTTCGGTCAGCAAGTTCAGCAGCTCAGCAGTTTAACCCACTTGAATATTGATGATATTAAGACTTGAATATTGATGATTGGGTTGTTTGCCTTGTAAGTCAACTCACAATTGGTTCTCTCCCAACTGAGATCACAGTGGCCTTCAAAAAAACCCAAGAGAAGTTGAAATATGAAGAATAGGAGTCCCATAATTTACCTCTCCAAACGTATTCTCCCCTACGAACCTTCAAGATTTCTAAGATCGTCTGGAGGGGCCCTGCTCTCGGTCCCACCGGCCTCACAAGCGCAGCTGGTGGGGACGAGGGACAGGGCCTTCTCGGTAGTGGCACAGTGACTCTGGAACTCTCTCCCGCCAGAGGTTAGAACCGCCCCAACAATCCTGACATTCAGGAAACAGGTGAAGTCGTGGTTATGGAGACAGGCTTTCGAAGAATGAGACAATGATCTGGGTGGAAGACGGTGTATATTCGATTTTAGTATGACGACTGACCACTGTAGTTTTAAATATATGTGCTTTTTAAATGTTTTATTGTAATGTGTATTTTGATATTTTACCGATTGTATGTGTTTTTATGGTTGGAAACCGGGCTGAGTCCCTCTTATGAGGTGAGAAGCTCGGTATATAAAACTTTGAAATAAATAAATAAATAAATAAATAATCTAGAAGAGTGGTTCTCAACTTGGGGTTCTAGATATTTTTGACCTTCAACTCCCAGAAATCCTAACAGCTGGTAAACTGACTGGGATTTCTAGGAGTTGTAGACCAAAAACATTTGGGGACCCCAGGTTGAGAACCATTGATCTAGAAAGACATTTGGAGAGCTTTAGTAATAAGTGTCCACATCTTTGAGGCTAACATTACAGGGGCCGTGATAGCACAATGAGTTAAACCACTAGCTGCTGACCGGAAGATTGGCAGTTCAAAGCCACGAGTCGGGATGAGCTGTCAATTATCAGCCCTAGTTCCTGCCAACTTAGCAGTTCAAAAGCATACAATGTGAGTAGATCAATAGGTACTGTCACAGTGGGAAGGTAAAAGGGCACCCCATGCACATATGCAGACATGCCGGCAACACAGTTGGAGATGTCCATGGACAAGAGGCTCCTCGGCATGGAAAAATGGAACAATTTATTTATTATTTATTTATTTTGAATATTTTTACCCCGCCCTTCTCAACACCCGGGGGGGGGGGGGGCAGTGTGGCTTCCAATCAGCAGGAATTCGATGCTTCAATATATACATAGTAAAAACAACAGTCAATAATTATAAATAGTTAAAAACATTAAAACATTACAATTAAAATCTACTAAGAATTATCACTCTGGTGGCCATTTTTAGCCAAAAACTGTGTCTGGATGCTCCATCAACTTATCCATAATCCATTTCCAAGCCATTGTCAACATTGTTATTGTCATTGTCCACTTAATTACATGAAGGCCTGGTCCCACATCTATGTTTTTAACTTTTTTCCAAAGGTGAGGAGGGAACTAATTTCCCTGGGGAGTGAGTTCCACAGTTGGGAGGGGGCACCACCGAGAAGGCCCTGTCCCTCGTCCCCACCAAGTGTGTTTGAGACAAAGGCAGGGCCGAGAGCAGGGCCTCCCCAGAAGAACTTATATTCCAAGGTGGGACATAAAAGGAGATACGTTCAGACAGGTACGCTGGACTGGAGCCGTATAGAGTTTTATGGGTCAAAACCAGCACTTTGAATTGTGCTCAGAATTGGATCGGCAGCCAGTGGAGCTGACATAACAGGGGGGTGGTATGCTCCCTGTATGACGCTCCTGTAAGTAATCTAGCTGCTGTCCGTTGAAGTAACTGAAGTTTCCGAACAGTTTTCAAAGGCAACCCCACATAGAGCGCACTGCAGTAATCAATTTGAGATGTGACAAGAGCGTGGACCACTGTGGCCAGATCAGAACAAGAGCACCTGCCCATGGCCGGAGTTGAGTATTGCCTCCAGACACCAGAGATGGAACATGGGGAAGCCCTTTGTCTGTGTTGTATGTCGTTGTTCACTGTGTATGTAAAAAGGCATTGAATGATTGTCTCATATGTGTATTGTAACCCAGAGTCCCTCTGGGTTACATCCCGAATAGATTACTGCAACGCACTCTACATGGGGTTGCCCTTGAAGACTGTTCAGAGACTTCAACTAGTCCAACAGGCAGCAGCCAGATTACTCACCGGAGCGCCATACAGGGAGCATACCACACCCCTGCTGCGTCAGCTCCACTGGCTGCTGGTCCACCTCCGAGCACAATTCAAACTGCTGGTCTTGGCCTATAAAACCCTATACGGCTCCAGCCCAGCTTACTTATCCGAACGTATCTCTCTCTACATTCCACCTCGTAATTTAAGATCTACTGGGGAGGCCCTGCTCTCATCCCACCAGCGTCTCAAACATGTCTGGTGGGGACGAGGGACAGGGCCTTCTCGGTGGTGACCCCCCCGCTTATGGAATTCGCTCCCCAGCAAGATTAGATCGGCGTCCTCCCTCCTTACTTTTAGGAAAAAACTAAAGACGTGGTTTTGGAGCCAGGCCTTTGGCTAGTGGGCACAACAGCACTTTAGGCACTGAACTCGGACAATAGGATTGTTTGAAAATTGGAAATGGCTTTATGACCTGTGATTCTGTGCTCTGTTCTATGTGGTTATGTAATTTTAATTAATATCACTGCTTAATTGTTATGCAATGGATTTTATATTGCTGTTTTATAGTGTTGTTTTGATACTGTTGGCATTGAATAGTTGCCTTTGTTAGCCGCCCTGAGTCCCCCCTCGGGGGTGAGAAGGGCGGGGTAGAAATGGTCTACATAAATAAATAAAATAATATAGCAGAATATAAATAAAGTGTATTATTATTAACATTGAGATCAGGGTGCACTTGCTTGACTATTTTCATGTCTCCAAACATTACAATGCAGTCAAGGGGTATATCTATGCTACACAGTGATGTACTTCTTGGACTCCCTTTTACTGCTTCGGCTCCATTCTAGGCAATGCTGGGATTTGTTGCTTGTGTTGATCCAAGAATTGTCTGCTAGAAACCTTTTGTCCCTTGGCCTGAACTATAGATTTCTAACAGAGAAGGGGAAAGATTTTTCCAAGATACCATACTAGCATTTCTTAAATTTCTGCCACAATATATTAAGTGGCATCAAACTGATAGAACTGTGTAGAGAAAAATCTATTTGAGAAAAGTTCAAGAAGGTCCACTAGTGATAAATATATCCTTGCAAGGATACTTTCACTGCGCTCAGAAGTAGGAAGACTGTTTTTTTTCTTCAAACCTATTTAGGCACACTGTCTTGGCCAGTTTGTGCCAAGAGGAAGATGTTGTGGCTGCCATTGCAAACATAGGGCAATGGAGGTATAAAAGAAAGCATTAATAAATAATCCTTCCATAATACCTCAAAAATACTTCAGCTGTTAACATTAGAGAATCAACTCATTAGAAATATGGGTGGAGCCCCCGGTGGCATAGTGGGTTAAACCCCTGTGCCGGCAGGACTGAAGACCGACAGGTCGCAGATTCGAATCTGGGGAGAGGCGGATGAGCTCCCTCTACCAGCTCCAGCTCCTCATGCGGGGACATGAGAGAAGCCTCCCACAAGGATGATAAAAACATCAAATCATCCGGGCGTCCCCTGGGCAACGTCCTTGTAGACGGCCAATTCTCTCACACCAGAAGCAACTTACAGTTTCTCAAGTCTCTCCTGACACGACACACAAAAAAAAATTAGAAATGTGGTGCTGGAGGAGAGTTCAACAAAGACCAACTAACAAAATGAAATGAAGAGAGTTGATCATGCCCGAATACTTAAGATGACTAAACTGAGGCTATTATGTATTGTCGAAGGCTTTCATGGCTGGAATCACTAGGTTCTTGTGGGTTTTTTCGGGCTATAGAGCCATGTTCTAGAGGCATTTCTCCTGACGTTTCGCCTGCATCTATGGCAAGCATCCTCAGAGGTTGAGAAGGTCTGTTGGAAGTAGGAAAAATGGGTTTATATATCTGTGGAATGGCTGGGGTGGGGCAAGGAGCTCTTCCCTGCTGCAATTAGGTGTGAATGTTTAGCTGATCACCTTCATTAGCATTTGAAGGCCTGCCTGAGTCTGGGAAAATCTGTTGCTGGGAGGTGTTAATCTGTGCCTGGTTTTTTTTTCCTCTCTGTTGTTTAGCTGTTATAATTTTAGAGTTTTTTTGGGCTATATGGCCATGTTCTAGAGGCATTTTCTCCTGATGTTTCGCCTGCATCTATGGCAAGCATCTTCAGAGTTAGTGAGGTCTGTTGGAACTAGGAAAAAGGGTTTGTATATCTGTGGAATGACCAGGGTGGGACAAAGGACTTTTGTCTTTTGGAGCTAAGTGTTAATGTTTCAACTGATCACCTTGATTAGCATTTGATGGCCTGGCAGTGCCTGGAGCAATCTTTTGTTGAGATGTGATTAGATGTCCCAGATTGTTTCCTCTCTGTTGTTCTGTTCTAATTTTAGAGTTTTTTAATACTGGTAGCCAGATTTTGTTCATTTTCATGATTTCTTCCTTTCTGTTGAAATTGTCCACATGCTTGTAGATTTCAATGGCTTCTCTGTGTAGTCTGACATGGTGGTTGTTGGAGTGGTCCAGTATTTCTGTGTTCTCAAATAATATGCTGTGTCCAGGTTGGTTCATCAGGTGCTTTCCTATGGCTGACTTCTCTGGTTGAAGTAGTCTGCAGTGCCTTTCATGTTCTTTGATTCGTGTTTGGGCAATGCTGCTGCATTTGGGGGTCCCTCTGTAGACTTGTCCACAGCTGCATGGTATACGGTAGACTCCTGCAGAGGTGAGAGGATCCCTCTTGTCCTTTGGTGAACGGAGCATTTGTTGGATTTTCTTGGTGGGTCTATAGATAGTTTGTACGTTATGTTTCCTCATCAGCTTCCCTATGCGGTCAGTGGTTCCCCTGATGTATGGCAAGAAAACTTTTCCTCTGGGTGGATCTTTGTATTTAGTCTTGTGGCTTGTTCTTGGTCTTGCAGCTCTTCTGATGTCTGAGGTGGAGTCTCCATTGGCCTCTAGAGCCCAGTTTAGGTGGTTCAGTTCATCTTGGAGGAGGTGGGAGGAGAGTGCACCTACACTGTAGAATTAATGCATTTTGGCACCACTTCAACTACCATGGCTCAATGCTATGAGAACCTGGAAGTCATGGTTTTACAAGGTCTTAGCCTTCTCCACCAAAGAGTGCTGGTGCCTCATTACCTAAGTGGTATCAAAGTACATTAATTATATGGTATAGATGCACTGGTAACAGCAAACAACAATAATCAAAATGCCAAGGTAAGCCAGTAACAGCCTAGGTTTAAAGATACATATTTAGATGCAATTTTTCTTTACGTGCACACACACACACACACACACATTCCCAGATTAGTTTAGTGTTTACACCTTATTTTATTTTTCTGCTTATTTAATGTTTATTTTAGGTAAAGGTAAAGATTTTCCTCTGACATTAAGTCCAGTCGTGTCCCACTCTGGGAGCTGGTGCTCATCTCCATTTCTACAGCATTGTCCATAGACACCTCCAAGGTCATGTGGCCAGCATGACTGCATGGAGCACCGTTACCTTCTCACCATTAATTAGAAACTTATTAATGTACTCACATTTGCATGTTTTCGAACAGCTAGGTTGGCAAAAGCTGGGTCCAACAATGGGAGCTCATGCCGCTCCCCAGATTTGAACCTGTGACCTTTTGGTCAGCAAGTTCAGCAGCTCAGCAGTTTAACCCACTGCACCACTGGGGTATATATATATATATATATATATATATATATATATATATAGGAAATCAGACTGGAGTAAAATGTGGCACGAAGGTTTGCAAAATGACATGGATTACAAATTAATTTGCCCATTCTGAATTACATGTTTTGCAGCCCAGGGGCCTGGGAGCACTTGATGTAACTGGTTAATTAGAAACTGACATATTTAAGAAGCTGTTTATGCAGGTCCCTCAATCTCCCCCCCCCCCAATGTCCTACTCCTATCAATCATGGGGCTCTGATGATGTTACTTTATCTGGGTCAAAGATGTATTGCCTGAGCTTTCCGTTAGCTGTAGACTTTCCAGGAAAATTTACTGAGATTTCCTTGTCGAGAGGTACATTTTATATTCTGACAGTAATTACTAGGATTTCTTTTTTTATATATAAAAAATACTATTTAAGAAGCATTAAAAAAGCAGGCACCAGCAAGAAGACATCTCATAATCATTTGAAAATTGGCATTAACGAAGACCTTTTTTTAAAGTTGTGCCAAAAAATGCAAGCAAGACAAGCAAGGAGAAATTGCAGAAAGTAGGTGAAGAGAATTATGTAGTGGCAGGAGGTTGTATGAGTCTCAATGGATACAATGGCACAATTCATCTTATTTTTAGACACTCGGCATCAGTGAAGGCAGAACTACACATTGCATTGGGATGGACAATGGTGACGGAACCAGGAATCATTTCTTTCCATATACTTCACTTCTCTGCCTCACTCTTGGAACTCAACATACATATAGAGAGTGCCTACTTTGCGGATTTTCACTTTTTGTGGGTGGTCCTGGAATGAAACACCCACGATAAGTGAGAGAACACTGTATAGGGCAATGTTTCTCAACCTGGGGGCCGGGACCCCTGGGGGGTTGCAAGCGGGTGTCAGAGGGGTCGCCAAAGACCATCAGAAAACACATATTTCTGATGGTCATGGGGGTTCTGTGTGGGAAGTTTGGCCCAATTCTATCATGGGGGGGGGGGGGCTCAGAATGCTCTTTTATTGTAGGTGAACTATAAATCCCAGCAACTACAACTCCCAAATGTCAATATCTATTTTTCCCAAACTCCACCAGTGTTCACATTTGGGCATATTGAGTATCTGTGCCAAGATTGGTCAAGATCCATCACTGTTTGAGTCCACAGTGCTCTCTGGATGCAGGTGAACTACAACTCCCAAACTCAAGGTCAATGCCCACTGAACCCTTCCAGTATTTTCTGTTGGTCATGGGAGTTCTGTGTGCCAAGTTTGGTTCAATTCCATCGTTGGTGGAGTTCAGAATGCTCTTTGATTGTAGGTGAACTATGAATCCCAGCAACTACAACTCCTAAATGACAAAATCAAGCTCCCCCCAACCCCACCAGTATTCAAATTTGGGCATATTGGGCATTTGTACCAAATTTGGTGCAGTGAATGAAAATCTATCCTGCATATCAAATGTTAACATTACGGTTGTTGTAGGTTTTTCCGGGCTATATGACCATGTTCTAGAGGCATTTTCTCCTGACGTTTCCCTGCATCTATGGCAAGCATCCTCAAAGGTAGTGAGGCCTTTGACAATACATTAACATTACGATTCATAACAGTAGCAAAAATTACGGTTGTGAAGTAGCAACGAAAATAATTTTATTGTTGGGGGTCACCACAACATGAGGAACTGCATTAAAGGGTCATGGCATTAAGAAGGTTGAGAAACACTGGTATAGGGATTTAGTCTGATGGGCATATTGTGCCTTTTCATATACATTTGGGCTATTTGAGCCATTTCCAGGGGAGAAATAAGCCTCAAATCGTAGCAGTCCAAAACCAAAATTGGGATGCTGGAGAGCTATGCGGATGGGTGAGGAGCTTTATAAGCTATAGAAATCCAATGCATCCCAAAAGTGACATTTTCTTCTCTCCTGCATTCCATGCAAAGCCATTAAATTGTTGGGTGTCATCCTGTGATTGTTCATGATAGGAATGATATTCATGTTGATGTTAGTGATAGGAAAGGGGAAGGTGTTCCTGATGGTGGGCCTGGGTCTGTTGACATTGAGGATGAGGGTTTGCTTGGGCCTGGGTTAAGCTCCAACGAGAGGCCCGAGCTGTCTCAGGAAGATTCACAAGGCCACATTCTTGGGAGAGGCCCTTGACAGCTTTTCTCAGAACAACTGTCTGAAGATGATTAGTCAGGTGCAGAAGTTAATGAGAGAAAAGATAATGAAAGCTTGGACAGAAAGCAAAGTTTCAGTAAACAGAGACAAAATCTTCAGAGACTGAGATGATCAGTTCATCTACAGCAAAAGAGAGATAACAAACAGTTATCTGGTGGGAATGTCAAAATAAATGCTTTACTTTCAATTTTGGGAATTGAAAAAGTTTTATAATGATTCATGGGAGTGAGTTGCCTCAGTCGGGTCAACGTTATTTTATCATGGTCTTGTTTTCAAGTGCTCTTAGTTTCATGTACCATGTTTTGCCAAGCTAAAAATTTGCCTATGGGATTTTCTTGCTGCCTTGTTTCATGGATTCTGGTGCCTAGTTTCATAGATTTTTGTGTACTCATGGATCTTGTTTTCCCTTGAAGCTTATGGACTATTTTATATACTGGACCTTTACTGTTTTTGCTATTTTAACTGCTTTGCCTACAGATAATTTTCAAGAAACTGCTTGCTGATTTTTATCAAACCAGTGTGGTGTTTAAGGTCAGAGGTGTTCCTGCTCTGGAGTACAACAGAAATGCAGAAAGAACATATTTGAGTGGTTAAAGTCTATAGGAGTTTCTCAGTCCAGCCCCTGGCATCTTTCCAAACTTTGCTTGAAACTTTGGGAAGTTGGCAACAGTTGGTATAGACAAGATAGACAAATGGTCTGGTTTGCACCGAAGTCATATTTTGTTTTGTGCATCAGCTGCGCCCATTCCTTGGGAAGTCTGATTTGGCCATGGTGGACCATGCTCTGGTTACATCCCGATTAGACTACTGCAATGCTCTCTACATGGGCCTGCCTTTGAAAACTACTCAGAAGCTTCAATTAGTCCAACGGTCAGCAGCCAGGTTGCTAACAGGAGCTGCGTACAGGGAGTGAACCACTCCTTTGTTGTGCCAGCTTCACTGGCTGCTGATTAGCTTCTGGGCACAATTCAAAGTGCTGGTTTTAACCTTTAAAGCCCTAAAGCGTTCTGGCCCAGTTTACCTGTCCAAACGTATCTCCTGCTATGAACTAACATGCCACTTAAGATTACCAGGAGAGGGCCTGCTCTTGATTCCACCACTCTCGCAAACGTGGTTGGTGGGGACGAGAGACAGGGCCGGCTCAGCAGTGGCCTCCAGTCTGTGGAACTCCCTCCCTAAGGACATCAGACTGGTCACCTTCCTCCTGTCCTTCAGGAGACAACTGAAGACCTGGCTGTGGGTCCAGGTGTTCAACTAGAGGCATTGACCAGAGGACAATGGCAGCTTGGAAAAGAAACTTGAACATTATGACATTACTACTGATTTGTTTGGCTGGATCTTGGTTTTAGTAGCGTGTTAGTTGAATGTTAAATGAATTTTTGATGATTTTTATAATGTTTTAATCAAGCTTTACTGTTTTTAATCGAATGTATATGTCGACAGCATCACTGATGCTTATGCAAAGCCACCCTGAGTCCCCTTGAGGGAGAAGGGCGGGGTAGAAATGAAGGAAATAAATAATAACAATAAATTAATTTTGCTAGCAACTGGTTATCGGCCCCTAGAATGACCATGCCTTTAATACTGCTGAGAAGTCACAAGGTGTGCCTTCCATCTGGACATAGGACACACAAACAGTGCTGAATCTTTCCACATTGGTAAACTTTGCTCCACGTCCAGCAAAGCTCTGGGATCATGGGAGGGGGGGGGGGGCTGGCTGGCATTGATCCACTATGCTCCGATTCCAAGCATCAAGAAGTAGGAGCAGATCAATAGTCTAATGAAGGCCACACGGATCACAGCGCTCCTTGCAATGGCAATGGGAACCCAAGAGCCAGAGATTAACTGGAGTGCTTAGAACTTCACTTTATGAATAATTGAATCAATGAGCTGCTCTGGAGTGCCCCACAAAACTAGAGAGCGATGGAGGAAGAGCAGCCGAGGGAGAGAAGGAAAACAAGGGAGCCTTTCAGGCAAAAGACAGAATGTGCAGAGCCTTTTATTCAACAGAGTGGCATCTGATCTCCAGAACGTGACTCTGTCCCCTGAAATCCATTGTTTCAGTTGGATCTCCTTTTAACTTCCAGCTCAGAACCATTGAATGCAGCAGCTCCTGCTGACAAGAGGTGTCAGGGAAGTCCTCTTCTGAATCGTAATGAAATCTGCTATATAACTTGATAAATAAATAAGGCTGCTGGCTCGAGAGAACAGGGGAAAGAGAGAAAATATGGATCACCCTGCCCACAGTGTTCTGCACACTGAGGAGATCTAAAGGGGAACGCAAGGTACATCCGTCTCACGGGGCTCTTGAAATCTCTCCAGCCAACGCTTCAAGTCACAAGTTCCAAGACCTTTTTGAAGTGATGAGAAGGGGAGGTCCATGAGCAAAGACGTCTTTGGTCCCTCTCTGATATTCAACCAAGGAAGGGAACAGACATTCGAAGCTTTGTCTGATGTGGTCTCTTTATAAGAGGGCTGAAATTCAGGGGAAGGTGAAACAAAGGGGGTTGTCTGAACCAAAAAGAATAAAATCAGTACTCCTAATGTAAAAATGTAAACAACAACAACAATAACGATAACAACAAGGTAAAGGTTTCCCCTTGACATTAAGTCCACTCATGTCTGAATCTGGGAGTTGGTGCTCATCTCCATTTCTAAGCCAAAGAGCCAGCGTTGTCCATAGACACCTCCAAGGTCATGTAGCCAGCATAATTGTATGGAGTGCTTTTACCTTCCTGCCAAAGTGGTATCTATTGATCTCCTCACATTTGTATGCTTTCGAACTGATAAGTTGGCAGAAGCTGGGGCTAACAGCGGGAGCTTACCCCACTCCCCGGATTCGAACCACCAACATTTCAGTCAGAAAGTCCAGCAGCTCAGTGGTTTAACCCACTGCACCGTCAGGGGGGCAACAACAACAACATCATCATCAATAACAACAAAAAAATATTTATATCCCACCTCAATCTCTTGGAAGGGATTCAGGGTGGCTTACGTAACCTGCTGCACCATCAGGAGGCCAACAACAACAACAACTTTATTTATATCCCACCTCCATCTCCCAGAAGGGACCCACGGCAGCTTACAGAACAGCACATATAAAACTGGGTTGCTGTGGGTTTTTCAGGCTGTAGGTCATGTTCTAGTAGCATTCTCTCCTGACATGTCACCTGAATCTGTGGCTGGCATCTTCAGAGGTTCTGTTGGCAATGAAGCAAGTGGAATATCTATCTATCTATCTATCTATCTATCTATCTATCTATCTATCTATCTATCTATCTGTGGGGGCCTCGATGGCACAGTGGGTTAAAGCACTGAGCTGCTGAACTTGTTGACTGAAAGGTCGCAGGTTTGAATCCAAGGAGCGACATGAGCTCCCGCTTTCAATCCCAGCTTCTGCCAACCTAGCAGTTTGAAAACATGCAAATGTAAGTAGATCAATAGGTACTGCTCTGGTGGGAATGGTGCTTCATGCAGTCATGCTGGCCACATGACTTTGGAGGTGTCTATGGACAATGCTGTAGAAATGGAGATGAGCACCACACCCGAGTTGGACACAACTGGACTTAATGTCAGGGGAAAACCTTTAACTTTACCTATATATCTCTGGAATGCCCAGAGTGGGAGAAAGAACCTTTGGTTGTTAAAGCAATTTTGAATGGTGCAATTAACAAACTTGAATGGCATAAAGTAGCTATGAAGCTGCACAGTCAATCAGTGAGAGTGTCTGCACAGAGGTAGCCTGGCCTTTGTTGCCTGGAGGCACCCTCTGTTTGGGAGGGGTTAAGTGGCCCTTGATTGTTTATTGTCTGGAGTTTTCCTGTTTCTGAGTGGTGTTATTTATTTATAGTCTATGAAGGTGCCACTTCTGGAACATGGCCAGACAGCCTGGAAAACTCACAGCAACCCAGTGATTTTGGCCATGAAAACCTTCGATAACACACAGGAGCCTTTCTTTCTCATTGTTGTCACTGTGCCTCATTTAATACCTTCCTCATCCATCTATTGATCCATCCATAGCTGTGCTTTGGAGACGCACACATGGTTGAATCTGTTTCTCCTTTGCATCGTATCCTGAGAAGATGGAGATTTCTTTAAGAAGTCACATGCAGATGTGTTGGGGCTTTTGCAGCTGTTCAATAAAGTTGATAATTTTGCTCGGTATGTATCTGTGCAATTTTCCACACCATTGCCTTGAAGATTGTGTCTTGGTAAACCAACGCGCTCTGTTTGGGTCTATATTGATCTTGCACATGAAGAAACCCACCTCAAACAGTGTCATTTTCTCAACAACAAGGCTATTAGCGACTTATTTAAATCATAGGGAGCCAGAACTGATGAGATTTCTTTTAATATCTGTCTGTGTTTCCCCCCCTTCCTTTTCTTGCAATTCTTTTTCACCTTCTCTTTCTCCATCTGTGTTGCAGTTCATGTGGCGATGGCATCGCCGGTGAGCATCTTTCCACACCATTACGTCTCCCAATGAAATATGTGAGAATTACCTCCAACGGTAGCAGGAAGCTATCAGAACATAAAACATGCAGAAAATGAATTATTAACTTTCACATCCAACCTGGTAACGGCTGTTATGTTTTGTATTATAACACATTAAAGTGGGGAAAGGGAGAGATGGCATGTGTGTGGCTGCGTGCAGAAATTCTCGGGATGTCATCTTGGCAGCATTGTGCATAAACAACAATGGCTCGGGATTAGAAAACTGAAAACTTGCCGGAGAAAAAAAAAGAAAGAAGATAAACTCAGGGTTTATCTGCTGACTGTAAATGGAGTCTGATTATAAATGGAGTCGAGCAGGGGAGAAGCATTTGTATGTGAAATAAAACGAGATAAAAGCATGAACGCTATTGGTTAGCCACAATTGGAGCAGATCCATTACATCGGTGTTTGAATTATGGGTCAACATGTAGGGAGATTCCATCAATTCAAGAAGTCTACTTTATGGCACTTAACCATTGGAGCCAAGCCATACATTCTCTGAAGGTCATTCATTTCCCAGAGCTTGGAAGAGTTCTTTTGGCGGATTAAAAATGCAGCATGTGTCTGAGCTTCTGGGAGTTGCATCGCTGCATCCAAAAACTTTTCCAAGCACCGTTATTGCCCATCCAGTCGACGTCTCCCTAAGTTTATTTTGGCTCTTTTGGTTTTTTTCCAGGTTATTCTTCAAGGTCTGACTTCTTGTTCTTGGTTTTTTTTCCCTTCTCTTCTCTTCTTCTTTGCTCCTCCTAAGAATAAAATCAACCATTTCCTCATCATCATACTACATCTTATCCATTTACCTTTTATAATTCAATTTTAATAATACTTTTAATATCACTGCTATAGAAGGATGGTTCTTCCATTTGTGGTGGCTCTAGGGCTGATGGTTTTAACATAGAACAAGATACAGCATCCCCAAAAATTTTCAGTTCTCAAATAGAAGTGAAGAAATAGAAAATACAAATTGATTTGTTACTTTTTAAACATTCATGGGCTAGCTGCAGCCTACATAGATCTAGTACTTTAAGGTTCACATTGGTGTTAAGTGGTCTGAAAACAGAATCTAAGAAACCAGTAACCATCTAATTTCTTCTCCTCCCTATAATTCTCAAAGGAACTAGAAACACCACCACATGGTTCAACACCTGCAACTCTACAATTAAACATATCATCAACCTTCTCTCATATCCCTTACTTCTCCCTTTCTTTCTCTTGCCAGATGAATGGTATCAGGCAGTGACTAAATTAGTCTACATTTTCCAATTACTTGCCCTCCCATCCACATCTCCTCCACCTTCTCTTCCCATACATCGATTCTGCAGGAAATCACTGGCATACCATTAACATCAAATACTAAGTACTATTCGTCAACCCTTCTGTCTCCTTCTCTACTCGTAATTTCCTAATCTATCTTCTCCGCATTGAACACGTCTCGGCTTTCTCATCTCCTCCTCCTCCTCTCCCCTAACTTTGAGACTCCGTCACCTATCCTCACCTCCTCCTCTCCCCCTTTTCATCTCTTGTTTCCATTTCTTTCCTTTCTTCTTCTCATGCATTTTCCCCTTCCATTTCTCTTGCTCTTCCGTCTCCTTTTCTTTCTTCCTCCCTCCCTTCTTTCCTTTTCCCCTCCTCCCTTTTCCTTTCTTTCTCCCACCTTTCCCTCCCCTCTTTTTTTTTTTTCCTCCCCCCCCCCCCTCCCCCTTCTCTCTTCTCCTCTTCCTCACCTTCTCCTTCTCCCCCTCCCTTTCCTTTTTCTGCCCTCTCCCCTCCCCCTCCCCCCTCCTCCTCCTCCTTCCCTTCTCCTTCCTTCTTTCCTTCTTTTCTCTTTGACCCATTCCTTCTCTGTATAATGTTTTTTATCCTTGTCTTTATGACTGGTTGTTATAAGCACAGACTCCCAAGGGTTACACATTTCTTCCCATCTAACCAACTCACATTGATTTCAGACCATTCATGAGGCCATTCTGTTGATGTCCTGCATGTGCTTTAAGTCTCACATGTAAATGATTGGACAACATTATGATGCATTCATTTTTAGGTTGTGGCAGGTTGAGCTGCAACTGTGTTGTCTTCACCCTGAGACACAGACCATGATGGCACATTGTCCAATATTTATGGACGCATATGCTCACTTGGTTGGTGAATTTAGTTACACATTTGGCATCCTGATTCATTGATGCAACAACACAATTTAATACAAAAAAAATCGCAAAGCATAATGTTCTCTGCAGAGACCTCTGATGGAGGGATATGCAAAATGATAGCAGATAATTCCACACTTAGCAATGCTTCCCCACTTGATCATAATGAGACAGTAGACTGGAACAAAAGTTGCCAGCTGAATGGAATTGTGACATATTCAACTCTTGGGGTTTTAACAGAAATCTGCAGAAATGAGTGAGTAAAACTTTTCATGGCATGGAATGGACCAAGTTTTTGAAAGAAAATTTGGCATCCCTGAGGTTGAACCAAGAATGCATCTACCCCAGTGGTTCTCAACCTTCCTAATGTCACAACACCTTAACACAGTTCCTCATGTGGTGGTGACCCCCAAACAGAAAATTATTTTCATTGCTACATCATAACTGTAATTTTGCTACTGTCATGAATCGTAATGTAAACATCTGATATGCAGGATGTATTTTCAGTGAATGGACCAAATTTGGCACAAACACCCAATACATCCAAATTGAATACTGGTGGAGTTGGGGGGATTGCTTTTGTCATCTAGAAGTTGTAGTTGCTGGGATTTATAGTTCTACCTACAATCAAAGAGCATTCTGAACTCCACCAACAATGGAATTGAACCAAACTTGGCACACAGAACTCCCTGACCAACAGAAAATACTGGAAGGGTTTGGTGGGCATTGACCTTGAGCTTTGGAGTTGCAGTTTACCTACATCCAGAGAGCACTGTGGACTCAAACAATGATGAATCTGGACCAAACTTGGCACATGCACTCAATATGCCCAAATGGTGGAGTTTGGGGAAAAATAAACTTGATATCTGGGAGTTGTAGTTGCTGGGATTTATAGTTCACCTACCATTGAAGAACGTTCTGAACCCCACCAATGATAGAATTGGGCTAAACTTCCCACACAGAATGTCGTAATGAAATGTCATTAATGTCGTAATGAAATGTCGTAATGTTTTGGCTATGTATTGTTGAGTCACTTATATACATTGGTTTTGTATTTAAGGTTATTTTATTTTCTGATTTTCTGTTGTGTTTTTCTGTTATATTGTCTATAAGGTATTGATGGGCATGGCCTCATGTAAGCCACCCCGAGCCCCCCTGGGGAGATGGTGGCGGGGTATAAATAAAGTATTATTATTTTGGTGACCCCTGTGACACCCCCTTGTGACTCCCCCCCCCCAGGGGTCCTGGCCCCCAGGTTGAGATATACATTATGCAGTTTAATACAGCTTGATACACACTAACTGCTATGGTTCCATGCAATGGAATCATGAGAGCTGTAGTTTTACAAGCTCTTCTCTTCCAAAGCAAACTACAAATCAATGTAGTTTGCATTGGAACCTTCTCTTCCAAAGTAAACTACAAATCAATGGAGTCTATAGCACAGTTGAAGCTGTGCCAAACTGCATTCATTCTACAGTGTAGATGCAGCTCAAATGTTATCAGTGGTGAAAAGGAAAGGGCTTCTTCTTCTTTAATAGTTCAGTAGAAGAGTGGAGTTTTGTGTGAATGAGAATTTCCAGGTGGCATTGCTTGAGCATGTCTTCCTAATGGTTAGGGATATTGGGAATTGAAATCCAACATCTAGGGAGCCTTGTGTTTCCTGTCCCTGCTCAATAGAGATGCCCACAAAAATGGAAGGAGAAAAGGTACCAGTCTTGTCATGAGCAAATGAAGGTCTATTTTACAAGCCTTTTATCTACTATTTGGGGTATGCAAGCAGATGCAGTCTAAATAACTAGGCCTGTTAATATTGATTAAGCTATTATATACCTGAAAGGGTAATTATGGGCTGCGGTGAGTGTCTCTTCTCAACACAGAGAAAGAAGACATCTTGCATTTACAGGAGATGAGAGGTCTTTTGTGGGGTCAGAACGGGCGACCGACAGTCTCCGATTGATCCCAAAAGAGAGATAGTTACCTGTCTTGGCTCAGTCTTGGGTTGACCTGGACATCTATTGATATGGCAGTGGTGTATCTATTCTTGCACCCAATTCCTGACCAATATTCACTGCTAAGAGAGATAAAACACAACCCCAAACATCTCTGAGATGAAGGATTGTGAAATCAAGAGTGAATCTTAAAAGAGGACCCAATTGAAAAGGTTGGGAATGTATTTATGGACTTAGTGTACAATGCAAAAATGGAATCATTTGCGGTTATAGTTCATTTTAGTTAGATCTATAATTGCAGTGTAATATATTTCTGTTGTGAGTCTGAGCTGTTAGGCTCAAAAATAACCCTCAGTTGGGGTGATTCCACCATAAATATAGCAGAGTACTAGAAGTAAACTTCATAACCAGCAGAAACTTACATGTGGTGAGCCAGGATAAGCTTCCATTCATCAGCATGGCACAGGATTGCAGAGTCACAACTTTAGGTTCAAAATATCTATTGAACTAAAAAGAAATTCATTTTAGATAGAAAAAATCTTGGAGATGACCAGCTTATTAAATCTCGTCTTCTAAGAAAAGTAAAAGGATAAAAAGTCAAAATGTCCATGCAGTTAATTTTTGCCTGGAGAGAGGCAAAATGCGTCCTCACTGAAAGGAAGAAAAGGTAGAGAGAGAGCAACAATGGAGGATGACCACATGGCCAAACCCAGGGCAATAAAAATAAATTTAAAGAGGAAGTTACCTCATACCTCACAGAGATTCCATCGCTACATCTTCAAAGGGGGAGAAGATAATGGCAAGCAAGAAGAGGAAAGACAAAGGCCCCTTCTGGGATAAGCATGGGGGTGGAATCCCTCACTTTTCTGTATATATTTCAGATTGCAATATTAACCTTGGAGATGTCTATGGACAACGCTGGCCCTTTGGCTTAGAAATGGACATAAGCACCATACCCCAGAGTTGGACACGACTGGACTTCATGTCAGGGGAAAACCTTTACCTTTACCTAAAATAAACATTAAATATTAAATAAGCAGAAAAATAAAATAAGGTGTAAACACTAAACTAACCTGGGAATCTGTTATTGCAACACATCCAATGAAGTGGTTTAAAACCAGTATTAAAAAAAGATTAGGACTAAGTATATTCCAGTCTACTTGGACCAAACAAAGCTCATTCCAGAACTTCAATGTGTCTAGCTACTCATTGAGGTCTGGAGACTTGATGACACAAGAGACTTGTGCAGTTCGGGGATGAAACCCAACAATGTCTTTTCTTGGTTTTTCTTTATCATCGCTATTTGGATGGATTTGGCTGAGTGAATTTGCTGGACTCCCCAGAAGCTTCCAATTTCAAGTTTCTGTGGCCCAAAATAATACCTGTAAGAGGTAGAAAAAGAGGAATGTGAAGCCTAAAGAAGATGTCGAAACTTTCAAGACTCAAACAGATAAACAATTGCGACATCATATGCCAGCTATAACTATGCTTGAGGTAAAAGAAAGCATGGATTATAGATGTGGCGATCCCAGGGGACAGCAGAACCAGAGACAAAGAAAAGGGAAATGATTATAAGATATCGAGACTTACAAATTGAGATTTAGTGCCTCTGGGAGAAGACAATAACTGTTGCTCCAGCAGTGATTAGAGCTCTGGGAGAAATTCCAGGCTGGCAAAGCATCTAAACGAAATCTCCATAGATGGGATCTCCTTGTGCAATGACAAAAAGGGAAGCCTCTTGCAAAGTATCCCATTATCTGATGGTGTTTTACCTTTTCTTAGATTTGTTGATAGGATTCATGTCACTTGAGGCTTGAGGCACAGACGTCGACGGTGTCCGGGAGGGCTTTCACACAACTAAGACTTGTGCGCCAACTGCGACTGTACCTCGCAAAGGCTGATCTGGCCGGGGTGGTCCATGCCTTGGTCACCTCCAGATTGGACTACTGTAATGCGCTCTACATGGGGCTGCCCTTGAAAACGGCTCGGAAATTCCAACTGGTCCAACGGGCGGCGGCCAGGATGTTAACTGGGGCTCCTTACAGAGAGAGGTCAACCCTCCTGTTTAAGGAGCTCCATTGGCTGCCATCTTCCGGTCCCAATTCAAGGTGCAGGTGCTTACCTACAAAGCCCTAAATGGTTTGGGACCTGCCTACCTGCGTGACCGCATCTCCGTTTATGAACCCACGCGTTCCCTTCGTTCATCCGGAGAGGCCCTGCTCGCGATCCCACCTGCGTCGCAGGCGCGTTTGGTGGGGACAAGGGACAGGGCCTTCTCTGTGGTTGCCCCCGAATTTGGAACACCCTCCCCAAAGACATTAGACTAGCACCCACGTTGGCAGTCTTTAGGAAGAACTTGAAGACCTGGCTATTCCGATGTGCCTTTCCGGAATAGGAAAACTCCAGCATTATGTCCCAGAAGCACTTTATTAGAATTTTAAGATTCTCTGCACATTGCACTTGCCCTGAAATCCAACATACCACCTGTCACACCCAGCACTTTTTAATCTGTACCCATTACTTGGCCCGGCCCTAGTTTTTACTGTGTTATGGTGTAATGTTTTGTTGTTATTGCTTTATGTTTTTGATTTTGCTTTGAGTTGTATTTGTTATGCTGTTGTTGTGTTGAAGCCTTGGCCTTTGTAAGCCACATCGAGTCCTTCGGGAGATGCTAGCGGGGTACAAATAAAGTTAATAATAATAATAATAATAATAATAATAATAATATCCAAAGAACGCAGGGCAGCATAAAATGAATTGCTGTGAGTTTACGGAAACGTATGGCCAGTTCCAGAAGCATTCTCACCTGATGTTTCAACCACATCTATAATAGACATCCTCAGAGATTGTGAGGTCTGTTAGAAACTAGGCAAGTGGGGTTTATGTATCTGTGGAATAATGTTCAGGGTGGGAGAAAGAACTCTTGTCTGCTGGAGGGCATACTGCTGTCTTTCAACCTCAAGGGAAGGCAATAGTGAATCCCTCTAAATAAATCTTGTCAAGAAAGCCTCAGGATTGTTGGTGTTGACATAGCAAGAGCAACCAAATTTCATTGCAACACACTTGTGCCAAGATGTATGGTGGAACTTGACTGTTCCTCAGCCTGGCATCATTAAGGGAAGGGAACCTCCATGTGCCTTTCAAACATCTCTCTCCTTGACACAATCTGCATCAAACACGCAGCTAATTTCAGAAGCGCATTTCCTTAAACACAGCTTTAACCCGGGCTCTGCAAGGACGGTGCGGTGCTTCTAATCTCCAATTTAAGCGCCATTACCATTTATCACATTTTGCCTGTGTCTCCCTCTAATGTGCATTGCCTTGAAATATTATCAATAATCTTTTTCAATTCCAGGAGCGAAGCAGCTTCTCCAATCTTCTTTTCATCTGTTGCAGTAAAGATTAAACCGCAATATGGAGAGAAGTTGACTTTTCTTCCCCCACCCTCCCCTTTTCTAGGGCAAAGTTA
Source organism: Anolis sagrei ordinatus (assembly GCF_025583915.1). Classification (NCBI taxonomy): domain Eukaryota; kingdom Metazoa; phylum Chordata; class Lepidosauria; order Squamata; family Anolidae; genus Anolis; species Anolis sagrei. The sequence continues at coordinate 39,254,380 of NW_026847882.1, read as the reverse complement.
TGCTTATAATTCTCGTGGATTTGCTCTCTGTGGAACTTTTCATTTATGTCCCTGGTGACTCTGGCATGCTCTTTTTCTCCTTCGATTTAGCAATGTGTGCATTTACATCTGGGGAAGAGGAGAAAAGAAAGATTTCTCCTGTCTTGGCCAGTGAGAGAGAATGGAGGAGGACCTGAACAAATATCGGTGAATGATCAACAGGCCAAGAAAGAGAGGCAGTAATTTTATTGTCAGGATTTTGGAAGGGAAAGTGGTGAATTTGCAAGAGTGCACCATGTCAATGCTTTGCTCTTCCTGACTCCAAGAAAATGACAGTGAAGGAGAATTAGCTCTGGTTTCCCTTGAAGGAGATAGAGGGCACATCACAAAACTGGCACATCACCCCAATTTTCTGAGGTTTTTCCTCTCCGTTCAGCCCCAATATTAGTAATACAGATTGAGCATCCCTTATCTGGAATTGTAATATCCAAAATATACTGGATTCCAGAACTGTCCATTTAGGTGGCTGAGATATTGGCAAAATTGTTTTCTTGTGGCTCAGTGTACACCAACTTTGTTTCCTGCACAAAATTACTAAAAAAATTGTATACAATAACTGTCAGACTAGGGGCAGATCAAGACAGGCCTTTATCCCAGGAGAATCCATGTTTTAAAAATGCAGATTTTCCTGGCAGCACGCTCTTTCTGGGGTGTGTGTTCAGATGTTCTTTTGGAACTAGCCCGAGAGAATGTCTGGAGCTCCTACCCCCATCCCCCCAAGCCCCCAGACCCCTTAGAAAACTAATGAAAACTTGCCTGTCCTTCATTACAGGCTTCGGCTGGCTCTCCTGACATGTAGAAATGATGTGCCAGGAGAGTGGGGGGAGAGATTTTCCTCCCTCCCCCCCTCCTCCCACTCTCCGGATGCATCATTTCTACATGCCAGGAGAGCTAGCCAAAGCCTGTAATGTAGGCCAGGTAAGTTTTCATTAGTTTTCTAAGGGGTCTGGGGGCTTGGGGGAAGGGGGGTGAGTATTACTGCAGTTTACCAGGATTATTTAGCCTGGTAAACTGTGGGAATACTGTGTGAAGTATTCCAAGAAGGTGCAGAATAAACCCACTATCTAATTAATTTGCAACAAACCAGGGTTTTCCAGGTAAATATTGCAATAAACGTACTCTCTGGACGAGCCCTAGGTGTATATGGAACACAGGTGGCTTTCACATATAGATTTGGGTTCCATGTTCAAGTTAACTTAAACTTATATCTATAATTGTTAGGCTATATTTATTAGAGTTGTGCAAGGAATTTGTTTCTCCTGTTTCCTTTGTTTCTTTGGGAGCACGGAACAGAAATGCCCCTCCTGGTATGAAAATCTGGTCAACACAAAACAAGGCAGGAGTGGGTCCCAGCTCCTGGTGTGTTTTTTAGCATCACAGAGTAAGAGGTGTTCAGCTGCAGGCACTGGTGGTGCAGGCATTCTGGGCCTATACACAACATGCACACTGTCTTTCCAAAGAGTGTGTGTGTGTATGTGTGTAGCGTGTAGGAGCATCCATGTCTGCCAATGCCTGCATCCAGCGCCTCTTACTCTAGAGTAGAATCAGCAGCAAGTAAAAAGAAGACTCTTTAAAGTAAACTCCAGGAAGGGAAGCTAGGGTGGGAAGCCCCCACCCCATAATTGGCTGATAGAAAATGTATTTTTTGGCACTGAAGAACAAAACAGATATCTGCCTTCCCAAATTCAGGAGACTCCCAAAATAGATTGGGCCTCTCACCGGAAGCCGGGAAATGAAATGGGTCGAGGTGTTTTCTCCAGAGGAGCCTGCATTGTCACCTGGTCACGTGGCCACCAAGGCTGCTTGGAGCATCTCTTTGCCTTTGAGATGTAGCTCAGAACATCAACAAGGTCTCAAGAGTCCAGATTGTATATACTCTCCAATATTTCATAGAAGAAGAAAAAGCAAACCAGGGTTTTCCAGGTAGATATTGCAATAAAGGTACTGTCTGCCAAAGCAAAATCAGAGTGTGCTTAAGAGGCAAAGAGATAGATAGATAGATAGATAGATAGATAGATAGATAGATAGATAGATAGATAGATAGACAGACAGACAGAAAGACAGAGACAGAAAGACAGAAAGACAGATGATAAATGAACAGCACACAAGGTAAAAGGGACTGCATAAGTTTGCTTTTGTCCAAGCCTATTGGTAAGGGCAATCTTCGGTCTCTCATTACTGACTTAATTGACTGCAAATTACTTTTTCACTTTGAACTCAGTTTGTAGCAACCAAAATGAACTCAGAATTAAAGGGGAATGAGAAAGGAAAAGAGGGAAATGAACATTTTCAAGGCATCTCTGACAGAGGATTAATCGAAATGGCTTCTTGTCAAACTGAGATAGTGAAAGGATAGGAGCATTAAAAATCCTTTCCAGTGTTTGCTATGATTCTCTTGGCAAATTTTATTTTTAAATGCTTTACATGGGAAATGGTGGAAACCTGGAGATTTCTTTAAAAAATAGACAATGGCCCTGATTGCGTTTCTAGTCTTTGTGGATTTGATAACAAGGCAGGACTTTGACAATCTTAATGCATGGAAGCTCAGGTTTTTCGTATGGGCCAAGCACAGTGGGGTATGCCTATGGGTCTGGAATATGAAAAGGCAATGCTCCTCTTATGTTCGAAATGAAATGCTGATGAGACGCAGATGTCTTTCTTTTTTTTTTATCCCACACACAAAGACCCCACTCTGTGAGCCTTCCGTTCTTTTCCCCTCATAATTAAATCACAGGGCCCAGTTATAATCCAGTTAAAGGCTGATGTAGAACATCTTCTGGATACCACCCTTGCTCACTCTAATTCCCAGTAATCCCTCTTCATATGGATTATCATTGCGCCATGAAAAGACTGACGCTCCCGGAAGGATCAAAAATGGACGGTCTGTTGAGGATTTCTTCTAATTTAGAAGTTAACTTCTCCAAAGCTTTGGGTTTTGCATACTTTCTCATACACACATATACAGTCCTCTGAGGAACTGCAATGGGAATGGAGTTGGGTAAAACAGCCCAATAACCGGATCTCGTCAAGGAGGGAGAAACTGTTAGCCAAGGCTCCCTAATCTCTGTTCTACATGCAACTTGACTGATGACTTCTTTTGAGAAAACTTAATTTCTTCTCGAGGAAGTGAGTATTTTATCTATATTGGGATTCTTGTGGCATCTCAGTGTTGTTGGGGGAAAATGAACCTATAATCTGACAGCCGTTGCAAGGGAGAAGGGAAAACAAAAGAGCCTTCTGTCAATGTTTTCCAGTACAAAGATCCTGCCTTTTGGAGAGGAGGATAGAAGATGGCATCATTAACATTACAAGGCTTGCAGAGACTCTGTTGCTTCCCAAGGCAAGAAAAATGACTTCCACGAAGAAGCTTGATCACAGAGAATTTTGTGTTGTTCATTGATGCCAAGTCATTTTCAACTCATGACGATCCTACAAATGTGAGACCTCCAAGATGCTGTCTCACCAGCAACCCAGACACAGAACTGTGGCCTCCTCTATTGAACCATTTAACTCTTTCTCTAAGACAATGTTTCTCAAACCTTCCTAATGCTGGGACCCCTTAATACAGTTCCTCATGTTGTGGTGAACCCCAACCATAAAATTAATTTCATTGCTACTTCATAACTAATTTTGCTACTGTTATGAATCGTAATGTAAATATCTGATATGCAAGACGTATTTTCATTCACTGGACAAAATTTGGCACAAATACCCAATATGCCCATACTTGAATACTGGTGAGTTTGGGGTAGGAGGGGGATTGATTTTGTCATTTGTGAGTTGTAGTTGCTGGGATTTATAGTTCACCTACAATCAAAGAGCATTCTGAACTACACCAATGATGGAACTGAACCATACTTAGCACACAGAACTCCCATGACCAACAGAAAATACTGGAAAGGTTTGGTGGGCATTGACCTTGAGTTTTGGAATTGTAGTTCACCTGCATCCAGAGAGCACTGTGAACTCAAATAATGATGGATCTGGACCAAACTTGGCACAAATACTCAATATGCTCAAATGTGAACACTGATGGAGTTTGGGGAAACTAGACTTGACCTTTGGGGGGAGTTGTTGCTGGGATTTATAGTTCTCCTATAATCAAAGAACATTCTGAACTCCACCAACGATGGAATTGAACCAATCTTGGCACACAGAACTCCCATGGCCAACATAATATACTGGAAGAGTTTGGTGGGCATTGAGTTTTGGAGTTGTAGTTCACCTACACCCAAGGAGCACTGTGGGCTCAAATAATGATGGATCTGGACCAAACTTGGCACAAATCCTCAATATGCCCTGGAGTTTGGGGAAAAGAGACCTTGACATTTGGAAGTTGTAGTTGCTGGGATTTATAGTTCACCTACAATCAATGATGGAATTAGGTCAAACTTCCCACACAGAACTCCCATGACCAACAGAAAAATACTGTGTTTTCTTATGGCCTTTGGTGATCCCTCTGATACCACCTCACGACTCCCCCACCCCAGGGGCCCCGACCCCCAGATTAAGAAACGCTGCTCTAAGATCTTCTACCTTCACCTTTTGTAGTGGATCACATCTTCTCCTGATCTCCAAAGCACTACAATTTCAATTTAATCATCTTGGCTTCTAAGGAGAGTCTGGGAATGATTTCCTCTAAGACCCATTCATGTGTCTTTTTGACAGCATTTAGATGGGTAAAAGCATGGCACAAGAAGGTATGAGATCCCTCCTTGTACAATGCCCCCAAAGTACTTGTACCATTCTGATGCACTTGTATAAGGATCCTATAAATTGGGGCTCCAGATTAAAATGTCTAAAAGATATTCTGATCATGATGTCTTAGGGATGCAATAATTGTTCTACTGGGAAGAAATGCAAAGAGGCTCATAATCTGCCTGAGCCGTGAAGGGAGAGACTGCCATTAGGTGACAAATGAGGCATCTTGGAGAAGCAGCCAGTTGAAGAATGAAGTTCTCTTGGGTTTGGAGCTGCTCTCTTGGGTCAACCTCTTATTTTGTTTTGCTTGCATTTGCTTGGCTTTCACTGTCATTGGGAGCTTGCAGCTCTCAGGGAATGGCAACAAATCCCTCCTCCCTTCTTCATCACATCACCCAGAAGAGCTGATTAGCATTTGAGTTTTTCAGCATCCATAATTAATCATTTTCTATCAAGCCTATGCTCCTCCTCCATTTTCTGCATAATGCACTATTGTTGTCATTATTTGCTAATGGCAGTCCTTGAATTGGAGACCTGCAAGAGTCCTGGTCATCAATAGCCCTGGTCATGCTTTGCAAGTCCAAGACGGTCATATCTTTCTTGATGGAGTCTATCCATCTCCAATGTTGTTTTCCTCTTTTCCTGATGCCTTCCTCTTTACCAGGCATCATTAACTTTCCCAATGAACTGTTTCATTGTATGATGTCTCCAAATTACACCTAGAATAACGTGTCCACTTCTGAGCAAAGCAATCCAAGAAGTGTACAGACAAACTGGGAAGTGTCCAGAGAAGGGCGACTCAAATGGACAAAGGTTTGGAAACCACGAATCCCTCTGAGAAGCAGCTGAGAATGGTTAGAATGGAAGAAGAGAAGGTCTGAGGGGGGCATGAGAGCCTTGTTCAAATATTAGAAAGGTTGCCTCACTAAGGAAGGAGAAAGTTTGATTTCTGCTGCTCTAGAGAGTAGAACACTGAGCAATGGATTGAAACTGCAGGAAAAGAGATTCCATCTAAACATTAGGAAGAACTTTGTAGAATTATGAGCTGTTCAACAGTGGGATATGCTGCCTTGGAGAGTGATAGATCATTGGGAATAAAGCAATCTTAAGCACATTTCTGAAGAGACACTTCCTATTTTATCCCTGCTGTAACATGACCTCTTGGTATTCCAAAGTTTATTGCCCCTGAGTTGAATATGCATGTAATTTAATAAACTGACCACCATTTGAGATGTGTATTAGTGTCACGATGCCAGGGCTCTGCCATTATTCCGGCAGAGGTGAACCAAACAAACTCGTAGTTTGTGTTAAACAATTTAATTAAAGCAGGACTTACTGTCTGGCTGTTTTAATAGTCCAAAACATAAAACATAATGATAGCACTCAGCCACAGAATATAAAACAAAACTGACAGCAAACACTCTTGTAGATTCAAGATAACACCATAGTCACAAGGTCCAGTCCAGTGGTCAAACGCTGAAAGTTCAATGATCAAAGTGCAGGGATCAAGAGTCTATACCGTAGTCAAAGCCAGTCCAGAGATTCAAGGTTCCAAGGTTCCAAGAGTACAGGAGACAGGTCATTACGAATAATATTACAATATAATGGTATAGTACAATATAATACTGATATTGTACTATGCCAATAATATAATATATTGTATGTATATATGTATCTTGTAAGCTGCTCTCAGTCCCCTTCGGGATGAGAAGGGCAGCATATAAATGTTGCAAATAAATAAATAAATAAATAAATAAATAGTGCTTTCCTCCAGCACCACATATCAAATCAGTTGATTTTCGTCCTGTTTTTTTCATCCTGTCATCTTCACTGCCCATGTTTTGCCAATCAGAAACATCATGACCATACCATTGGTGACTCCATATGGTTTTAGCTGTTCAAACCTTGATTGTAATAAGCTTTGAGTCCCATGTTGTGTGAAAAATGGGACAATAAATAACCACATAGAGAATTGCCCATCCATGATTTATGATTCTGCAAATGAGGAAAGAACTCATTCTCTCGTTGACCTAGGAAATTAGGGGGAAATGTGCTTGTATAGAGACGCCCCAAAATGCTTCATTTGGAGCATCAAATGCTTTGATCACCGCAGAATTTTATGTTTCTGATTATGTCCTAAAAGACAAGCAGCTTTGAATTTAGAGTAGGAGTTCCAAGTTATTTTGCAAAAGGGTGACTGATGTCTCGTCTTTTAACTTTCCTTGGGAAATGATTTTTTTGTATAGGTGTGTCGATTTTATGTTGTTGGTGCCTTTCTTCTCTCTTACGTAGAAAAAAAAATAAGGTGTGCCATGCCGCACATAATAGCTTCTGCAATTCCTTTGTTTTGGCGCTATATGAATACAGCAATTTAGATTCTATTAAACCAAACTGAGGAGCGAGCGAAACAAAAATGCAAATCCGAAAAAGGGGGTGGGAGTGGGAAGAGAGGGATGCTTCCATGCAAAATGAAAGAGAGGATGACAGATTTCTCAAAGACGAGGAAGGGAGGGAGGGAAGACAAGACTGATGGAGCGGTGAAGGGAGGATATATCAAGGAAAGCAAATACTTTTCTCAGAGTTGAAAGTGGGGTTTGATCACAAAGGAACAAGTTCAGTCCACACGGCAACGGAGGCACCAAGTGCACAAATGGGTTCTTTTGTTTCCCAGTAGATAAAATAAGGAAATTTCCTCTTTCAACTTTTCATATCTAGCTGAGAAACTACCTGACTGTAGTGCCAACTCCAAGTAGGCTTGTCTGGTGTTGTATCCACACTGCAACTTGATAACACATTAGCAGCCATGTCTCAATACTATGGGATTCCAGGGTTTGTAACTTTGTGAAATTATAGACCATTCTTGGTCAGATGACTCTGGGGCCACCACAAACTAGAAAGCCCAGGGTTCCATAGGGTGGGGCCATGGCACGGAAAGTAGTGTGAAACTGCTATAATTCAACCATGTGGATATCTCCTGAAAGTGCATCTACAAAGTAGAAATAGTGCCATTTGACACCACTTTACTACTATGGCTCAATCCTATGGAATCAGGGGAAATGTAGTTTTACAAGATCTTTAGCCTTTTCTGCCCCCAAAATCCTAAGATTCCATAGCACTGAGCTGTGGCAAAGTGGTGCCAAACTGCACTAATTCTACAGTGTAGATGCACTCTAAGTGACTTAGAAGGCATGATACTAACTTCATAGTTGCTCCGAGACCCTCTATGTCAGTATTTCTCAACCTGGGAGTCAGGACCCCTGAGGGGATCACAAAGTGGTGGCAGAGGGGTCACCAAAGACCATCAGAAAACACAGTATTTTCTGATGGTCATGGGGATTCCATGTGGGAAGTTTGAGCCAATTCTATCGGTGGATTTCAGAATGTTCTTTGATTGTAGTGAACTATAAATCCCAGCAACTACAACTCCCAAAAGGCAAGGTCTATTTTCCCCAGACTCCACCAGTGTTCACATTTGCACATATTGAGTATTTGTGCCAAATTTGGTCCAGATCCACCATTGTGTGAGTCCACAGTGCTCTCTGGATATAGGTGAACTACAACTCCCAAACTCAAGGTCCATGCCCACCAAACCCTTCAAGTGTTTTCTGTTGGTCATGGGAGTTCTGTCTGGCAAATTAGGTTCAAATCCAACGCTGGTGGAGTTCAGAATGGTCTTTGATTATAGGTGAACTATAAATTCCAGCAACTACAACTCTCAAATAACAAAATCAGTCCTCCCCAACCCCACCAGCATTTACATGTGGGTGCATTGGGTATTTGTGCCCAGTTTGGTCCAGTGAATAAAAATACATATTGCATATCTAATATTTACATTATGATTTATAGCAGTAGTAAAATGACTGTTATGAAGTCACAACAAAAACAATGTTATGGTTGGGGGTCACCACAACATGAGGAACTGTATTAAGGGGTCGCGGCATTAGGAGGGTTGAGAACCACAGCTCTATGTCCTGCCCTTGTCCCTGATAGAACAAAAACAACAACAATTTTAGTATTAATTATTACTTTAGTAATAATTAATGTTTATTATTAAAATAATATTAATAATTAAAATAATAATTAATGTTAATATCTGTACGCATAATAAAAGTGAAAATATGTATGTGTATGGGGCTGGGGTGTCCACTTACACAGACAAACTCCTGCCTTCACAAACAGCTATGGCTCCCACTACTCAAGAGGCACCAATGACCCTTCCCTCCAATGACATTGCAGGTTATAGAGAGCACCATGAACATGTGCAAGAGCCCTGCCAATGTCTTCCACAAACACTATACTGCCCCCCCCCACCCATGTGAAGGCTTTCATTTGGGGATGAACCTGACATGATGTGAGTTGGGTTGTTGTAGGTTTTTCCGGGCTATATGGCCATGTTCTAGAGACATTTTCTCCTGACGTTTCGCCTACATCTATGGCAAGCATCCTCAGAGGTAGTGAGGTCTGTTGGAAGTAGGAAAATGGGTTTATATATCTGTGGAATGACCAGGGTGGGACAAAGAACTTTTGTCTACTGCAGCTAGGTGTGAATGCTTGCCATAGATGCAGGTGAAACGTCAGGAGAAAATGCCTCTAGAACATGGCCATATAGCCTGGAAAAACCTACAACAACCCAGTGATTCCAGCCATGAAAGCCTTCGGCAATACAATGATGTGAGTTGTTATTCACCCACAACCTTATGCATTTTGTACAGTTAATAAAACTGACTTTTTCAAATAACCTGGGCAATGCTGAGCACCCAAGCTAGTAAATAATAATAATAATAATAATAATAATAAGAAGAAGAAGAAGAAGAAGAAGAAGAAGAAGAAGAAGAAGAAGATCGTGCAGACAGACAGAGGGGTTTGATGGGACTGACTCACCATCGTGGGAGTTGTAGTTTACCCTACAGTCAGAGAGCACACCAAACTCCACCGATGATGCGTCCAGAGCAAACTTGCCCAACCTAACAAACTTTAAGTACTGATGGAAGTTCAGGGGATTAACTTGACATGATATGAGTTGTAGTTCACCCACAACCTTAAGCATTTTGTAATAAAATTGACTTTTTCAAATAACCTGGGCAACGCTGGGTACCCAAGCTAGTAAATAATAATAATAATAATAATAATAATAATAATAATAATAATAATAATAAGTCGGTGACAGGTTCCAAATGTAGACTCTGCAAGGAAGCAGATGAAACAATAGATCACATCCTCAGCTGTTGCAAGAAGATCACGCAGACAGATTACAAGCAGAGGCACAGCACCATTGCTCAGATGGTTCATTGGAACTTGTGCCACAAATACCATCTGCCTGCAACAAAGAACTGGTGGGATCACAAGCTGGAAAAAGTTACAGAGAATGAACATGTCAAACTACTCTGAGACTTCTGAATTCAGACAGCACAATACTCCTGACCTCACAACCGTGTTAAAAAACCAAGTGTGGATCATCGATGTTGCAATCTCAGACAATGGCAGGAATGAAGAGAAACAACTGGAAAAGCTGACACAATATGAGGATTTAAAGATTGAACTGCAAAGACTCTGGCACAAGCCAGTAAAGGTGGTCCCAGTGGTGATCGGCACACTGGTTTTTTTTTTGTCGTGTCAGGAGTGACTTGAGAAACTACAAGTCGCTTATGGTGTGAGAGAATTGGCCATCTGCAAGGACGTTGCCCAGGGGACACCCGGATGATTTTGATGTTTTTATCATCCTTGTGGGAGGCTTCTCTCATGTCCCCACATGAGGAGCTGAAGCTGATAGAGGGAGCTCATCCGCCTCTCCCCGGATTCAAACCTGCGACGGATTCAAACCTGAAGACCGCTTCAGTCCAAGGGTTTAATCCACTGCACCACTGGGGGCTCGGCACATTGGGTGCAGTGCCTAAAGACCTTGGCCTGCACTTAAAAATAATCGGCGCTGACAAAATTACTATCTGTCAGCTGCAGAAGGCCACCTTACTGGGATCTGCATGCATTATTCACCGATACATCACACAGTCCTAGACACTTGAGAAGTGTCTGACATTTGATCCAATACAACAGCCAGCAGAGCAATCATGTCTGCTGTGACTCATCTTGTTGTATTTCATAATAATAATAATAATAATAATAATAATAATAATAATAATTTGGCCCCAGTTTTCCACCAAAAATGACTTATCCTAGCCAAAGAGAAAGGACCTTGGAAGATACTTCTGGAGGTGAAATACATTGGGCCAAATCTTAACAGACCATCTGGCTTACAACCCTGACTTCATCACCTCAACGTAAGCAATAAAATAATACTTGGAGCAATAGCAATTCATTTTCTATAGCATCCTTCTATTGTGTTAGTCACTCCTTAACTCTATGCCTGCTCACCATGGAGCATAATGAAGCTATAAACTATTGAATTCTTAGAGCATTGCATTCTGCCTGGCTTATTTGTTTCACAGTCTATAATGGCTTCTTCCCATTAATGAAGTCCAAAGGGAAGGGCAGCCTTCTACCAGAGTTCATGAGACAATTGAGGATAGGCCTCCATTGTGGACCTTTATTTTTTTGCTCAAGTTACATCAGCCGACCGAGTCTCCTCCTTGCTTCGCAAAGGGCTGTTATTTTTATTGTAACCATATTGTGAGTTTTATCTTGTTCTTCACTTTTACATTGACAAGGGATTCAATTATCTTCATCTGAGAGACAATCAGTGCAGGAATATTCGGCAGTAAGTATCTATTCTTGGGGAGTCGAAGTGATGGGGAAAAGAGAGAAAGAGATTGGTTGACGCTGCCATTTACTGGCAGCAAAAAGAGAGAAAGGAGGAAAAAGCGAGAGCGATGCAAACAGCTTTCACATCGTAATGTTGGAAATATCATGGAAATTGAATGAAAAACCATTTTAAAAAATCAGATCTGAAATGATGCTATAATGCAAATAAAAATAAATGTGCAGTTAAAAAATCAGAGAAGGTGTGGGTACAGGGGAGTTAGATGGAAATTTTGTCCCTTGAGCAGGAGGACATGATTTCAAAACTCAGCCAAAATACTTGGGTATAATCCTACACTGCTTTAGCAGAGCGTAAAGAAAAAGCCACCAGCAAAGTTACATTAAGCAATCCCTATACTGAAGGGCATACTAATGTGGTGTAATATATATGGATCAATGGTCAATGAACATGTGTTGCACTCTGGCACTGAAACACCTTTCCACCCAGCACCACACACAAGATCAATAGTTCTATCTAAGAATGTTTATTGAAGAAAGCAGACAAAAAGGGGAAAAGGCAATTCCAAAATGGTCAGGAGAATAGCAAATACAAAAGAAGCAATAATCCAAAAAGGACAAAGTACATAAAGTCAAGTGCACCAAAATCCACAGCATTACTACAAGCATAAATCCATAAACAATGCAACAGGAACTTTTCCAAGGTAAATCCTTCAAAGAAACATAGGCATGAATTAGAAAGAGGAAACTTAAGGATCCTGGAGACATGAACTTGGGAGCAGAGGCAATCATCATCCTTTGGCAATGCTGTCTCCTCTGAGAAGTGTAAAGCCAACACCGTTGGACACTAATTTAAGCCCAACAAAGTTACCATGAGATCATTCCAAACACACTTGGACTTCAAGGTCTTCTCACAGATTCTTTCAAATTGTCTAATTAGTCTATTTTTCACTCCCTCCATTCTCAAACCTAATCTGGCTTCTTGGGAAAACTCCCCATCGGCCAAAGACCGATTCCTAAGAGAACTGATTTCACTATCCCTGGTTGCTTGGGAATGATCACAGGAATGTAAAACATAATCTCTCCTAGCACTGGCAAACACATCACTTTGAAACCCAGCAGGCCCCTCATTCTCCAATATGTCAGAAAAGTCAGAGAAATCCTCAGTTGCTTGCTGAGCTACAACAGAATGATTGAAAACCCATTGCAAAATCATGAAATACAGTGCACCATATTGGCCGCAAGATCCCTCAATTTCAAATCTCAATCACTACCTGTTGAAAAAAGATTTCTCCTAAAATAATGCTTGTATGGTCCTAGGTTGAAAGTGGGTCGAGTTAATGAATGGGATAGTGAACCTGGTGGTGTCAGATGTTTGAGGTTACCATGAATAGCTTCCCAGATCAGATATAGAGAATAGTAATAATATGTAAATACCAACTCTATCAAAAACAGTTGTTGTTTACTGATATCATCTCAATAACTTGGGACAGCTCTGAAACTTTCTTTCATTGCAGAGAGGGTCAAAGCACACATTTTGACTGCTGATCGTAACAAAATGAGAAGCCAGCAATAATATTACTTTTTCCCTTACCTAACATGGCAATGAAGAGGCATATCATCAATATAGGAAGAAGCCATGGTTTAGTGGCATGTCTTCCATACAGAAGCTTGCTAGGTTTAGCTCCTGACATCTGCAGGTAAACTGGAGACTGAAACAAGAGTAAACTGTGGTAAACTGTTTCAAGAGTAAACTGCTTGAAACCAGAAGGAACCTACTGCTGGACAGTACAAAGACAATATTAAGCAACTAAAAACAAAATATGCATAGGTATAGTTTGGGGGAAATGAAACTATCCTAAGTATGATCTTGGGGAAATAAAAAATGTGGGTTGCAGCATGGCAAAATAACACAAGGCTCCATTTCTTTTAAAATAGTGTAGAAGAGGAAGTTCCCACAAATAGAGCAAACTGGTTGAGAGGCAAAAGGAAGATAAGAACGGAAGGGAGGGAGGGAGGAAGAGAGGGAGGAAGGAAAGAAGATGTTTCTCCATCAAATCCATCCATTTCCAGGTTCACAAGCTAACTAAGTGCAGCATGGAGATGAGGACAAATCTCTCAGAGCTGCTCTCTGGGGAGACATTGTCACTGGAAGCAGTCTGTTCATTTGTCTAAACACATAATATAGTGTCCATTTGCTGTAGGCAGTCATTCCCTCGCTGTCGCTTGTTGCGTCCTCCATGCGCAGTGAGGGAGAGAGAGCATCCAATATAGGATCTCTGATAGGTTCTTGGCTCCAGTGTTCCCTGACATTTCCATATGCCTGGTAATTAAATTGTAAGTTAAAAGCAAAGAGTCAACCGCTTTCACTAATAGTAGCGAAAGGATGCGATCATGTAACTTCCATCTGTTAGCAGATAGCATTTATGGTAGAAATACATTAGCAACTCCGTGCTCTGTGCCAGGCTCAATTAGACTAAACAGGATCAAAGGGTACTCTGGGTAATAAATATCCTAGGAGCAACGGTGCCAATGCATTTCTGTTTATTGCTGGAGGAGAGGTGAATGATTAGGAAGATGGAGAAAACATCACCATAAAACAAGAAGGACTGGTGCCGGAGGATGGGGAACAGCTCCATTTGAGTTCTGTTGATCAGAGCTCTGCCAGAATCACAGGAATCTATAAGATCTAAGAGAATGGGACTCTAGCCAAATGGAACAACACTGGTGCAGCTTCGTTGCAGAACATGTAAGCACCAAGGTAGACAAGAAAGATACAAAGGCAGGTTTGCAGTTGTTTGTTAAGAAAATAAAAGTAACGAGCACAGATGGTTTATGTAACTTTAAACTTTAGTAGAGGATGAAAATACTGAAATAGTTCAAGATTTTCAATATCTTGGTTCAATAATTAAGACTGCAGTCAAGAAATTAGAAAGAGACTAGGACTTGGAAGGGCAGCTATGAAAGACCTAGATAAGATCCCGAGGTGTAAAGATATATAATTTAATATTAAAGTTAGGATTTCCCATGCCAACATATTCCCCATTTTTCTGTAAAGCTGGAAAAGCTGGACAGGGAAGAAAGCTGATAAGGAGGAAGTCAACCTTTTTGAGATTTGGTTCTGGAGAAGAGTTCTACTGAGGGGTTCTCAAATAGGTTCAGCACTTTGGATAGCTCTCATTGGCCCTAGTATAGCTTGAGTTTCACTAACCAAAATCCATGGAGCCATTGGTTTTCTTCTTCCTGCATCTGTGGTCTTCTGTTCTTTCTATCTTCCTTATTCTTCAGACGCAAGTGAGATGGGTATGGACCAGGCCAGTTGACTATCTTTTTTGAGCCCAAGGTAGAACCTATGGATGAACCAATAGGTACAACCTCATACTTCTGGACTTCTGGCATGGATCCATGGCACTCTAGGACACTATTATATCACCACCACCACCATCATAATCATCGTCATACCATTTTTCCATGATCAAGCTATGTTCAGAGATATAATCACAACATTTCTGTGTAACTCAATAACAATGAGAAGTCATGAGTGAAGTGACAATGAAAACAAGTATGTACTCATAGTTTGAAAATTGGATTATAATTCTGGAAACCAAAGTTCACCCACCACTTAGCTATGGAAACCCACTTTGGAAATACTTTAATGAATCTTGCCAAGGAAACTCAGTGATAGGTTCACCTAAACATAGTCACAAGTTGAAAAAAAAGAAGGCTCACAATGGTGAGGCTTGGTGAAAGAGTAAGGTAAGAAGGAAGGAAATTAAGCAGCCACTAATAATTCACATATGGAAGTACTGATGGATAGTTTGGATGGGTGATTCCCAAGTTTCAGTCCTCCAGGTGACGTCAACTTCCAAGAGACTCAGGTGCCTTGGGATTCTGGGAGATGAAGTCCAAAACACCCAGAAGACAAGAATTTAGTTAAAAAAATCAATGAGACTATTTGAGGAACTGAGTCATACACTTGATGATTTATTCTTCCATGGCTGGATTACAACTCACATTACCCTGCATCATTGGCTATTGTTTTGTACAGCTTCACTATTGTTGGAGCCATTGCACAGATTTACAAACAGCCAATTCAGATCTCAGAAGACTGTGTCAATTTATATAGGAGGAGGACAAGGGGTAGGAGAGGCTTCATTCAGGTTAATTCTGAATGTTGCAGCTGTGTGGAGGGAAAGCCCAGCCCCCTTATCGATCCTTCACATTGCAACGTGAGCAGAAGCAATGAAACTAATTGGGGAAGTGTTTAAAATTTATAATACATAATTAAGTACTAAAGCTATCCAGCAAATATGGAGCGGGAGGAGGAGATCTGTTATAATGAAGCTCTTGGCACGTGTTCTCTCTCATGTACACACACATTGCAGTTTACCGAGCATTCTTTTGAAGAAACGCGTGCCAAAGTATACACCTTTTATTAACATGTTGATAAATGACATGGCACAGCTGGTGGCAAAATATTGCTCTGATTACTTGACGTGTGAAGGTCCAACTGCTTGCATATGCCTCATTGATATTCATTGTCTCTCTTTATCTCTCTCTCTCTCTTTGTCTGCCATCAAAGGTTTCACCTACAAACACAAAACAAACTGGAAATTAAAGGCCAGAGAGAGGGAGAATGCTTTTTGGATAACACCTAAAGTCTATCCCTACTCTAGAAACCTTTAAAAAGAACCTTAAAACCTGGCTCTTCCGCTGCGCCTTTGGTGAGTAGGTACACAACATGATACTACTGCTCCCCTCAATGCTTCTGTCACTGGAGTACACCCCCCCCCCCTCGTGGGAAAGCTTGGTTCCACAACCCTGTTTGTATGAGCTCCCTCTTGCAAATAATTTGCTCCTTTATCTCACCCGGGTTTTTTAACATTTTATCCCGGGTTTTTTAACATTTTATCCTGTGGCCTGCTCACTGTCATTGTGATTGTGTTTATTGTAATGTTATATTCATATGTTTTTATGTAATTATGATGTTGTTGCTTGTTGCTTATATTTTGGTTTTATTTTGCTGTAATATGCTATTTGGCCTTGGCCTCATGTAAGCCGCCCCAAGATCCCATTGGGGGAGATGGTGGCGGGGTATAAATAAAGTTTATTATTATATTATTATTATCCCAGTGGTTCCCAACCTTTGATCCTCCAGGTGTTTTGGACTTCAACTCCCAGAAATCCCAGATATTTTACAGGTGTTGGGGGAGCTGAAGTCCAAAATACCCGGAGGACCATAGGTTGGGAACCACAGGTCTATCTGGTCAGGCTTTCCCCAAGCTGCTACCATTCTGATGCTTTGTATTACTACCCCGGTGCCCCCGGTGGCACAGTGGGTTAAAGCCCTGTGCCGGCAGGATTGAAGACCAACAGGTCGCAGGTTCGAATCTGGGGAGAGGCGGATGAGCTCCCTCTATCAGCTCCAGCTCCTCATGCGGGGACATGAGAGAAGCTTCCCATAAGGATGACAAAAACATCAAATCATCTGGGCGTCCCCTGGGCATAGTCCTCGCAGACAGCCAATTCTCTCACAACAGGAACGACTCCTGACACGACAAAAAAAATTACTACCCTCACCATCCCCATGTCTGACCCATCTGGGGATGATAGAAGTTTTCAGATCCTAAATGTTGCTGGACTGTAACTCCCATCAGCTGTAGCCAACATATCCAATGATGTGGATTTCTGTCAGTTCCATAATGTCTACTGTGCCGTCACACCCAGACGCTATAATGTTAAAACTAAGATGTGCTTCTCTCTTTATCTGGGTGAACTGCTGGGGGTCTTTCTTTGAAGCAATAACTCAATACTTTCAGCAACTGATGCCAGTCAAGATATGAACATCAACAAAATATTTATTTCCAAAGTCCTTGGCAGACTTGGCACACCTTGATAAAGTTACAACACAAACAGTCAATTTGGGAAACCATAGAGATGTTTTTTCTTTCCCCTTTTCTTCAATTACTGAGGTAACTTTTCTCCAAATGGTAGAAAAAAATCCTGGGATCTTTCACCCTAACCCTGAGCTGCTATGGTTAGAAAGAACAGGTCTTCCCCTATCTAAGCACAAGGTTAGCTTTGGAGATGAAGTAATGCTCAATAGTACTCAATAACTTTTTCTCTCTATTTCTCAATATTTATTTATTTATTTATTTATTTATTTATTGCATTTGTTGACCGCCGCTCTCAGCCCTGGGGCGACTCGCGGCGGTGTACAACATATATAAAAAACAGTTTACAAAGAACACACAATATCAACATCAACATATTACACATTAATATAAATCACACTAAACAAATCCGCACCGTCATAACACAGAATCATAGCCAGTCTCATAATCCATAATCCGTTCCAAATTGTCATTTCCAGGTTCGTGTAGCTCTCAATTAAATGCCTGCTCGAATAGCCAGGTCTTTAGGCTTTTACGGAAAGCCATAAGGGA
>NW_026847882.1:39189541-39230263 GCF_025583915.1 Anolis sagrei ordinatus | reverse complement strand
ATTATTATTATTATTATAGTTTAGTATTTATGATTATTATTTCAAACTTTATTATATATGTGTGTGTGTTATTTTTTCTTTTATTTATTAATTATTATTATTATTTTAGTTTAGTTTTTATTATTATTTCAAACTTTATTATATATATAAATATGTGTTTGTGTGTTTTATTTTTTTCTTTTATTTATTATTATTATTATTATAGTTTGAACTTTTTATTTTTAATATTTTTTTCTTTTTCCATTTTTTTCAATTTTACTTCTTCATGATTTTCTCCCTCCCTTTTCTTTTTCTTCTCCCTCTTCCATTATTCTTTTTTGTTTGTTTTGTTTTTCTTTTTTCTTTCCCTTTTTTTTTTTCTATATTTTTTTTTTTTTTTTTTTTTTTTTTTTTTTTTTTTTTTTTTTTTTTTCTTTTTTTTTTTTTTTTTTTTTTTTTTTTTTTTTTTTTTTTTTTTTTTTTTTTTTTTTTTTTTTTTCTTTTTATTTTATTTTATCCCACTTTTTATTAATATTTATTAGTATTTTTATCCCACTTTTTATTTGTATTTATTTGTATTTTATTTTACCCCACTTTTATTAGCATTTATTTGTATTTTATTTTATCTCACTTTTTATTTGTATTTATTTGCATTTTATTTTATCCCGCTTTTTATTAGTATTTATTTGTATTTTATTTTATCTCGCTTTTTATTTCTATTTATTTGTATTTTATTTTATCCCACTTTTTATTTGTATTTATTTGTATTTTATTTTATCTCACTTTTTATTTTTTATTTTTTTGTATTTTATTTTACCCTGCTTTTTATCAGAAGACACCAGGAAGTCGATGCGGTCTTTTCTTTTTCTTTTTTATTATTATTATTATTATTTTCTCTTTTTATTCTTCTTCCTTTCTTCTTTTTACAATTTTTATATTTTTTTTTTTTTTTTTTCTTCTTTTCTTTTTTTTTTTATTATTTCATTTTGTTTTTTTTCTTTTTTTTTTTTTTTTTTTTTTATTTTTATTTTTTTCTATTTTTTTTTTTTTTGTGTTTTTTTTTTTTTATTTTTTTATTTTTTTTTTTTTCTTTTTTTTTATTTTTTTTTATTTTTTTTTATTTATTTTTTTTTTTTCTTTTTTTTTTTTTTTTCTTTTTTTTTTTTCTTTTTTTTTTTTTTTAATATTTTTATTTTATTTTTTATTTTTTTTTTTTTTTTATCTTTTTTTTTATTTTTTTTTTTTTTTTATTTTTTTTTATTTTTTCTTTTCTTTTTTTTTTTTTCTTTGTTTTTTTTTTTTTTTTTTTTCTTTTTTTTTTTTTTTGATTCTTTTTTTTTTACATTTTATTTCATTTTTTTTTTTTTTATTTTATACTTTTTTTTTTTTTTTTTTTTATTTTTTTTTTTAATTTATTTTTTTTTTTTTTTTTTTTTCTTTTTTTTTTTTTTTTTTTTTTGTTTTCTTTCTCTCCCTTCTCCTTTTCTTTCTCTCACTTCTTTTTCTTTTTTCTTTTTTTTCCTTCTTTTTTTCTTTATTTTTTCTTTTTGTTTTTTTTTGTTTTTTTTATTTTTCTTTTTTTTTTTTTTTTTTTTTTTTTTTTTTTTTGTTTTTTTTTTATTTTATTTATTTATTTATTTTTTTCTTTTTTTTATTGTTATTTTTATTTTTTTTTTCTTTTATTTGTTTTTTTTTTTTCTTTTTTTTTCTTTTCTTCGTTTTTTTTCTTCTCTTTCTTTTTTTTTTTTTTTTTTTGTTTTTTTTTTTTTTTTTTTTTTTTTTTTTTTTTTTTTTTTTTTTCTTTCTTTCTTTTTTTTTATACTTTTTTTTCCCCTTTTTTTCCTTTTTTTTTTATTTTTTCTTTTTTTTTTTTTTTTTTTTTTAGTTTTTATTTTTTTTTTTTTTTTTTTTTTTTTTCCTCCTTTTTGTTTTTTTTTTTTTTGATTTTTTTTTTTTATTTTTTTTTTTCTTTATTTATTTTTTTTGTTTTTAATTATTTTTTGTTGTGTTTTATTTTTTTTTTTTTTCCCCCGAATTTAAACGAATCTGGCAGTTCGCAAGTAGCAAAAATCTTCCATCAAGGGATCCAACATCTTAAAGTGGTACAAATCCAAGAAGGATCCCGTTGACCGCAACCACATTTACCGTTAATGGAAGTTGGGTAGAGCCGATTTGTTTTTTAGGGGATTAAACTATTTTATTTAATTTTGAAAAGTGGCCGAAATAAAATAGAAGGAACCGAAGATTCCCCCCTACCCATCGATGGTCTCGCTCGTCCACCGCCGAAAAAAAATCTACGCTCCCTCATCCCCCTTGAACAAAACGGCAGGGCGTATTTGGTAAATTCCAAAAATAAGTCTCGGGACATCAACTTTCAAATATTATCACCACGAATCCATCCACGGGCATTTATTTTTAGAAAACCTCCGGACCTCTCTAAAACGCAACCGCAAAAGAAAACAACGGTCCGTCCCCCGCGCCCTTGAAATGCCCCACGTTTTTTTTTTTTTTTTCACCTAAAATTTAAATCTCCTTTTAAATGTAAATTATTATTGGGGTGTTGTATCCTCCATGAAATTATCCATTTTTTTTTTTTCTCCCACGCCTAATGAGGCTTGCTGCCTCTCCTCCTTTTATCCCACCACACGACCTCTATGAATGGGGGACAAAGTCTATGGGGGCCCCCTTAGTGGCTAGTGGAACCACCCTCACCCACCCTAGCAAAACCAATCACCCTGCACACCCTCCCCTCCCACCCCCTTCTCGGACCGTACTCTCCCCCCCTACCTCCATGAAAAAAGAATGACATGCATGGAATGCCGTGGGTGGCCCAATCCAACAACCTCACCTCCCCCCCCTCCGAAATGACCACCCAATTGCCGTGGTCCCCGAGCGAACAGGGGTCTTAATAAATTACTAAAAAATCTTTTTCATCACACATACAAATCTGTTTCAATTCAAACACAAATCAGATTTTTGGCTGCCTCCTCCTACAGAATCCTGGGATTTTTACCCAATGCCAACCAAGTAGTGGGTATTCCCGCATTATCCCTTGCTTTTCCGTTAAGCTTTCTTGGCCCCTGCTTGCTATCCTTTTCGACGGATAGATGAGGTACTCCCTGCTTGCTTTCCCGTATCCCCTCTTTCGCATTCCAAACTCCCTTGCTTGCTGTGCTTTCTCCTTTGCTAAATGCTTGCTTAAGGTTTTTTTCCCTATATTTGCTTTCCCCACCGGAGAAAAAGAAAAGGAGCAAGCTTCCCCACCTCCCCCCTCCCCGCCTCATTATTGTTCACAGGCTCCAGCCCACTTCCTCCCTTGTCACTTCCACTGATCACTAAAAGTAGGAACAGCACAAATAAGGGGATGGGGGACCACATGGATAATAATAATCCCGATGATATTAAGCGGTTCAGCCACGACAATCGAACAATTAAAGGGTTGTAAAGTGCACTTCAATGAGATTGATAGTAATAAAGTGTAATAAATGTCTCACTGCGACAGTTAGATAGTTCATAAAGTGCAAGAGTCTTAAAGTGCAATACAGTGGGCGTCACAGTTGTGTGCCACTAGGGCAACTCATAAAGTGCAAGAATCTTAAAGTGCAACAACATCCAAGTCTGGCTCTAACGCTATCTCAATTTCTATCTATAACTCAATTACTCAATTACTCAATTGTTTTTCTTAATGACTCAATTTCTTAATTCCTCAATTCTATCTATCTCAGTATCTCAATTGTACTCAATTGTACTCACAATGACTTTTCAGAGCTTTGTCTGTCTGACCAACAGCACATCTGAGGTTTTTTTCTCTGCTGAAGGAGGCAGGGGAGATTCCAAAATGGAGATCTCAACCCCAGGAAAAAGGGCAGACTCCAAACCCAAAGAGATATTTTTTAAACCAATAACTGCAGAGAGTGTGTAGCCTGGCTTTGCAGACTCTGATACTGTTTAACTTCCAGGGTGCTGCTGGGTCTATAGCAACCCTGGGGAAATGCAAAGGAATGCTATCCCATGCAGCTAAAAGGCAATGTAAACCATGCTCCTGGAAGACAGAACATCTACAGACTCTTGTTTTGCACATTTCATCTTCTGTGGACTCCAGATACAAGAAGCAAGGTCTAACGGAAGGCAATGATGATTCATTTTACACCTTGGTTTCTTTACTTTGCTGGCAAAAATTTAATGGGAAGGGACCTGCATTCCATCATCATGAAACCTGTTCCTTCCTAAGGCCAGAATTCCTGCTCGTTTTCCATTCTGTCCCCAAAGGTGTATCACCACTCAGGTTTTCAGCTCCATATCCCCTTCAACAAGAATCTTCCCAAACAAGGAGGACAGATAGACTTACTTACTGTGTTCTAGGACTTTCTTACACAATCTCCACTTTCAAGTTTAATCAGCCAAGGTCTATGTTTGTGCATGCAGCCGTTAACACATTTTGGCCCAATTCCCAGGCAACATTTATTGGTTTGGACTTAAAAGGTGATAACATATTGCTTCCTTGCTTGTTTTTTGTTTTTTCTTTTTACTAGAAAATGAAAAATCACCAAATATGTTTGCTTCCTTTCCCTGGAGATGTGCCAAAGTGGGAATGGGGGTATTTTGTTTTCTTCAGACAGCCATGTTTTGTTTATACATCAGAGCAACATGGGATTAATAGGATGAAGGCTACTCATTAAGAAAGTCCCAACCCCAAATCATATGAAGACACAAACTTCTTTGTGTTGGAATTCAACTCCACAGTGCCCAAGTTTCAAGTCCTCAATGAGGAGCAGTTAGTTTAGTATAGACTAAGGGTTTCCCTTCCCCCATGTCTCCTGTGTGACAGTTGGGAATATATCTATTTGTTCTCTCCTCTCTGTTTCTCATTCTGATTAGTTGTGTAGAATGGATACCTTTCTACTGCAAGTCTTTTAAAAATCTGACTTCTGTTTTCTTATATCCGAATATGTGCTGTGTGCATTGAGATCTCTCTCTGCTTGTGTGTCAGAGAGATGTAGCGATTGGTGTTTTCCCCCTCTCTTTGAAACCTTAGAAGAGATGGGTTTTAGAGTAGCTCAGACCCAGTTCTTGATTATTAAGAAATGCAGTTATTTCTTGTTGTGATTTTTAAGATTGGACTCTGCATCTTTGCCCGCCTAAGCTCTAAATTGTTTACAGCACATCATACAGCACTTTACGTTCTGCTCACTAATGAGCTAATGCTCAACTTTTTGTTTCATGTTTCTTTTTTGGATACTCTGCTATGTAATTTGGGTAGTTTTCCCTAACACTTTGGTAGATTTTGGTAAGATGCTTTTGTGTCTTGGTATCCCCATGTATTGTGTACTTGCCCTCATGAGCATGATGTGAGGATGATTGAGATAATGTCATGTTTTTAATCCTTAGTGGGTTGATGGCTTGTTATTGTTTTTGTTGTGTGCCTTTAAGTCATTTCCAACTTATGGCAACCCTAAAATGACTACTGTATATCATGGGATTTCTTGGCAAGAGTTGTTTAAAGATAGTTTCCCTTCCCTCCAGTGAGTTTTCTTTCCTAGAGTATGGACTGGTTTGATTTTCTTGCGGTCCAAGGCACTCTCAGAATTTTCCTCCAGCACCACAGTTCAAAAGCATCTCTCTTCCTTCACTCAGCCTTTCTCTTGGTCCAGCTCTTGCATCCATAGGTTCCTATGGGGAATACCATTGCTTTGACTATGCAGATCTTAATGGCCAGTGTGATGTCTCTACTCTTCACTATTTTATCAAGCTCTCCTCCCAAGAAAGAGACGTCTTCTGATTTCCTGGCTGTAGTCTGCGTCTGCAGTAATCTTTGCACCTAGAAATACAAAGTCAGTCCCTGCCTCCATGTTTTCTCCAGTTATCGGTATTAGAGCAAAGATGAAGTACTTTGGCCACATAATGAGAAGACAGGGAAGCTTGGAGAAGACAGTGATGCTGGGGGAAATGGGAGGAAAAAGGAAGAGGGGCTGACCAAGGGCAAGATGGATGGATGGTATCCTTGAAGTGACTGGCTTGATCTTGAAGGAGCTGGAGGTGGCCATAGCCGACAGGGAGCTCTGGTGTGGGCTGGTCCAGGAGGTCACAAAGAGTAGGAAGCAACTGAATGAATAAACAACAACAAAGCCTTCGTCCGAAACAGAGAGCTCGCTTAATGTCACCCAGTGTGTCCATGCGCACTGGGACTGTGGCACAGCTGGCTGGGAGTCAGCTACATTAAGATCAGCTACATTAAGATCACTACTAACCAAAAGGTCATGAGTTCGAAGCCAGCACAGGTCAGAGTGAGCTTCCGACCAATTTGTGTAGCTTGCTGTCAACCTTTGGAGCCTGAAAGACAGTTGCATCTGTCAAGTAGGAAATTTAGGTACCACTTATGCAGGGAGGCTAATTTACGACACCATAAAAATCTCCAGCAAGCATGCAAAGAATGAGGAAGTATATCATCAGTGTCACAAATGGACGGTGAAGCAACAGCTCCCCTGGTGGCCAGAATACCCTCATGAAAAAAGCTGGAATGTTAAATAGCCTCTGTGTGTCTGTCTATATATGTTGTGTGTCTGTGGCATTGAATGTTTGCCATGTATATACATTGTAAACCATCCTGAGTTCCCTGTTGGGTGAGAAGGGCGGAATATAAATACTGTAAATAAATAAATAAATAAATGGGATTTTGGACCTCTAAAATATTTGCTGATGTTAGGACTTCCATGAAAGTGGGAAAACACAACATTTAAAAAGCACTCTATGGCAACTTCCACCAGAGTGAAGTGCAGAATCACGTTGGAGGATCTCCAAATGCCTAGAGAAGTATTGGAATCTGGCCGATAATGTTACTGCATTGGCACCATGTTCTATTAACCCTCCAAAGCGAAAATGTCAGGCTTGTTTTCCATTTTGTATGAGTTTGTAAATAGGACTGTTTCTCTCTCTGATCAGGTATATGTAACAAACTGATTTGATAATCACCTCTTTCAACTGGTTATGACAAAATGAAATGTAATTTCCCCTTTGGCTTTCTGTACCATTTACTCTGTCGGGAGCACTTCTAAGCATTTTATTCTGGGTGTTATGAAAGCAAACACATTTCAAAGAAAAGAGTTTATTTTTTCACTGGTGCACACTCTCTCTTTCTTCCCTTCCCTCTAGTAAATATGGGGATGTTGGTGTCACGGTATAATTGGTTTCCTAATGAGATCCTCAAAAAGAGCTGTAGTTTAGCCCGGCAGGAAATTTCTACCTACTTTGCTGCTTTCTCTTGGAATATTGAGTTTGCCACGCTTTACGAGAAGAAAGGTGGCATTAGGATTTGCAAGGACAATCCCGGGATATAATCCTGCCATCAGTTATGCAGAGTTAAGTCCTTCTGACTTGAATGGGGCTTAGGCATCCGGGACTTGGTGCAGGATTGTAACTTGCAAGTGGTAAGCTTGGGGCTTAGCACTTTTTCCACGGAGGTTCAGAAATCAAACATTAGGAGACAGCTTCTCAATGAAATAACAGATGGTTATTGAAATGACTTGACATTGTGTACACATAACTCAGCCTGAAACAGCTTAATTCACCCCAGTGCTCCTCTGTCTCTGTGTGAGATAGAGAACGAGAGAGCAGAGTGACATTCAAACCAGATCATAAGGACTCTTCTGATGGGTTTGAATCATATTGGGTCATCCTAACAAAATAAGACCCATTGAATCCATTTGTGAATGGTGACTCAATGCTCCCCTGACCAATCACTGTCCACATGCAAATATACTCTTACTTACTTACTTACTTACTTACTTAGGCGATCCCTCGTTGGACGAGTAAGATGGTCTTCCATTATGGATTTCCTTGTGGGTCCGTATGTGGCTGTGGAGCCCTATTCTTGCTCTGCATCTTCTTCCGCAGTGTGGGCATTGGTTTCCAGGTGGAAGGCGGTCCCGGTCGGCTTGGCTTGACACGCCTTCCTCTTGGCACGTTTCTCTCTTTCGCCCTCCATTTGTGCCTCTTCAAATTCTGCAGCACTGCTGGTCACAGCTGACCTCCAGCTGGAGCGCTCAAGGGCCAGGGCTTCCAGTTCTCAGTGTCTATGCCAGAGTTTTTAAGGTTGGCTTTGAGCCCATCTTTAAATCTCTTTTCCTGTCCACCAACATTCCGTTTTCCGTTCTTAAGTTCAGAATAGAGCAACTGCTTTGGGAGATGGTGGTCAGGCATCCGGACAACGTGGCCAGCCCAGCGGAGTTGATGTTGGAGGACCATCGCTTCAATGCTGGTGGTCTTTGCTTCTTCCAGCACACTGACGTTTGACGTTTGATGTCCTCCCAACCCTGCAATATGCCTGTGAGATGTGGACTGTCTACAGATATCACATGCAACTCCTGGAACGATTCCATCAGCGCTGTCTCCGGAAAATCCTGCAAATCTCCTGGGAAGACAAGCGGACAAAATATACTCTACCCAACATTCCACACCTATATCAGAAGCCTAAATCATATAATAATAGTAATTATAATAGCAATAATAACAACTTTATGCTTATACTCCACCACCATCTCTCCGAAGGGACTCAGGGCAGCTTACCAGTGGGACAAGAAGTCCACAAAACATAAAAGCAAAAACAATCAATAAAACAAAACGTATCAAAATAGAAGCATCATAAAATACAATAGCAGGGGAGATAGAATGGTACCTTGTGGGACCTCACAAGTCAAAGCCCAAGGGTCTGAGCAGGTGTTCCCCAGCTTCACCAACTGGATGCGATCAGGAAGGAGCGGAGCCACTGCAAAGCAATGCCCTCAAGACCCACTCTGGAGAGCTGCCACAGAAGGATACCATGGTAGATGGTATCAAAAGCCTCTGAGATATCCAAGAGAACCAACAAGGTCACACTCCCCCTGTTGCACTCTCTGTGGAGGTCATCCATCAAGGCAACCAAAGCTGTCTCCATACCATGACCAGGCCTGGAGCTGAGATGCCACCACTCATTCAACTAGAATATCAACTAGAACAGACCCGCCACCACTCACTCTCAAATCAAATTAATTAATCTCAACTGGAACAGACCCATTTGATCAATTGTTGAATGTTGGGTCTGGGCTGTCTCAATCAATCACCATCCATATGCAAATACACTCCACCCAATGTTTTGCACCTCTCTTAGAGTCCTCAATCCTATTGGTTACGACCAATTTTAATAAGCTTATTGAAACAGTTGTTGAAAAATGATAGATACATAATATTGATTCAATAGGTCAGTTTAACAATATATTTTAAACCTAAGCATTGGGCATGGATAGAGTCGGTCAGATAACTCATTGCTCATAATTTATTTATTTATTTATTTATTTATTTATTTAAAACACTTTTATTCCGCCCTTCTCACCCTGAAGGGGACTCAGAGCGAAGCACAACATATACATGGCAAACATTCAATGCCTGGGTACAATACATAAACATTAAAAAACGTTTATCTAAATATTAAAATTCACCATTTAAAATAACACAATTTAAAACCGTCCTAGCCATCCGCATCAAATCCAATTTCATTAAAATTACCTTTTTGAAGCAATATTGAAGCTTTTTTTTTAAAGTGGAAGTCCCTTTGCCCTTCCGAAGCTTTATCCGCCATTTTGTTACGACTCAGGAAGTGAGTAGGAAATGATTCAGCTTTTCCCCGCTTCTGGTCCCTGGCCTCAGATCAAGCGAGAGAAGCCAGTTTTAAACCAGAGAAGGAAGGAATTTCCTGGCCTCAGCTCAAGCCAGAGAAGCCAGTTTTAAACCAGATGAGGAAGTAATTTCCTGGCCTCATCTCAAGCCAGTTTTAAACCAGAGAAGGAGGGAATTTCCTGGCCTCGGCTCAAGCCAGAGAAGCCAGTTTTAAACCAGAGAAGGAAGGAATTTCTTGGCCTCAGCTCAAGCCAGTTTTAAACCAGAGAAGGAAGGAATTTCTTGGCCTCAGCTCAAGCCAGTTTTAAACCAGAGAAGGAACAAATTTTCTCCACTTGCTTTTTCCTGGGTCCTGGGCCTCAGCTCAAGCCAAGGCAGAGGGACCAGAAGTGGGGACAAGTGGAGAAAATTTATTCCTTCTCTGGTCTAAAACCAGAGAAGGAAGGAATTTCCTCTGCTTGCTTTTCCCCGCTTCTGGTACCTGGCCGTGGCTCAAGCCAGAGAAGCCAGATTTAAAACAGAGAAGGAAGGAATTTCTGGGCCTCAGCTCAAGCCAGTATTAAACCAGAGAAGGAAGGTATTTCCTCTGCTTGCTTTTCCCTGCTTCTGGAGTAAAACAACTACTTTCAAAGTAAAGACTACCCAATGAAACAGGAAATAATGCTTTCAAACCATTAAAGAAAGGATTTGGAAGTCTCGGAAGTTTCGAAAAGTTTTGAAAATTTTTTTCTGTGAAAATCGAAATTGACTTTAGAATTGAACCACCAATGCCCCCTACATCCAAAATGAGTTTTGAACCATTTTTTGATCAACCAAGCCTACTAAGCACCTATTAAAACCTGTAGCAGATTGTAGTTTCTAGATCCACGAGGAGATGAACCCACTCTGGTTTTCAGGCTGAACTCTGAAGGAGCTCTCCAAGGTCCTGCACTATAGGCCTTCTAGGCTCAACACCTGGATTCAGTACCTTGAGTAATTCCTTTAACATTCCAACTAAAACCTAGAGTGAACATATAATGCAAGGATGAACACCACACAGCTCTGGCATAGTCTCTTGGTCTTCATCTAGCATTCATAGTTCTTGACGCGATGCGCAGTGTATGTGATAATGCCGCAGAAAGAAGATGACTAGCACCCCAAAAAGGATGGATATTTTCTCCTGCTGAACTTTAGGAGGAAGCCATTTGTCTTCGCGGGATCCTCACGTGACCCCGGAGTAAAGCTGCATCTATGGTGACGGATTGCTATGGATTAGCATTGCTCGAAGGCGCTTGTCAGCATTCCTGGTAATTTGTATGGGATTCACGAAGGGATGATATACGCTTAAGTTTGCCCAGTGCAGCAAAATGCTGAGACACGATTACATTACTGGTGTGCAGCAAAAGAGAAATTAGTGATGGATAAAGTGAATTAAGCATAATAGAAATAAAAATGCCCTGCCAAAGGATTCATCCATCATGCAAATGGCTTTGCACAGCTAAGGGGGCGATGGGAGGGGAGAAATGGGGGAAGCGCTGAGTTGTATCAAGCAAAGATTAGCTAGCGTTGCTCTGGACTGAGGTGAAATGGGGGGAAATGTCTCCTGGGGCCAATGGAACAGGACTCGGCGTCCCCAGCTCACCCATTCTTGCTGTTCTCGGTGTCTTCCATCCAGGCAAATACAACAAAGACCTCACGTAGTTTGCAAAGTTTGTCTCGTGAAACTGATTTTGCTTTGCATTCCAGTATACCAAAAGCCCTAGTTTCCCCCATGAGTTGATAATTTGAATTTTTAGCCTCTTCACCCCCACTGTTTGGCTATTTACATATTTAAACAATAGCTCCACTATGCACATATTTAAACTGATGTCTGTATATACTAATACCAAGTTCTGTGCAAAATGGAAACAAGTTTTGCGGCATCCAGGCTGGATGGGCCTGCAGCTTCATTTGGGATGGGCTGTTGGTCCCAGTATCAGCCAGGTAGCATATCCAATTTATGTTTTATTCCAGATATTAATAATAATAATAATAATAATAATAATAAACCTTTATTTATACCCCGCTACCATCTCCCACAGGACTCAGTGAGGCTTACAAGAGGCTGAGCCCAAATACATCAGAAACAAAAAAAACACAACATCAATACAACAATAAACAACTCATAGCAAAGCAAAACAATAACAAAAACCACGATGCATTTAAACACCTGTGGCAGGGCCAAATGTAATAGTTAAAAATTTTTAAAAATGCTGAGCATGTCCAGGTGAAATAGGATGGATATTTTAGGGATAAATGGGTGTGCAGACAATTCTAACTCTCTTGTAAAGTGCATTTGGGACAAATTGCTTGGGATACCTTAATCTGGGAAGGCACACTGGTACATCCATGTTTTCAAGCTCCTTCTAAAGACTGCCAGTGTTGGGGCATGCCTGATGTCCTTGGGGAGGGAGTTCCAGAGTCGTGGGTCCACCACTGAGAAGGCCCTGTCCCTCGTTCCCACCAATCGCGCTTGCGATGCAGGTGGGATTGTGAACAGGGCCTCTCCAGATGAATGAAGAGATCATGTGGGTTCATATACGGAAATGCGGTCATGCAGGTAGGAGGGTCCCAAACCATTTAGGGCTTTGTAGGTAAGCACCTGAACCTTGAATTGGGCCCAGAAAATGAACGGCAGCCAATTGAGCTCCTTAAACAGGAGGGTTGACCTCTTCCTTTAAGGAGCACCAGTTAACCAACAGGAATTTCTGGGCCATTTTCAAGGGCAGCCCCACATAGAGTGGATTACAGTAGTCCAATCTGGAGGTGACTAAGGCATGGACCACCCTGGCCAGATCTGCCTTCACGAGGTACGGTCGCAGTTGGCGCACAAGTCTCAATTGTGCAAAGGCCCTCCTGGCCTTCAAGCGTAAGTGATGAGTCCAGAAGGAACCATTTTAAGGAACCATCCAAGGCCTTGAACCAATTGGGGAGGGCAGACCTCAGCACCTTGGATAGGGCTTTTCAAATTCAGACGGAACAAAGCAGCAATTGAAGTGGTTTCACTGCCCCATTTGCATGGAAAGTATGAGCCATGGTAAGGTTACACAGTATGATTTAAATACCAATGTCCAATGTCATTATTGACCATCATCAACCCATTGAATTTATCTGTGTGTTGACTCACTAAAGTGATTCAATTGGATTACTTTGGGCTAACCATCATCTGTATTCCAACCTATGTAAACTGGGGTGGGAAGGAAGAAGGTAAATGTTGTTGAAGGCTTTCATGACTGGAATCACTGGGTTGCTATGAGTTTTCCAGGCTGTATGGCCATGTTCCAGAAGTATTCTCTCCTGACATTTCATCCACATCTGTGGCAGGCATCCTCAGAGATTGAGGGGTCTATTGGAAACTAGGCAAGTGAGTTTTATATATCTGTGGAATGCCCAGGGTGGGAGAAAAAACTCTTGTCTGCTTGAGGCAAGTGTAAATGTTGCAGTTGGTCACCTTGATTAGCACTGAATAGCCTTGCAGCTTCAAAGCCTGGCTGGTTGCTGCCTGAGGGATCCTTTGTTGGGAGGTGTTGGCAAGTGCCAGGGAACAATGTGCTTGAATCATTGATCCAAAGGTGATACTCTCTGTTCATTGAGTACATGCAAATTCTCAGCCATAAAGAAAGAACATGGTTATGGGTTATATCTTGGAACTATATCACTTGGGAGTCCTGAGGAAACTTTCCCTCCTCCATTAAGTAATGCATGTCCTAAGCTCTTGAGGTTGGTAGAATTAATTCAGAAGTTCTTTAGAACTTCCATTATTGGTGTGTGCTTTTAAGCCATTTCCGAGTTATGGTGGCCTAGGGTTACATAGCAAGATCAAAATTTCCAGGTGGAGAGTTACTTTTCACAGAAAACTATTTGTGTCCTGCATTGAATATGAAATTTCTGCACATTCTACCTCAACCACAGCTTTTCTCCAACCTCATACTATATTGATACAGGATATTTTAAATGTCAGCAATTCAATGTGGCCCATTTATCATGCTATGAGGCCTCCTCACATTGAAAGAAAAACATGACTCTGCTGTGTTCTCTATTCTGGCAACACCTAATACTGGAAAGCACTCTCATGACTTTAGCAAAAATAGCAGAAAAGGAGGAAGTTGTGGTGTTTAGTGACTTAAGGAGTGCTGTGAATCCACACTGGATTTTACTACATACTTAAAAGGAGCTGTCCAGGGTGTTGATCCTATTTGCAGAATAGGTTTCAGCACCATGTATAGTTTATTTGAAGACTGCAGCAAAACCCAGCACTGACCTCCTGACATGGGAGTCTCTCATCACCATTGACTGGAAGAGGAAGCCTTCATTTAATGCTTTGCTGAACAAGCTCTTTTCACTGTAGTTCTGGCAAAGCAAAGAAGGTAGGCACTGCCAGTTTCCCTTCCTGTTTCGGAGTCTGGGTATTCCATCCTGCTCTTGCTACTTTGTGCTGGTCTACTGGTTCAAAGCATCCCCAGGCCTGGCTTAACTAATCCCCATATTGCTCTACATCACCCGGAAGACCTGACAAGGCAGGAACTCAGGCACTCCATCAAGGAAAGAGAATCCTTCTGTTATCCAGATGGCTTTGCTGAACATCTGCCATGCATGCTGCACACCCACTTATCCACCCACCAATGCAACTGGAGCAATAACAGAAGACAATGCTTCTGCTCCCTCTGCTGTCCAGAGGTATGTCTGCAATTCCCTTTGGAATATCATCAGATGGTGATATATCAGTGGTTCTCAACCTGTGTGTCTCCAGATGTTTTGGCCTTCAACTCCCAAAAATCCTAACAGCTGGTAAACTGGCTGGGATTTCTGGGAGTGGTAGGCCAAAACATCTGGGAACTCACAGGTTGAAAACCACCATGATATATCATTGGACTTGGGGGGTGGGGTGGGTGGGTGTGTGGGCAGCATAGCCAGTGCTACCTTTCCTTGTTGTAAGACAGCTATTTATGGAGATGGCCAAGGACACTCAAAGGATGATTCCATGCAACACATTTATTTATTTACATTTATTTATAGTATTTATATTCCGCCCTTCTCACCCCACAGGGGATTCAAGATGGATTACAGTGTACACATACATAGCAAACATTCAATGCCATAGACACACAACACATATAGACAGACAGTCAGAGGCTATTTAACATTCCAATTTTCTGGCCACCAGGGGAGCTGTTGCTTCACCATCCATCTGCGACACTGATGAAGTACTTTCCTCATTCCCCGCATGCTTTTTCTGGAGATGTTTTATGGCTTCGTAAATTTGTTAAATTAGTCTCCCCACACATAGGTGGTACCTAAATTTCCTACTTGACAGATGCAACTGTCTTTCGGGTTGCAACGGTCAACAGCAAGCTACACAAATTGGTCGGAAGCTCACTCTGACCCGGGTTGGCTTCGAACTCATGACCTTTGGGTCAGTAGTGATCTTAATGCAGCTGACACCCAGTCAGTTGCGCCACAGTCCTGGTGCATGATGACATGGAAGTCCAGAAGATCAGATAGTAGTCATGGGACTGTTGGGATTGGTCATCATAGACATTACCACTCAACACTTGTAGAATATCCCACTAACCATATCCAGAAGTCCGGTATTTACTATGAAGACTGTAAGAGAAGTGATGAGTTGAAAATTTCCACAGCAGAGAGTTTACAAGTTGATACATCTGTCAAATGAGATGGGAACAGGCCTTGCCAGGACTACACTTGCCAGAAATAGTTTGGATGAGGACCAAGGAAAGCCTTTCAAACACAGGAGCTTCATAATACAATGCAAATGTTGACCTTAGGTCCTTTTCAGAGGAGAATGTGCCAAGAAATAGATCTCCTAGACAGGAAGATGGGAACTCACCAAATGAAGTCCATGTTGGACATGGAAAGATTAATGATCCTTCTGGGTCAGATACACTTGGAGCTTAAGAAAGTATCAAAACACAAGAACCCCCTAATCTGGGGTGGGAAACATGTAGCTCTTCTAGTGTAGACAGACAGGATATCCTCATCAGTTCCATACATAGAAATGATGGAAGCACACACCAATACCCAAAGTCCCATAGGCATCCCAGCATTGATCTAGTCCATGTCTGGGACACTGCGGGTCATTTTTTATCTGGTCAGAAGTGATATGCTATCAGATATATTTTCATTTATGAAAGAAAGGGAAAATGAGGTGAGTGGGCATTTTGAGGGATCTTGGGGTATTGTGGGATCTAAGCTGCCAATGTTTGCTAATGTCTGGGAGTTTTAGGAAGCTTTGGGAGTTGCAAAATGATGTCCTGTGGGCCACATGATACACACTTTTCCTAAAACTTATCTAACCCATAGAGAAGAGGTCTCTCCAATCCCTAGGACAATGTTTCTGAACCTGGGGGTTGGAACCCCTGGAGGTGTCACGAGGGGATGTTAGAGAGGTCACCAAAGACCATCAGAAAACACAGTACTTTATGTTGATCATGGGGGTTCTGTGTAGGAAGTTTGCCCCAAATCTATCATTGGTGGGGTTCAGAATGCTCTTTGATTGTAGATGAACTATAAATCCAAGCAACTACAACTCCTAAATGTCAAGTCTATTTTCCCCAAACTCCACCAGTGTTCACATTTGGGCATATTGAGTATTCCAGCCAAGTTTGGTCCAGATTAATCATTATTTGAGTCCACAATGCATCTTGTGCAGGTGAACTACAACTCCAGAACTCAGTGCCCATTAAACCTTACCAGTATTTTTTGTTGGCCATGGGAGTTCTGTGTGGGAAGTTTGACCCAATTCTATCATTGGTGAGGTTCAGAATGCTCTTTGGTTTTAGGTGAACTATAAATCCCATCAACTACAACTCTCAAATGTCAAGTCTATTTTCCCCAAACTCCACCAGTCCCCACATTTGGGCATACTGAGTATTTGTGCCAAATTTGGCCCAGATCCATCATTATTTGAGTCCACAGTGCTCTCTGATGCAGGTGAACCACAACTCCAAAACTCAAGGACAATGTCCACCAAACCCTTCCAGTATTTTCTATTGGTCATAGAATCATAGAATCATAGAATCAAAGAGTTGGAAGAGACCTCGTGAGCCATCCAGTCCAACCCCTGCCAAGAAGCAGGAATATTGCATTCAAATCACCCCTGACAGATGGCCATCCAGCCCCTGCTTAAAAGCCTCCAAAGAAGGAGCCTCCACCACACTCTGGGGCAGAGAGTTCCACTGCTGAACGGCTCTCACAGTCAGGAAGTTCTTCCTCATGTTCAGATGGAATCTCCTCTCTTGTAGTTTGAAGCCATTGTTCCGCGTCCTAGTCTCCAAGGAAGCAGAAAACAAGCTTGCTCCCTCCTCCCTGTGGCTTCCTCTCACATATTTATACATGGCTATCATATCTCCTCTCAGCCTCCTCTCAGTCATGGGAGTTCTGTGTGCCAAGTTTGTTTCAGTTCAATCATTGATGTAGTTCAGAATGCTCTTTGATTATAGGTGAACTATAAATCCCAGAAACTACAACTCCCAAATGTCAAAATCAACGCCCCCCCCCCCCAAGTATTGTGCCAAATGTTGGTCCAGTAAATGAAGATATATACTGCATATCAGATACTTACATTATGAATCACAACAGTAGCAAAATTACAGTTATGAAGCAGCAACAAAAATAATATGATGATTTGGGGTCACCACAACATGAGGAACTGTATTAAGGGGTCACAGCATTAGGAAGGTTGAGAAACACTGCCCTAGTAGCAGCAGCCCAGAGATCATTTAAGGTGCATTTTAAACCCTGCAGCTTTTGAGTATGTGTCGGGTTTAAAGTAAATACAACTACTGTTATTCAGAAACATTTTATGTTGTAGGGCAATTCATTTTTAAGGGGTTTTTTTTGCCTCTGTCTTAGCAAAGGAGTACATTTTTAAAAAAACATATAAATGGTGCTTGCTAAGCACTGGAGCATATTTTCTACATCATTTCCTCCTATTTACATTTGCATCTACATTTATATTCTTAAGGCATGTGAAACAGTTGGAAGGTGATTGATGACACTCATCCTTGCAATATGTAGACATTCAAGTGCAAATATGAGAACGAGGCACCCATTCTGGAAGGTCAAGGTGACGAGGTTGGCCATTTATTATCTCCCTGGACTGCCTCAATGTGTGTTTTAGGTTTGGAACTGAGCATATCACAAATATGTCCTGGACTATTCACACACTTTACCAAATTATATCTATCTTTAGCTTTTTCTCAAGCCATTTCCCTCTATATAGTTTAAGAAATTGAAACTGAAATAGACAGTTTTCAAATCTCAGCATTAATTTGGGAAGTGATGGTGCCTTGTTTCTGGCCATTGTCTTCAGCACCATGGCTAGCTCCCTTGTTTTAGTCAAGTTGTTCAGCTGTGTTCTGGCTGCTGCAGCAACGTTACAATAACAAGCATAATGTGACTCTGGCTATTTTCTTTACCTCCTTACTCTCTCCTAGGAAAAGTTAATGAAATAGTTCTAGTCTCTCCAATTATGCAAAAGAGATCTTGCAAAGAGTAATCATTTGCTTTTTGCGGTGATTTATGGACTTCTCAAGGAGTGACTTGAGAAGCTGCAAGTCACTTCTGGTGTAAAAGAATTGGCCATTTGCAATTAAGCCATCTAAAACTAGGAGCTCCCAGTGGTGCAATGGGTTCAACCCTTGTGCTTACAGGACTGAAGACCATCAGGTCGGAGGTTCGAATCTGGGGAGAGCATGGATGAGCTCCCTCTGTCAGCTCCAGCTTCCCATGCCGGGACATGAGAGAAGCCTCCCACAAGGATGGTAAAACATCAAAGCATCCAGGCATCCCATGGCCAACATTCTCGAAAATAGCCAATTCTCTCAAATAACTGCCAGTGTTACATCATTGTCGGAGCATTAGATTACAACTCTGGAGAACACCCACTTTTTGACTTTGGGAAAGTTGCACACTCTGAGTCTCAGAAAAACTCCATGACAAATTGGTCTTAAGACTGCTATATGTTGGAAATCATTTGAAAACAGGTTGTTGTAGGTTTTTTCGGGCTATATGGCCATGTTCTAGAGGCATTTCTCCTGACATTTCGCCTGCATCTATGGCAAGCATCCTCAGAGGTAGTGAGGTCTGTTGGAACTAGGAAAAAGGGTTTATATATCTGTGGAAAGACCAGGGTGGGACAAAGGACTCTTGTCTGCTGGAGCTAGGTGTGAATGTTTCCACTGACCACCTTGATTAGCATTTGATAGCCTGGAAATGCCTGGAGCAATCTTTTGTTGAGAGGTGATTAGATGTCCCTGATTGTATGTTGCATGTTCCAGAGAAGGCAAACCAGACACTCTCCTCATTGACACCAACAAAGGAACAGCAAGAAATACTGTTTACCGACAAGTATAAAGAAATTACATATATTAGAAACCAACACTTTCTCATTACTTTATTTTCCAAATCACCAGACTGGGCCACAGCAACGCGTGGCAGGGGATGGCTAGTATATTATAGCTCTGCGAACTAGATTAGATAGATTGCATTCAAATGAATTGCACAAATTGGGAGCTCCTGCATGGCAAAATTTAGTTAGACTAGATGGCCCTTATGGTTTCTTCCAACTCTTTTTTTGTAATTCTAGGACTTTTTCAGAGCCATCCAATGAATGCCACGTTTAAGTAGAAATAAGAATTTAGCTCTCTCACGTTCAGTCGCAAAACTTTAAATGCGGGTGGGAATAGCACAATGAATAGGCCCCATGTGGCCAACAAAGACTACTCCGGTGGTTCTCAGGATCCTCTTGAATCCCTTTTGTTCCCCATGATGTTTTTGAAGAAAATAATAGGAAACCAGACCTTTTGAAGTTTCAGGGTGTGCGATTCTTGCTTTAAATGATATGCCCCTTCCCTTGCTTAAGCACTTTGGGAAACAGTGTCCATGTGTAATCTTTGAGCTCTCTGCAATTGCCCATCTTTATTCTAAACTTTGTGTGTGCGTGCAAATCTGTGCTTTCCAAAATGTGGATAGGAATAGGTAGCAGTTATACTACCTATTCCTATCCACATTTTGGAAAGCACAGATTTGCCAGAGCTATGTATTAAGTTACAATCTATCTGTCTATCAATCTATCTATATAAAATGTACAGCCATGCCTCCACTCTATAGAAGGTCATGATCTCTGGATGCTTGGATTATGGAGCTTGGCGCCTCGAAATCCTAAAATCCACCCTCCGTTTAACAGCCATTGAAGTCGATCATTCCAAGATAGATGCTAACTTTGCCCAAGGTTGACAGGCCTGGAATGTCTCCCAGTTCAGAAACTCTATTGACTTTCACTGCATCTCTATGAAGATGAATAGGCCTCTCGGTGTCAATATTAAGACAACAAAGCAGCAATTAGTCAATTACCATTGGACCCTTGGGGAGGGACTCTTTCATCAGTTTCTCTTAACAGTCATCAGCTTTACCCCTTTTTATTTTCCTCCTGTTTCTGTCAATAAGGACTGCAAACACCATACTAGTGGATGCTTTCTGTGTATAGCGGATCTTCCACATTTGCAGGGGTTAGGCTGCTTGGTCCCTGCGGAAGTGGGAAAACTGGAAATATATGAGGGTTATCCAGAAAGTAAGGTTACAAGACATTTTTAAATGCAAAGAATGAATATCTATATAAATAAAAATGTAATGTTCATTTGTGGGATTAACATAACTTAAAAACCACTGGACGAATTGACACCAAATTTGGACACGATATACCTATCAGGCCAACAAGTGACCATCACTCATAAAAACACTGAAAAACACAGCAGAAGAGACTTAAAAAGCCAAAAAAATACATTACAACGCATGCACAAAACCACATATATACATGCAAACACACATATGTACACATATACAGAAATATATACACATTTACATAGAAAGGGGGAAGGAAGGAAGGAAGGAAGGAAGGAAGGAAGGAAGGAAGGAAGGAAGGAAGGAAGGAGAGAAGAAAGAAGAGAAAGAGGGGAAAAAGAAGAGAAGGAAGGAAAGAAAGAAAGGTAAAAAAGGAAGGAGAGAAGGAAATAAAAAAAGTGAAAGAAGGAAGGGAAGAGAGAGGGAAGGAAGGAGAGAAGGAATGAAAAAGAGAAAGAGGGAGGGAAGGAAGGAAGGAAGGAAGGAAGGAAGGAAGGAAAGAGACAAAGAAGGATGGAACCAAAGAGCAAAGGAAGGGAGCAAAGAAACAGGTAGAGAAGGACAAAAGAAGAAGGGAAAGAAAAAGAGGGAATAAAGGAAAGAGGGAGGGAAGGAAGGAGAGAAAGAAAGAAGGAGAGAAAGAGGGAGGGAAGGTTGGCCACAGCAACGCTTGGCGGGTACAGCTAGTCTATACTGGACGAATTGACACAAAATTTGGACATGATACACCTATCAGGCCAACGAGTGACCTTACTTACTACTTACTTACTTAGGCGATCCCTCATTGTCCGAGTAGGATAATCCTCCAGGGTGGGTCTGTCAGTGACTATGGAGCCCTATTCTTGATCTGCATCATCTCCTGCAGTGAGGGTATTGGTTTCCAGGTGGAAGGTGGTCCCGGTCAGGTTTGGATTGACGTGCCTTCCTCTTGGCACATTTCTCTCTTTCACTCTCCATTCTTGCCTCTTCAAATTCTGCAGCACTGCTGGTCACAGCTGACCTCCAGCTGAAGCGCTCACAGGCCAGGGCTTCCCAGTTCTCAGTGTCTATGCCAGAGTTTTTAAGGTTGGCTTTGAGCCCATCACTCCTAAAACACTCCTTTGAGACCATCACTTATAAAAACTCTGAAAAACACAGTAGAAGGGACTTAAAAAGCCCAAAAAAGTCACTACAGCGCATGTGCAAAAATGCTTCCCCCTGACAAACAGAACACACAATAGCATATCCACACTCTCTTCTGGACTACAGCTCCCAGCATCCCCTAGACCAGGCCCTTTAGGAAAGGAGGATGATCCAAATGCACTGCTTCCAAGATGCAAGCTTTCTTCTCCTTGGATTTATTTGAGAGCATCCCAATCCCTGCATATTTCCAATTTTCTGGACTGCAACTCCCAGCAATCCTCCAGATGGTTAGGTTAGGTAGAGATAGATATGTAGGTAGGTAGGTAGATGGATCAGGAGAACTGCTGGGAGTTGCAGTCCAAGAATAGGTAGAGAAGGAAGAAAGGGGAGAAAGAGGAAGGGAAAGAAAGGGGGGAAGGGAAGAGGAAGAGAAGGAAGGAAGGAAGGAAGGAAGGAAGGAAGGAAGGAAGGAAGGAAGGAAGGAACGAACGAAGGAAGGAACGAAGGAAGGAAGGAAAAGGAAGGAAGGAGAAAAATAAAGACAAAAGGGAAGGAAGGAACAAGGAAGGGAAGGATGGAGAGAAAGAAAGAAGAGAAAGAGGGAGAGAAGATTGGCCACAGCAACACATGGCAGGTACAGCTAGCATTTTAATAAAACTTAAATAGATTGTAGCATAGGTATGACATTATTTTTCCATATAAACACCATTCAGTTCAATACGTTGTCATCCATGGGACACGTTTTTGATGCCTGTGTCACAGAAGTTTCCTCCATCTTTTTTAGCCAGTGCGTCATTTCAATTTTCACCTCAATGAATCACAGTGGTGATCATACCCTTAGCATTTAGGTAGCATGTTACAGTGTGAACTTTGCACTTGGAGGGAAATGGAATGGGGACACTCATCTCTAACCTTCACCACAATATCGGTTCATGAACTACTGACGCCTGGCACTGCTCATTCGCTCCCACTGGCTTCCCATTACATGGCAGTGATACCAACTTCCTCCTTGAAAATTCCCCATGAGAGCTTTGTGCCTTGTAATTCAAAGTGCTGGTGTTAACCTATAAAGCCCTAAACAACTCCGGCCCTGT
Organism: Anolis sagrei ordinatus; assembly: GCF_025583915.1. Lineage (NCBI taxonomy): Eukaryota > Metazoa > Chordata > Lepidosauria > Squamata > Anolidae > Anolis > Anolis sagrei. The sequence goes on along the minus strand of NW_026847882.1, from coordinate 39,207,761 downwards.
TTACCTCTCCGAACGTATTCTCCCCTATGAACCATCAAGATTATTAAGATCGTCTGGAGAGGCCCTGCTCTCGGTCCCACCGGCCTTGCAAGCGCGTCTGGTGGGGACGAGGGACAGGGCCTTCTCGGTGGTGGCCCCTCGACTCTGGAACTCTCTCCCACTGGAGATCAGAACCGCCCCTTCTATCCTGACATTTAGGAAACAGCTGAAGATGTGGTTATGGAGACAGGCATTCGACGAGTGAGCCAGATATGGATGAAGGATGATGAACAACAAGTTAGTGTGACGACTGGCCATTGTAGTTTTTGAATGTAATTACTGTTTTAATGTTTTAGTGTAAAATGAATTATTATGTTTTTAACTGTATGTGATATTATGGTTGGAAACCGGTCTGAGTCCCTCAAGAGAGGTGAGAAGGTCGGTATATAAAACTTTTAAATAAATAAATAAATAATAATTCTGGATAACCCTCGTAAGTAAAAATCACACTTTCTACCCCGCAAGTTTCTATGGCCAATTCCAATGGAAGCTGAACATAGAATTAGGTTCTTGTGGATTTTTTTGGGCTATAGGGCCATGTTCTAAACCCATTGCCCTAATTCTCACAGACCTCACTACCTCTGAGGATGCTTGCCATAGATGCAGGCGAAACGTCAGGAGAAATGCCTCTAGAACATGGCCCTATAGCCCGAAAAAACCCACAAGAGCCTAGTGATTCCAGCCATGAAAGCCTTCGACAATATATTGAACATAGAATTGCAATGGGGGAGCTTAAGTGTAGGTTAACGTCAGAGGTGGAGGCAAAAACAGTAATCTGCAAATAATCAAATCCATGACTGATTAACCTGCAAACATGAAGGGTTGACAACCCTTCTCTATTTAAACAGTGCTTTGTGCACGTCTTGTGCTTTGTGTTCTCAGATGTGCATACACATTTAATTGAACATTTATTGCTCAGCATTGCAATTTGTGAGCACTACACAACCGCTGTTTAAGCTCTGTGAAATTACAGCTCTATTTTATCTCTTCATTGTCAGATCATAACCCTATATTGCCATTGGAACGAATCAGTATGTGGACAGAATACAATATAGATGCAACTCTTGTTGATAACCAGCTCTTAGTATTCTATACATCCTTCCATCCAGAGTTGGAAAGGCCCATGAGGACCATCCGATTCAGCTCCCTTCCTTGTAGGAATACACAACTAAAGATGGCCATCCAACTGTATTGTAAAGACTTCCAACAAAGGATAACCCTCTTCTCTCCAAGGCAGTCTATTCCATTTTCTTTTTCTTTTTTATTATATTTTTATCAGTTTTGTTGAAAGAAAATAACATTTGAAAGAAAGGAAGAGAAAAAAGAAAAGAAAAAAGTTAGTTTGCATTGAAAGTGGGAGAACATTTTCATTTATAGGAAAGTAGGGGAAAAAAAGAAAAGAGAGAAGGAAAAATGGTAAAAAATAAAAAAATAGAAAAAATAAATACAAAAAAAACTTGATCAGATAAGGAATAAAAAGTACTTGTTGATTTCTTTCTTACTATTGTCACTATTTGAAGTTTTCTGTTATACCTCTAACTGTTAAAAAAGAGAAAAAAACATTGAAAGTGTGGGAACAATATCCAGATAGGAAAGTGGGAAACTAAGAGGGAAAGAAAAAAGAAAGAAAGAAAGAACAAGAGGTTTGGTTTGACTTCTTTCTATTCATCGGTCGTTGATGTTAATTTATCTATTAATATAGCAAAAAATATATATGATTACTTCCCTGTGTCCCTTTTTTGTGAACAACAATGTGATGCAATGGCAAAAAAGTGAATGGGATTTTGGCCTGCATCAAGAGGATGCAGGCCAAGTGTCTAGATCCAGGGAAGTGTCTAGATCCAGGGAATTACACCAGGAATCACACTGTGTCCAATTCTGGGCACCACAATTGAAGGAGGATGTGGACAAGCTGGAATGTGTCCAAAGGAGGGTGACTAAAATGATCAAGGGTCTGGAGAACAAGCCCTATAAGGAGCGGCTTAAAGAGCTGGGCATGTTTAGCCTGAAGAAGAGAAATGGGAATGGCGACGGGAAAGCCTCGCTGAAGGAAAGCTCTCTCAGGGAGGACCTGTGTTGTGCGGTGAGGTTGAGCTGTAGCTCCCCACCTTTGACCGGATCGAAGGCGAAGGTGAACGCAAATCCCCTAGGTGCTTTGAAGACCCCAAGGTCCCTTCCATTAAGGGGGGGATCAAAGGATTTGAGAGTGCCAAAAGGGGAGCGGGTTGCTCCAAAGGAACGGGCTCGGCTGAGCCCGTCCAACCGCCTCCACCCCATTTTTAAAGTAAGAATTTGAAGAAGAATGAAATCTCAATTTTGGGAGTTAAAGGGACTGTGTTCCCGAAAGAGGAAGTTTCATCTTCAAGGAAACGTAAGAGGGGGGAGGGATCTACCCCCCCCCCCCCGGGGACTTTTTGGAAAGAAGAATTAAATTAAGTATTTCTATTGGGAGTAAAGAAGAAAATAGTAAAGGGGAGAAATCCATATTAAGAAGTGTGTTTATATAAATTGGTTTTTAAATTTGATGAACTTTAAAGTCTAGAATATTTGGAATTATTATAAAAAAGAGTTAAAAAAAAGAAGAGAAAGCTGACAGAAGACATGTATAAATATGTGAGAGGAATCATAGGGAGGAGGGTGCGAACTTGTTTTCTGCTGCCCTGGAGACTAGGACGCAATGGAACAATGGCTTCAAACTACAAGAAAGGAGATTCCATCTGAACATTAGAAAGAACTTCCTGTCTGTGAGATCTGTTCAGCAGTGGAACTCTCTGCCCCGGAGTGTGGTGGAGGCTCCTTCTTTGGAAGCTTTTAAACAGAGGCTGGATGGCCATCTGTCTGGGGTGCTTTGAATGCAATTTTCCTGCTTCTTGGCAGGGGGTTGGACTGGATGAGGTCTCTTCCAACTCTGTGATTCTTTGAATGTGCAGTCTATTCCATTTTCAAAGAGCTCTTACAGTCAAAATATTATTCCTAAAATTTAACTAGAATCTCTTTTATTCTTCTAATTTCGGAAGCAGCAGAAAACATGCTCATGGCCGCTTTCCTACCAACTTCCTTTTAGGTCTAGATGGTTGACAACAGAATCCAAATTAGATTGGTGAGTTCCTTACTCAAAATGCTATTTAATGCTACCCAGTGCACTATCACCGACAGCCCAAAAGCCATCATGAATTTACTGCCGCTCAAAATTGCATTCAGCGTCTCCAGCGTTGTTAGTTGTCCAATAACTCCACAGCTTTATCTGTGCTTGGCAATGGCAGGTTCTCTTCCCCTGCAATATACTTTCCCTCTCTCCGTGTCTCCTGAATGGCTTTCATTATGCATAGGCCTACCTGCTGGAAGTGCCATTGTAGAGGCCAATCGCTTTGGAATGAGGCATTGGAAGCTAAAGAGGGTCAACTCAATAGTAAATATGCAGATCGTAATCTGTGTTGCTACACGTCCCGCCGCTTCCTCCTGGCCCCGAGCATCTGATATCAATCCAGAACTCTACATTTGGAACATAATGGGAATAATATTTCCTGTAGATTGATAGGTTTCAAGGCTGAAAGGGACCGCAGTAAACCTGGAGCTTGAACTCTTGCATAATTCAGAGAACGGGTTTCATTCAGCGAGCCTCTGCACCGGAGGAATGATATTATTTTTTTTCACCCTCAACGATGCTAAGCGCAACCTATCAAAACCGTCTCCATTTGGCTTGCTATTTTATTCCTTAACTCAGCGGAGGATTTATAGTACAATACAAGTTTATTTTGTGTAGCATCTTTCACAGTGACTCTGCTTCCACCTCCAACCCCTCCCCGGAGTGGTACATCGCCGAACCAAATAAAACCAGACAGCAAAGGGCATAAATTATGGGGAAGTAGTGGCTCCAAGACGTTGGGCAGTGAATAAATTGAAGCATTCAGTCATAAGCCTGGCAAATGAGGGAGAGAAGGGAAAAATTCACGAGCAGAAATGAGACATTTAACTTTCACTAGGAGATGTGATGTGAGCGAGCGAGGAGATGATAAGCTGCCAAGAAATGGAAAGAGCAGCTCGCCATTGATCATGGAGGAGAAGGTGACTTGGGGGGTTAATTCAAAGTGAGGGTTTGGTGCCACAAACTTTGGGACATAGACCTAGAGGTTTACATGTAAATCTGGAAGTATTCAAGGTCTGTGGTGGAGATGTCTTTTGCCAGAAAAAAGATGGAGTCTAGGGATACAGAATTCTGTATCTTGTGCTGTAGTGGTGTGCCTTCATCTCCAACCTATGGTGACACTAAGGAGTGGGGGTGTCAGAAGGGTCATCCAGAAAACACAGTACTTTTTGTTGATCATGGGGGTTCTGTTTGGGAAGTTTGGACCAATTATATCATTAATGGGATTCAGAATGCTCTTTGATTGTAGGTGAACTATAAATCCCAGCAACTATCTATATCTATGGCTGGGTGGCTCTCTGTCAGGAGGGCTTTGATTACGTTTTCTTGCCCTGGTGAAGAGAGTTTCACTGGATGGCCTTAAGTATTTTCTGTTGGTCATGAGGGCTCTGTGTGGGAAGTTTGCCCCAGTTCTGTCATTTGTGGGGTTCATTCAGAATGGTCTTTGATTGTAGGTGAACTATAAATCCCAGTAACTACAACTCCCAAATGCCAAGGTCTATTTCCCCCAAACTCCATCTGTGTTCACATTTGGGCATATGGAATATTTGTGCCAAGTCTGGTCCAGATCCATCATTGTTTGAGTCCACAGTGCTCTCTGGATGTTGGTGAACTACAACTCCCAAACTCAAATAGTATAAATATGTGAGAGGAAGCCACAGGGAGGAGGGAGCAAGCTTGTTTTCTGCTTCCTTGGAGACTAGGATGCGGAACAATGGCTTCAAACTACAAGAGAGGAGATTCCATCTGAACAGGAGGAAGAACTTCCTGACTGTGAGAGCCGTTCAGCAGTGGAACTCTCTGCCCCGGAGTGTGGTGGAGGCTCCTTCTTTGGAAGCTTTTAAACAGAGGCTGGATGGCCATCTGTCAGGGGTGATTTGAATGCCATATTCCTGCTTCTTGGCAGGGGGTTGGACTGGATGGCCCATGAGGTCTCTTCCAACTCTTTGATTCTATGATTCTATGATTCTATGATTCAAGCTCAATGCCCACCAAACGCTGCTAGTATTTTCTGTTGGTCATGGGAGTTCTGTGTGCCAAGTTTGGTTCAATTCCATCATTGGTGGAGTTCAGAATGCTCTTTGATTATGTTGTTCATTCGTTCAGTTGTCTCCGACTCTTCGTGACCTCATGGACCAGCCCACGCCAGAGCTCCCTGTCAGCCGTTACCACCCCCAGCTCCCTCAAGGTCAGTCCTTTGATTATAGGTGGACTATAAATCCCAGCAACGACAACTCCCAAATGACAAAATCATAATTTTGAGTGATGGTCACTCCTTGTGTTGTGATACGTTTTGTTGCCAAATTTGGTGTGATTTCGTTCATTGGTTCTTTTGTTTTTGAGATACTCATTATGCACAGAGCATTTTTACATATATAGATATTGGTGATTTTTCCCCCTTTCCATCTGACATTCATACCAGCACTTCGCAATTTCGACATCCAATTGAGACATATTCTACCACACCATGGAAGTTCTTTTGATGGCGCTTTGTACTGGAGTAATTTCTCACAGAGTTACCGAAAAAAAAGGGGGCTTCCCATTCTGCTCAAAGTGGAGAGATGCATGATGTCTCATCCATAAATCAATTTTTTAAATGGAAGGGATTTTCCCCCTTTTTGCCTTTGATCTCAAAACCGGAGCCATTCTGTGGCCATTTTGAAACGTTGTCAGCTCTGTTCTGAATCGTGATGAGTTTTTTCATTCCTTTGTTCGCCGTAATATATATGCCAAGGAGAACACGGGCTTATGTATTCATGATTGGTTAGGAATATGTAATAAAAGTGAGGAAATAATTAAAATCCTAATTAGAATGTAATTAAAAGTTCTAATTAAAACAGAGAAAGAGAGAGAGAGAGAGAAAGCAAAACGGCACGGATATCAAGGAATTGCAGGATGTCCTCCCCCATACTGCTTTCTTCAGGGTTTAAATGAAAGTATTTGAATTGATCACGGATGAATGCAAGATTTCAGTATTGTGGCAAACAGAACATCGCAGCAGGGGTTCATTTGCATGACCACCTACCACCAGTGATAATGGAAAGGAACCAGCTGTATTTTGGTTTAATTCTTGTCAAACTGTTGGTCATTTCATCACTTCCACAGATGGAAATAACAACACTGAGATAAGCAGAGTTAATTATTGCTGCCACTGCTACAATTAAGGGACTCAGCTTTGGAGATTATTAGTTTGTGTCTTCTGAAGATTGCATCATTCCTCTGCTGACAAGGAAGCTGTCATCCCCAGAATCCCTGTGGTGGCTGAAGACACAACATAAGCTATTGTCAGAGTGATAGCAGGAACAGCTGGGTGGTCCCATACATAATGGGAAGGGGATCTGCTCTGGGATTTAGTCCAAACATGAAAGGAGCTATCCAAATTACTGACCTCTACTCTCTTGAGACGAATCCAGCATCTTGAGTAGTGGCTTCATTGCCCTACAGGGTATGGAAGCCAGTTGTTGTCATTGTTCCCCAGTGTCTTATCAAAGTCTCTTCAGCTATATTGAAGTAAGATATATGGTAAAGATATATGGTAAAGGTTTTTCCCTGGCATTAAGTCCAGTTGTGGATCGGATTTAATGTCAGGGGGTTGGTGTTCATCTCTGTTTCTAAGCCGAAGAGCTGGCGTTGTTCGTAGACACCTCCAAGGTCATGTGGCTGGCATGACTACATAGAGTGGTACCTATTGAGCTACTTACATTTGCATGCTTTCAAACTGCTAGATTGGCAGAAGCTGGGGCTAACAGTGGGAGCTCACGCTGCTCCCTGGATTCAAACCTGTGACCTTTCGATTAGCAAGTTCAGCAGCTCAGTGGTTTAACCCACTGTGCCACCAGAGGCTCATATAGTGTCTATCTATCTATCTATCTATCTATCTATCTATCTATCTATCTGTCTGTCTGTCTGTATCTATCTATAGCAGGGATCCTCAAACTTTTTAAACAGAGGACCACGTCACAGTCCCTCAAACTGTTGGAGGGTTGGATTATAATTTGAAAAAAATATGAATTAATCAGAGATTGAAGGAGTGTGAGAATAGCTAACAAGAAGGAGGTCTCATATCTTATTTGTAGTGCAAAAAACACTTAAAACAATACAATAATTAAAATGAAGAACAATTTCAACAAATATAAAATTATTAGTATTTCAATGGGAAGTGTGGGCCTATTTTTGGCTGATGATATAGGATTGTTGTTGTTGTGTGCTTTCAAGTCATTTCAGACTTAGGTTGAACCTGAGTGAGGGCCAGGTAAATGACCTTGGAGGGCCGCATCCGGCCCCCGGGCCATAGTTTGAGGACCCCTGATCTATAGTGTCAGGAGTGACTTGAGAAACTGCAAGTAACTTCTGGTGAGAGGAAACTGGCCGTCTGCAAGGATGTTGCCCAGGGAATGTCTGGATGTTTTGATGTTTTACTATCTTTACCTTTACCTTACAGAAGGGTGGTATAGGACAACCATCTATAGCTATGTGAGTATGGATTCACCCTATGCAAATGCACAATGGGATCTCCAGTCTTGTACCTCCCTATAGCATGTCAGTAGGGGAGGAGAGGGGAGGATCACATGAGGGTTTGCCAGGATGTCTTTCCTCCCGGTTGTGTGTACAAATGCAAAATAATGAGGTGGCTGTCTCCACTCTCTATGCCACTGGTGACGAATGAAGATGGATGACTTCAGCAGAGAGACAATTTGGGAAGGGATAAATACAGGCAATGCGCTCTTCTTCGTCTTCGCTGTGGCAATTTGTAAAGAGTGTTAAAAACCTCCCGACAGGATTGTTTCACATCATCTCTTTTTCCATTTGCAGCTTGACAGCCACCCCCTGTAAATGGGAGTGATTGATGGCTGCAAACAGGTTCCCTTCAATCTACAACCCTGGTATTGATTATCTCAAACTGGCACAGGGCCTGCCCGCCTAACAGTGGTGCTCATTGAGGTGGCAGAAGGAGAGGGGAAGAAAAGTGGGTAGAGATGGCCATAATAAAGAAGATCAGCTCCAAGAGAAATGTCAGGTGGTTGGATCAGACCAGCACCTCAAGCAGAGGTTGCTCCCATTTCCATGGTATAGTGAACACACTCCGGGGATTAATCCAAACTTTAGAAGAGCTGTCAAAGAGTACAAAACTGTTTATCCTCTGGGTAACTCTATGGTCTTCCAGGGATGCTCTTCTCTCACTCCCACCCTCGTCTCTGGCGCGGTTGGTGGGGATGAGGGAAAGGGCATTCTCGGTGGTGGCCCCTCATCTCTGGAACTCCCTCCCCAGGAGATTAGGCTGGCACCTTCCCTATCCACATTCTGTAAGGAATTAAAGACATGGATGTTTTGTTGTGCTTTCGATTGATGACTCCTATGATAAATGACTTATATCAGGACCTGAATTATGGCCTGATTTTGAATTCCTATATTACATTACTATATATATTCTTAAGTTTAAGTTGAATGGATCTTGTTAAATTGCTCTGTTTCCATGTTATTTTCTATGCTATTATACGTTGCTATCCAGCTCATTGAACCACCTTATCCTTCAACCTGCTTGCATAGTGGTCTTCTTCTCCCTCTCCAAAATTAGTCTGTTGTTGCTTTTTATTATTGTTACACTGTTTTATGCTGTTTTATGATGTTTTAATTTATTATTGCTTGCTTTTAATTGTGTTTTGCTTAGGGCTTGGCCCCATGTAAACTTCCCAGAGTCCCTTTGGGGTAGAAAAATAAAGTCCTTCCTTCTTGTTCTTCTTGTTCTTCTTCTTCTTCTTGTTCTTCTTCTTGTTCTTCTTCTTGTTCTTCTTCTTCTTCTTCTTCTTCTTCTTCTTCTTCTTCTTCTTCTTCTTCCACTAAATGTTGATTTTAGAGCAAGCATGGGCAAACTTTAGCCTTCCAGGTGTTTTGGACTGCAACTGCCAGAAATCCCAGCCAGTTTACTAGCTATTAGGAATTGTGGAAGTCCTCAATTCCTCTAGAGATCACGTCTTTATGTATCTCTATGTTCTCCAATGAAAGTTGACCACAGCATTGCCCTGGAGGAATTAAATACTTCTGAACAGTTTGTTCCCCTTATTTGTGCTTTTTTCCACCTTGGCACAGGTTTATTTATTTATTTATTTATTTATTTATTTGCAGTATTTATATTCCACCCTTCTCACCCCGCAGGGGACTCAGGGAAGATTACAATGGTAGGAGGTTCGAATCTGAGGAGGGCGTGGACAGACACAGAGGCAATTTAACATTCCAGCTTTCTGGTTTCATGAGGGTATACTCGATTCCATCCACAGGGGGAGCTGCTGCTTCACCATCCATTTGTGACACCGAGTCCTTGATGGAGTACTTCCTCATTCTTATACACACTGCTGGAAGTTTTTATGGTGTTGTAAGTTTTGCAGTGCGAAAAAATGCAAATGTGAGTAGATCAATAGGTACCGCCCCAGCGGGAAGGTAACAGTGCTCCATGCAGTCATGCCAGCCACATGACCTTGGAGGTGTCTATGGACAATGCCGGCTCTTTGGCTTAGAAATGGAGATGAACACCAACCCACAGAGTCAGACATGACTAGATTTAATGTCAGGGGAAAACCTTTACCTTTACCTTTTATCTAAATTAGTTCTATGCCCCTTAACCCCTGTGGAAGTGGAGGGCATACTGTAATTATGCCATGATTTTGAAGGCCTATTGTGCTGTTTTAGGACCAGCTTTCTTGCTCTTCAGAAGAGTCGAAAAAATCCAAAGATTACTTTTAAAACGGCAAAATCTTATTCCACATTCCCCAAAGGCACAAAGACATTTTTACTAACAGGAAACTCCTGGAGAGTGCTCCAAAAATAATCTAAGAAGCATACATGGTCTAAAATACCCTCTAACATTTGAAAGAAGAAAGCTGAGAAACATTTCAGTCAAGAAGTTACTAATCAGAAAGAGTACAAACTCTAGGAAAATCTACAGCAGCTTGCTTTTGACAGAATCCATTGGGAAATGAGTCCTTGGGATGGAAATGACATTCAAAAATGAGGAAAAAAATGCTTTCTTGTGAGTCAATAAACCTGACAAGAATAATCCTTGACTGATAGTAATCTTTATTAGTTGGAACATAATGCATGCAGAATTCACATAGATTTCTTTTGCACAGAAAACAGAATTTTCTGCTCATAAAATGACATTTCCATACTGTTTCATGTTCAATAAATGCTTTTTAAAATTCAGGTCAACCCCATGTTAATTCTGTACACAGTAAGACCCCAATCCCATTATTTTCTGTGAATGAGACAATTTTATAATATGGATACGTTACAAACAATATGTGAATTTTGTACAGATTTTGTACCCAATTTGTGAATGAGCTTCACAAAACATGTGGTTTTCAGAGAGATTTCACTGTAGGGAAAATAAACTCATTGTTCCATTCAAAAACAAAAATTAGTAAAGAATCCCTAACTGAGAACATTTTTTTTTTTTTTTGCTTTTTGAAATTGGGTTGCAGCAACTGAAGTAAGATTAAGCTAAAGTGTGGAAATAAAAAAGGAGCTGAGATACAGATAATCCCCAAGATACGAACAAGATTGGTTTGTTCATAAGCTGAATTTGTATTTAAGTTGGAACAGAAACAGAGCTGTTGATGATAAGGTGACTTGGAGTGTCTCAGTCATAAGGTCAACATAAGTCAAAATGGAGAAACAATAACATAACCAAGGCTTTACAATCTCCTTGAAAGCTCATAATAATGGAACCTAACATACCATAATTGAAGCAAAGTACTCTGAGCATAGGAAATCCTTGACAAGACTCCATTGTTCATGACCAGCAATCAGATTGATCTTGTGTGTTTAGAAGAAACTTCTTTCAGGAGGGAAGTGTTCATAATGTCATCTGAATGAGAAATACTGTTCATCCCCTCCAGCCCTTTCTGCTGCTACTAAACTCACTCCAACAGGGGAAGTTCAACCACCAAAGACAATAAAATTGTCATTATATGATCTCCAATTAAACTTCTCAATTGTTTCTAAGTGCTTAATTGACCTTGCTCTTCAGCGGTATTGTCTGGTGAGTTTACAACTCTCTTGAACAACCTCTCCACCTTCTGTATTTCCAGTTTGGGTCTCAATTAGCACTGGGCAGGCATGGAACTTGAATTTTCAAGTTCTTCGAACCAAGGCCTATCTATCTACGGCAAAGTAAGATTGTCAGATATCTCAGAATCGGCATTCCTGCAAGAGGCCCTCTAGCCATCCCAGTGACTACTGCCCAGACATTGGAGGAAGACAAGGTGAAAACAGGCAGTTATATTGTTCCTAGTCCAGAAGTAGGTGAAGGGTCCTACTCTATTCCAGCTGCCACTGACCAGACCATGGAGGGAGACAAGAAGAAACAGACACAGCTATATTGTTCACAGCCCTGGCAGTAGGTGGAAGGTCACACTCTATTCCAACAGCCACTGCCCAGACCTTGGAGGGAGATAAGAAGCAACAGGCACAGCTATATTGTTCATAGCACTGGCAATAGGTGGAGGGTCATACTCTAGTCTGACTGCCACTGTCCAGACCTTAGAGCAGTGGTTCTCAAAATGTGTGTCCCCAGGTGTTTTGGCCTACAACTCTCAGAAATCCAAGCCAGTTTACCAGCTGTTGGGATTTCTGGGAGTTGAAGACCAAAACATCTGGGAACCCACAGGTTAAGAACTACTGCCTTAGAGGGAGATAAGAAGAAACAGGCACAGCTATATTGTTTGTAGTGTTGGCAGTATGTGGAGGGTCATACTCTATTCCAACTGCCACGGCCCAGACCTTTAGGGAAATAAGAAGAAACAGGCACAGCTATATTGTTCATAGCCCTGGCAGTAGGTGGAGGGTCGTACTCTAGTCCCACTGTCACTGCCCAGACCTTGGAGGGAGATAAGATGAAATAGGCACAGCTATATTGTTTGCAGTCCTGGCAGTATGTGGAGGGTCATACTCTAGTCCCACTGCCAATGACTGGACCTTGGAGGGAGCCAAGAAGAAACAGGCACAGCTCCATTGTTCCTTGCCCCAAAGTAGTTGAAAAGCACCCTCTCCATCCTAACTGCCACTGCCCATGCTGTGGAGGAAGACAAGAAGAGAAAGGGCACAGCTCAGTCATGCCTAGGTCCAGCAGCAGATGAAAGGCCCTTTGTCCATTTTAATTGTCACTGCCCTAGCCATGGAGAGAGAGAGAAGTGGAGGCAGTATCTGCTGGAGTGAATCTATTCCCCTACTGCCCAGGCATGTAGCCGGGGGGGGGGGGGCTTGAGGGGCTTCAGCCCCCCCCCCCCGAAATTTTCATGGTGGTTCGCAAAAAGGCCTTACTGGTGCATTATTTAAATTGTTATGTTTATTCATATCATGATCTGATCACCATGCTCAATATATCCCATATTAGGGCTGGGCGGTTTCGTTTCGTTAATTCGTAATTCGTTCAAAATTCATTATTTTTTTTGTTAAGAAAGCGATAACGAACCATTCTGGAGCAGCTTAAAAACAAAACGAATTTTTCAATTCGTTTCGTAAATGCTTCGTATTTCGTTATTGTATTCGTTTCGTTATTGTTTTGAGGTCTTTTCGTTATTATTTCCGCATGTCTGGGGCAAGTTTTATAGTTGTTTTTTGTTTAATTAGTGAAAAAAAAAATTATAATATCACACCAACAGTCAACAACAGAGGGAGAGGGAAGCTTCAGAAGTTCCCCCTGTCCCATTTGGAGGTTTTTTAGCGTATTGCGCGGTCGCGTCCGCCATTAACGAATCGATTCGTTATTGTTTCGTTATTGTTTCGTTATTGTTTTGTAATTTTTTTTACCATTTACGAAATTTCGTAAATATCGAACTTTTTTTTAAAAAAAAATCGGAATTCTTTTAAATATCGAAACGCAAAAAACCCCAAAAAACGAATCGATTTTAGAAACAAATTTTTCCGTTGTTACCCAGGCCTATCCCACATGCATGGGAGTATTGGGGTAATGACACAAAAGGTTTGCTAGGCTAGACCCTCTTTCACTCAGACTCAGCCCCCCCCCCGAAACTCAGCCCCCCCGAACCCCCCCTGAAAAAAATTCAGCCCCCCCCCCGAAACGAAATCCTGGCTACGGGCCTGCCACTGCCTCGCCCATTTACTTAGGTAACAGCACAGTTTTTTTTAAAAAGTGGCACAACATGGGATGGGTATATTGCCCAAAAATATCACATTGGTCTCTAGATTCTTGGATAAATTTGAATCATCAATTGTTCACAATGCCAACCAGCAGTACCTGGTAAATTGTGGTGCTTTTTCATGTTAGGAGTGACTTGAGAAACTGCAAGTTGCTTCTGGTGTGAGAGAATTGGCCATCTGCAACGACATTGCCCAGGGGACATCTGGATGTTTGATGTTTAACCATCCTTGTGAGAGGCTTCTCATGTCACCGCATGGGGAGCTGGAGCTGACAGAGGGAACTCAACCTGCTCTCCCCAGATTCGACCCGCTTATTGGTCAGCAGTCCTGCTGGCACAAGGGCTTACCCATTGCACCACTGGGGGCTCCAATGGAGGTGCTGAAATGGAGGGATAACATCCCCCACCACACATATGTACACACTCTGTATTTCTCCTAAACACACACATTCCAGGTGAGAAGACATTCACTGCGGTTGCCAACACCTCCCTGAATGAGGCATTTCTTCTTATCCCAGGGAAGATTCAGGGATGGAGCACTGCAGACGGGCTCCCGCCTTCTTCCTCCTGAAGGTCAGCATTTCCTTCCCACCAAAGAATTTAATTAAGCTTCTATAAAGTGGTGAGATTTAGGAGTTGAACATTTTTAGTTCCCCTGCTGGGAGAGCTCATGAATATTAACAAGGAAGAGAGAGGGAGGGGAAGCGAAGGAGACCCTTGAGAGCCTCCCCCGCCCCTCATAACCCTGGCTCCCCATCCTTTTGCTCAGCCTTCCCCTGATCCACCGACGGGTTATTATTATGACTCCGCAAGGGATTTCTCCATAAACTACAGGCAGATGACGGCAGCAGCCGGAGAAGTTCACCTCGCACCTGTCCGTGACTGAAGGAAGAAGAAGAGTAAACGCTTTGTGGGCAACTCCAGGCAGTACCTCACAAGCAGGGAGTAAATCTCTATTTATCCCCTGTCGCCTGGGCCAGGAGACATGCAGAGCTCCACCTGCAAAGAAAGATGGTCTTTGCTGGAAATTGAGACAAAAAGCAAGGCTTTGCACCCACACAGAGAGAGGCACACACACTCTGCTGGAGAGATGCTTCCTTGAGATTTCAAGGGGAGAGGTTATCCGTTCTCCTTGCTCTTTCGAGCTGGAAGGAATCCAATGCCTTTCCACTCTGCGGGGGTTGAAATGGGAATCTGAGGTCAACATCTCAGTGGTATTTGAAATCACTGTTGGCCTGACCAGGAAACCCAAAACTGAAGTTTGTTTATGTTTTGGAAGAGGAGCGGCTCAATATAGGCAGACTTTAAAAAAAATCTGCCTACTTGCAAGGAAAGCAAATGATTTTCCTATCGATCAGCAATCAAGAAACCTTAAATATGTAGATATTTAGCAGCATGAAGTATACAGTGCTTCTCAACCTTCCTAATGCCACAACCTCTTAATATAGTTCCTCGTGTTGTGGTGACCCCCAACCATAACACTATTTTTGTTGCTACTTCATAACTGTAATTTTGCTACTGTTGTGACCTAACACTAACCGTAAAACCACAACATATACATCCTGCATATCTGATATGGAAGATGTATTTTCATTCAGTGGGCCAAATTTGGCACAAATACTCAATATGCCCAAATTGGAATACTGGTGGTGTTGGGTGGGGGTTGATTTTGTCATTTGGGAGTTGTAGTTGCTGGGATTTATAGTTCACCTACAATCAAAGAGCATTCTGAACTCCACCAATGATGGAATTGAACCAAATTTGGCACACAGAACTCCCATGACAAACAGAAAATACTGGAAGGGTTTGGTGGCATTGACCTTGAGTTTTGGAGTTGTAGTTCACCTACATCCAGAGAGCACTGTGGGCTCAAACAATGATGGATTTGGACCAAACTTGACAGGAATACTCAATATGCCCAAATGTGAACACTGGTGGAGTGGGGAAAATAGACCTTGACATTTGGGAGTTGTGGTTGCTGGGCTTTATAGTTCACCTCCAAACAAAGAGTATTCTGAACTCCACCAGTGATGGAATTGAATCAAGTTTGACTCACAGAACTCCCATGACTAACTGAAAATACTGGAAAGGTTTGGTGGGCTCGAGTTTTGGAACTGTAGTTCACCTACATCCAGAGAGCACTGTGGACTCAAACAATGATGGATCTGGACCAAACTTGGCACAAATACTAAATATTAGGGCTGGGTGGTTTCGTTTCGTTAATTCGTAATTCGTTAAAAATTCGTTATTTTTTTTATAACGAAGCGATAACGAACCATTCTGGAGCAACTTAAAAACGAAACGAATTTTTAAATTCGTTTCGTAGATGCTTCGGATTCGTTATGTATTCGTTTCGTTATCGGTTTGAGGTCGTTTCGTTATTATTTCCGCATGTCTGGGGCAAGTTTTATAGCTGTTGTTTGTTTAATCAGTGAAAAAAAATTATGAATATCACACCAACAGTCAACAACAGAGGGAGAGGGAAGCTTCAAAAGTTCCCCCTGTCCCATATGGAGGTTTTTTAGCGTATTGCGCGGTCGCGTCCGCCATTAACGAATCGATTCGTATTCGTTTCGTATTCATTTCGTATTGTTTCATAGTTTTACGAAATTTCGTAAATATCGAACTTTTTTAAAGAAAAAATTCTAAATTCTTTTAAATATCGAAATGCAAAAAACCCCAAAAAACGAATCGAGTTTAGAAACAAATTTTTCCGTGGTTGCCCAGCCCTACTAAATATGCCCAAATGTAAACACTGGATGGCATATGTTCTGCTAGGTGAAAATAGATCTGTGCTTTTTAGTTTACACAGAACCCCCATGACCAACAGAAAACAATGTGTTTTCTGATGGTCTTTGGTGATCCCTCTGACACTCCCTTGTGACCCCCTCCAGGGGTCCCGACCCCCAGGTTGCAAACACTGATCTACATGGTTTCAAGTAATACCCCTATTGGATTCTGCATATTGTGGATTGTTTCCCTGCTGTTTTCGCTTTTCAACCATGATCTCCATCACTGATGGCATCTTCATGTCTCTGGGAGGAAGGTTTCCAGTATCTCAACTTCCAGGGCCTTCGATGAACATTCAGTTCCTTCTTTTGACCACAGTTCAAGATCGTGAAGTCAGAGACTAATATGAACCAAAGACTCTGATTGCCTGACTTGCTCTAAACCAGTGGTTCTCAACCTGTGGGTCCCCAGGTATTTTGGCTTACAGCCAGTTTACCAGCTGCTAGGATTTCTGTGAGTTGAAGGTCAAAACATCTGGGGTCCCACAGGTTGAGAACCACTGCTAAACCATCAGAATAAGGCATTTTTCCTGGATGGCATGGCTGTTTGCTATGCATTTCCCATATTGCGGAATGGCCACAAGGGAACGAGATGAGACTTTAGAAAGGATATGGCAAGTTAATTGTCATGTGGATGGGACAAATTAGAGATTTAATTCCTCACATTTCTTCAGCCAGGTCTTGTGAAATGATCTGGTGTCATGTTTTGCCAATGTGCAGGAAGAGCTGCATGCAGCAATAAAACTACAGACGCCAGAAGACTCTCCATTCAATTATATGCATCACATCAAACATCTTGCCCGCCCCCATGTTTTATCAATACCAAGACATAAAAATCCTCATGTATTTCCTGGCCCTTGATTAGAAACATCAAAACATGCCATTGAAAAATTGATCAACCCACACACAATTTTTGCAGTTTGGGACTTCTTTGTGGAAAATTAATTTGAGAGCGAACACAGGGCAGTTGTGTTTGATTTTTTCCCCAGAAACCATGGAAACCCAGTTAGTCTCGATGCTATGCAATCCTGGGATTTGTAGTTTGGTGAGACACCACCACTGTTTGGCAAAGAAGGCTGAAGACTTTGCAGAACTACAGCCCTCATGATACCATAGCACTGAGCCACAGCAGCTCAAGTGGTGTCAAACCACACTACTTCTACAATGTAGATGTAGCTTAATAAGGCCCTGAGACAGATCCAGCAATATTCCTCATTAGTTGTTCTTGTTGCGGTAGTTTTATAATGGTGGCTCTATTACAATGCTGATTGACTGTGAGCCCTTTGAGGAATCATTATGGCTGGCAATCTGTGTGCATTTACTTGGGAGTAAGCCACATTGAACACAGAGAGAGCACCTAAATCAGCTTTTCTCAACCTGGGAGTTGGGGCTCCTGTGGTGTCACAAGGAGGTATCAGGGGAGCTGCCAAAGAGCATCAGAAAACAGTATTTTCTGTTGGTCATGGGGGTTCTGTGTAGGAAGTTTGCCCCAATTCTATCATTGGTGGGGTTTAGAATGCTTTCTGATTGTAAGTGAACTATAAATCCCAGCAACTATTTATTTATTTATGGTATTTCAAACCCGCTTTTCTCAGCCTGAAGGTGACTTAAGGCAGCTTACCCATTGGTAGCAATTGGATGCCACAACAGTCATAAAATACAATTAAAACATTTAGTGCAACATTATAAAATTCCATACAAAAACCATTAATGTATATATAATCACTAATGTCTTCCTGTTAAACTCATTTTCCAGTAGCATCGTCTAAGCCATTCCATGTTCAGTCTTTCATAGTTCCGTGTTTATCTATCACGGTGCATTTCCAAAAGCTTCTTCGAACTACAACTCCTAAATATCAAGTCTATCCCCACCCCAAACTCCACCAGTGTTCACATTTGGGCATATTGAGTATTCATGCCAAGTTTGGTCCAGATCCATAATTGTTTGAGTCCACAGTGCTCTCTGGATGTAGGTGAACTACAACTCCAAAACTCAAGACCAATACCCACCAAATCTTTCCAGTATTTTCAGTTAGTCATGGGAGTTCTGTGAGCCAAATTTGGTTCAATTCCATCATTGGTGGAGTTCAGAA
>NW_026847882.1:38944344-39189441 GCF_025583915.1 Anolis sagrei ordinatus | reverse complement strand
TTTGTGCCAAATTTGATCCAGTGAATGAAAATACACCCTGCATATCAGATATTTACATGACGATTCATAACAATAGCAAAATCACAGTTATGAAGTCAAAACGACAAGAAAAAGTGACAAGAAAAACAATTTGAAGTCATTTCTGGTAGAATATCTGAGGCCAAAAATTGGATGGGGAGCCACAAAACTGGCCATGGGTTAGATCAAGGTGCGCTTTCCCTTATTTAAACAGAGGGCATATTCTGGCTGCCAACTGGGTAGTCACATACACTTGAGGTTCTCCTACACCGTAGAATTAATGCTCTTTGACACCATTTTCACTGCCATTATTCAATACTATGGAATCATGGGATTGTACATAATTTTTTTGTCTTCTCTGTGCACTTCCATGGTTCCACAGCATTATGTTTATTTATTTATTGTGTCAGTATCAACCAGACAATTGTATTACATTTTTAACAAATTTTTAACAAACTGACAAAACAGGCTTTGCAAGCTTGGTAGTTGATTAAATGTCCTTTGACCAGTATCTGGCCACTTGGAGTGCCTCTGGTGTTGCCGCAAGGAGGACCTCCATTGTGCATGTAGCAGGGCTCAGGTTGCATTGCAGCAGGTGGTCAGTGGTTTGCTCTTCTCCACACTCGCATGTTGTGGATTCCCCTTTGTAGCCCCATTTCTTAAGGTTGGCTCTGCATCTCGTGGTGCCAGAGCGCAGTCTGTTCAGCGCCTTCCAAGTCGCCCAGTCCTCTGTGTGCCCAGGGGGGAGTCTCTCATTTGGTATCAGCCATTGATTGAGGTTCTGGGTTTGAGCCTGCCACTTCTGGACTCTCGCTTGCTGAGGTGTTCCAGCGAGTGTCTCTGTAGATCTTAGAAAACTATTTCTTGATTTAAGTCGTTGACGTGCTGGCTGATACCCAAACAGGGGATGAGCTGGAGATGTCTGCCTTGGTCCTTTCACTATTGGCTGCTACTTCCCGGCGGATGTCAGGTGGTGCAATACAGGCTAAGCAGTGTAATTTCTCCAGTGGTGTAGGGCACCCCGTGATAATGCGGCATGTCTCATTAAGAGCCACATCCACTGTTTTAGTGTGGTGAGATGTGTTCCACACTGGGCATGCATACTCAGCAGCAGAGTAGCACAGCGCAAGGGCCGATGTCTTCACAGCATTGATCCATGGCAGTTAAAAAAAACTATGAAACTGTATTTATTTTACAGTGCAGATGCATCCTTGACTATGCCCTTCATCATATTCCCACCTTGGTACCTTAGCTCCATAGAGCATTTTTTTCCCGTATCCTTCCTCTCTTCCATGTCCCATTTCTTTCGATTTGGATTCTTTCTGCTTCCTGACACCTTTTACAAGCAGGATCGTATTATATTAATACATCTCCAGGCCCGATCATTTAGAATTATGCTGCCTTCTCTCCACAGCCGCTCCTGTTCCCTTAGAAGGCTTTGCCTATCACAAAAAAGTGAGACTTTGATATATAAATATACGGCAGTCAAAGAACTTCACTGCATTTCTCATTCTCCTTTCCTTCTCATTCCTCCTCTAAAGCAGACACAGTGGACACAGGATGGGCCTTCATCCTTTGGAAAGAATGGAATTCCTGGCGTTTAATGATTGCGGAGATCTGAGGCACAGTTTCTTTTTCAACCTGCTTTCTTCTCCAAAATATGGGTGATTTCTGCAGAAAAACTATTTTCAAAATTGACTTCCCATCAGCATTTTCTTCTTGGTCTTCTGAGCCACTGAAGGTGGAAGGAATGGAGGGTTATCTAAAACACAAGCCATGGTGAGAGGAAATGAATGCTTGGGCAGATGAGGAAAATGGAAGCAGATTGGACTTTCTAATGAGCAGCCACTTTTGACAACCTAAATGGTCAAATGCCATTATTCTCTTTCTTGTTTTCATCCTCCAGGAAGGAAAAATGGCCATGAGTGGCCCAATTTGAAAGATCCTAGCATCTAGGAAAGGTGTGGTCAAATTGCCAGGGGTGGTCCTATTGCTTAACTTTCTTGAAACACAAGCAAATGTTCACATTATCACTATAGTGCGTAATGGTGCTATTCAAAGTACTTACCTACTTACTTACTAGTTAGGTTGTTGTCCGTTGTTGTCCAAGTAAGATTGTCCTCCAAGTTCGTTGTACTGGCGGTGGGTACGTAGGTGACTGTGGAGCCCTATTCTTGGCCTGCATCTTCTCCCACAGTGAGGGCATTGGTTTCCAGGTGGGAGGTGGTCCCAGTCAGGGTTGGCTTTTTCTTGGCACATTTCTCTCTTTCACCTTCCATTCGTTCAAATTCTACAGCACTGCTGGTCACAGCCGACTTCTAGCTAGAGTACTCAAGGGACAGGGCTTCCCAGTTCTTGATGCCAATGCCACTTTAAGCCCATGTTTAAATCTCTTTTCCTGTCCTCCAACATTCCATTTTCCATTCTTGAGTTTGGAATAGAGCAACTGCTTTGGGAGATGGTGGTCGGGCATTCGGGCAACATGGCCATTTCAGCGGAGTTGATGGCGGAGTAGCATCGCTTCAATGCTGGTACTCTTTGCTTCTTCCAGCACACTGACATTTGTCTGACTGTCTTCCCAAGAGATTTGCAGGATTTTTCAGAGGCAACACTGATGGAATTGTTCCAGGAGTTGAGTGTGATGTCTGCAGATAGTCCATGTTTCACAGGCGTATAGCAGAGTAGGGAGGACAATAGCTTTCATAGATTCATAGAATCAAAGAGTTGGAAGAGACCTCATGGGTCATCCAGTCCAACCCCCTGCCAAGAAGCAGGAATATTGCATTCAAATCACCCCTGACAGATGGCCATCCAGCCTCTGTTTAAAAGCTTCCAAAGAAGGAGCCTCCACCACACTCCTGGGCAGAGAGTTCCACTGCTGAACGGCTCTCACGGTCAGGAAGTTCTTCCTCATGTTCAGATGGAATCTCCTTTCTTGTAGTTTGAAGCCATTGTTTCATGTTCTCGTCTCCAGGGAAGCAGAAAACAAGCTTGCTTCCTTCTCCCTGTGGCTTCCTCTCACATATTTATACATGGCTATCAAATCCCCTCTCAGCCTTCTCTTCTTCAGGCTAAACATGCCCAGCTCCTTAAGCCGCTCCTCAGCCGCTTTATAAACAAGCACCTTGGTATCCCCACGGATGTCTCAATTCTCACTCTCTGCTTCGTTTGTAGGAATGCTGCACTCGCAGAGCTCAGGGAGTGTTGTATTTCAGTGTCAATGTTGAGTTTTGTGGAGAGGTGGCTGTCAAGGTAGCAGAAATGGTCAACATTTTCTAATATTACACTATTAAGCTGTATTTCTGGCATTGTCTACTCAAAGTGGGGATCTATGGACTGACATGAATCTACAGCTTATTGTCATGTCCTACCTGGAGGAGTTCTACTCACATAAGAAAGAAAAAGAAAAGCCAGAAGTTGGGAGTCCTTCCAGAGCTGGAAACCTCTAATCGCAACTCCCAAAGGTCATGAGAAAGATATGGAGGCATTTCATCTGATAGAGAGAGAAATACTGCTTTTAATCTAAAGCAGTGGTTCCTAACCTTTTTTTGGACCAGGGTCTACTTTGACCAGGATCCACTCTCCAACATTAGTACCAAAAGAGTTATAAATTAGTTTTTGGTTAACTTTAGATTCAGTTTGGTTATTTGGGGTGCTGATTCAGGAAATTGCCTTGGATAGACCACATCAGCTTTAGTTTCTGATACAGAACATATGCCATCCAGTAGTCGCCATCTGCTCACCCACAGAAAACTATATTTAATAAGCTAGAGCTGATGCGGTCTATCCAATGTAATTTCCTTAATCAGCACCTCAAATAACCCCAGAAACAGGTCTAAAAACAAAGACACCAAGAAACTGTCCCAACAACAACAACAACAACTTTGGGGAACTAAACAAGGTCTTACAAAGGGCTGCTTTCCCATTACAACTGTTGTGTTTGACAGTGAGAGATAATAATAATAATAATAATAATAATAATAATAATAATAATAATAATAATCTACTACTACTACCACCACTACTACTACTTTGGGGGACTCTCCTTTTCTCTCTTGCTTCCTCACTTGTTCCATTGGGTGAGTCTTCTCCACCCTGGCCTGGGAAGCCTCCCAAGGCCAAGAAAGTGTTGGTGAGTGCAACAGCCATGCTTCCTTCCTTCCTTCCTTCCTTCCTTCCTTCCTTCCTTCCTTCCTTCCTTCCTTCCTTCCTTCCTTCCTTCCTTCCTCTGCTTCTATCTCTCACCTCCTTGTGCGTGCAGCCTGGTGCTTCTTTTCCTCCATCCGAGAAAATGCTAGTGTCGCACTCCAGGACAGGAAAAACCCTCTAACTTTAAAACACCACACCGTTGAATGGAAAACAATCCTTTTATTGAAGATAATTAGAAAGCAGCAAGTAAAAGGGGCTTAAAAGAAACAGGTAAATCCAATTAAGTAAGAAGATAAGCTGGAGCAAAAATAATCCAGGGTAAAGTTCAGCAAAGTCCATAAAATGAAGTCCACAATTCTCTAGTATAATTCAGGAAAACAGGAAACATTAATCTAAGGCATGAGTAGGCATTCATACACTCCAAGAGCCCAAACCATGAACAAGAAATACTTAAACAAGAATCTTCTAAGCAGTTTCCATGAAACAAAGGACAAGAAATACATTTGATTCCAACAATGCTTCATCTGACTATATTTCCCAAACCTAGAACTTTTATCCCCTCGTTAAGCGATTCCACGCACTCAGGAATTGGTTTCGTTTTACTTGAGATCCACTTATCTTTTTCTGTCGAAGCCTGGCAGACCGCTGAAGGCACTGTTCGGGCTGTCTGTTTTGACTAACTTCCTCTGGCCTATCTATTTGCTCATTAAGTCTCGCAGTTGGGCCAGGTACCCAGTTGTTTTCAAGCCCCAAATCCTGGGTGAAGGTAGCACACTTGTGTCTCCTTCCTTCCTCCTCTCCCTCTTGTGGACCTTATTTTAGGTCTCGTGACTCACCTGTGGGCCGAGGCCTATTGGTTGGAAAGCACTGATCTGTTGAGACGACTCTAAAGGAATAGGAAATGCCTTTATCTGCTTTAAAAGGAAGACACTTTGTCACAGATGGCATAAGAAAGTCTATCGTACGGCATTTGGTCCAATCAGAACAAAAATTTGGTAAATCTTAAGTTAAGCAGATTCATTGAATCAGTTATTGAATGATGAGTCAATAATTGGTAAATTCAATGGATACAACTGTTTGAAACTAATGAAACCATTACACCATACTTTTATAGTCTGTGCTAGTAATTGCCTGATAACAATGTAAACTTCTTGCTTGTAGCATTCAATATGAATGTTTTTGCCTAGTCAGGTAATTAGTCCCAATAATAGACTTTAAATATCAGATTATGGAGATGCAAAGGTAGCAGCAGTCATTTAAGAATTTTAATGTGATTTTAATGTGTTTTTAATTGTGTTCGAAATTGCACTGCTCAGGTTTCAGCTGTTACTTTTTGCAAGCTGCCTTGGGTCCCACTCTGGAAGAAAGGCAATATATAAATGAAATAAAAATGAAGACATTTCTTTATCTTTTCATCAGTTTTGTTTTTTATGATGCATGGCTAGGCCCAGCTTGCTATTCCCAAAAATTAAGGTTGCTTCCCTTGTTTTTGACTACAGCTCACATTGCAACTGCATGTCTTATTTTCTACTGCACATTTTTTTCTCCTAGTGCAAAAAATATGCCCTGCAGTATGTTAAAATAATACCTGTAGAATCATAGAAAAATAGAATCAAAGAGTTGGAAGAGACCCCATGGGCTATCCAGTCCAACCCCATTCTGCCAAGAAGCAGGAATATTGCATTCAAATCACCCCTGACAGATGGCCATCCAGCCTCTGTTTAAAAGCTTCCAAAGAAGGAGCCTCCACCACACTCTGAGGCAGAGAGTTCCACTGCTGAACGGCTCTCACAGTCAGGAAGTTCTTCCTCATGTTCAGATGGAATCTCCTTCTTGTAGTTTGAAGCCATTGTTCCGCGTCCTAGTCTCCAGGGAAGCAGAAAACAAGCTTGCTCCCTCCTCCCTGTGGCTTCCTCTCACATATTTATACATGGCTATCATATCTCCTCTCAGCCTTCTCTTCTTCAGGCTCATAGGGCTTGTTCTCCAGACCCTTGATCATTTTAGTCGCCCTCCTCTGGACACATTCCAGCTTGTCAATATCTCTCTTGAATTGTGGTGCGCAGAATTGGACACAATGTAAAGCCCACATTGTGGTGTGCAGAATTAGACACAATGTAAAGCCCAAGGTTTTGTGGTTTATTTTAGTTATTGTTTAACATATTTTATGAAGCCTGGAGCAAAAGGGGAAGTGTTGGTCAGACCACACCAGGAATCACACTGTGTCCAATTCTGGGCACTACAAGGGAGATGTTGACATACTGGAATATGTCCAGAGGAGGGTGATTCACATGACCAAGGGTCTGGAGTACAAGCCCTATGAGGAGCGGCTCAAAGAGCTGGGCATGTTTAGCCTGCAGAAGAGAAGGTCGAGAGTAGAAATGATGAGGGCCATGGATAAATATGTGTTGGGAAGTCATAGGGAGAAGGGAGCAGACTTGGTTTCTGCTGCCCTGGAGACTAGGATGTAGAACAATGGCTTCAAATGACAGGAAAGAAAGGAGATTCTACCTGAACATTAGGAAAAATTTGATGAGACATGATGAGGGCCATGTAGGTAGATGTGAGGGGAAGTCATAGGGAGGAGGGAACAAGTTTGTTTTCTGCTGCCCTGGAGACTAGGACGTAATTGAATAATGGCTTCAGTTTGGAAAGGAGATTCAACCTGAATATTAGGAAGAACTTTCTAACTCTGAGAGCTGTTCAGCAGTGGAACTCTCTGCCCTGGAGTGTGGTGGAGTCTCCTTCTTTGGAGGCTTTTAAGCAGAGGCCATCTGTCTGGGATGCTTTCAATGTGATTTTCCTCTTCTTGGCAAAATGGGGTTGGACTGGATGGTCCACGAGGTCTCTTCCAACTCTACGATTCTATGCTCTAGATGTAAAATACTAAAAGAGTAAATTATGACTTTCCATCACTGCAATGCAAGCTAAACCCATACTAGATGTGCATTCCCTTTCAATGAGAAAGTAAGAAGCTCATTTCAGAGATGCTGAAATGTACCAAATGTCTGACAACTATTTGACAGATTTTTGCTAAACCTCGAGATAACCGTCTAGGAGGAAGATCTTTGACATTTAGCAGTTTCTGACCATCAAATGATTTGGCATTAGTGCCATGCCATGTTAACTCCCACATTTTATTTTTGGATCAGCAGGAGTTCTTTTGCTGGGATTGGAGTCAAATTGTTTTCTGAAAAATACTCAATAGTGTGTTTTTTTCATCTTGACACACTTTCCTCCCATCTTTGTTCCTCCTTCAGAGCCTTCATTGAGGCTTCTTTCTTTGACGGGTTGCACAGGTGATCCCAGACAACTGGAGAGAGACTGCAGTGAATGGAAAGAGAGAACAATAAGGTGTTATCGAGTGTTTTGAGCTAAAAGTAGCTACAATCCGAGCAAGCCAGATTTTCTTTTTAGTACTGAAAGCTGAGATGTGTGGCTTCTGTAGGGTATGTTCTATAGGTGGTAAATGATGCAACAGTAGGACTATAGAAAGCATCACAACTCTTTAGCGTAGTGGTTCCCAACCTGCGGTTTGTGGACCACCAGTGGTCAACAAGAACTTATTTATCGTGTCAGGCAACCAAACAGTTGTATTACATTTTTGACATAACAAACAAACAGACAGACAAAAGACACAGAATTTGCAAGCTTGGTAGTTGATTAAATGTCCTTTGACCAGTATCTGGCCACTTGGAGTGCCTCTGGTGTTGCCCCAAGAAGGTCCTCCATTGTGCATGTGGCAGGGCTCAGGTGGCATTGCAGCAGGTAGTCAGTGGTTTGCTTTTCTCCACACTCGCATGTCGTCGATTCCACTTTGTGGCCCCATTTCTGAAGGTTGGCTCTGCATCTCGTGGTGCCAGAGCGCAGTCTCTTCAGCGCCTTCCAAGTCACCCAGTCTTCTGTGTGCCCAGGGGGGAGTCTCTCATTTGGTATCAGCCATTGATTGAGGCTCTGGGTTTGAGCCTGCCACTTTTGGACTCTCGCTTGCTGGGGTGTTCCAGCGAGTGTCTCTGTAGATCTTAGAAAACTATTTCTTGATTTAAGTCATTGACGTGCTGGCTGATACCCAAACAAGGGATGAGCTGGAGATGTCACTGCCTTGGTCCTTTCACTCTTGGCTGCTACTTCCTGGCAGATGTCAGGTGGTGCGATACCGGCTAAGCAGTTTAATTTCTCCAGTGGTGTAAGGTGTAGACACCCTGTGATAATGCGGCATGTCTCATTAAGAGCCACATCCACTGTTTTAGCGTGGTGAGATGTGTTCCACACTGGGAATGCATACTCAGCAGCAGAGTAGCATAGCGCAAGGGCGGATGTCTTCACTGTGTCTGGTTGTGATCCCCAGGTTGTGCCAGTAAGCTTTCGTATGATATTGTTTCTAGCACCCACCTTTTGCTTGATATTCAGACACTGCTTCTTGTAGGTCAGAGTATGGTCCAGAGTGACTCCAAGGTATTTGGGTGCGCTGCAATGCTCCAGTGGGATTCCTTCCCAGGTGATCCTCAGAGCTCGGGATGCTTGTCTGTTCTTTAGATGAAAAACACA
This sequence comes from Anolis sagrei ordinatus, assembly GCF_025583915.1. NCBI lineage: Eukaryota > Metazoa > Chordata > Lepidosauria > Squamata > Anolidae > Anolis > Anolis sagrei. The sequence goes on along the minus strand of NW_026847882.1, from coordinate 39,180,726 downwards.
TGTCTGTGTTTTAGATGGTTTGGGGATCAGTTGGTTTTCCCTGTAATAGGCGATAAGAGCCTACTAGTCCACAAGTAGCCTACTAGTCCACAAGAACTAAAATATATTCTTACTACACCGTTGCAACAAGAGTGACTGGTCTTGCAAAACCCTCTTATAGTGCCAAGGTTTATTATATATGGTTTTCTATGGACAAGCAGATGGAAACTACTGCATGGCATAAGTTCTGTATCAGAAACTAGAGCTGATGTGGTCTATCCAATGCAATTTTCTATATCAGCACCCCAAATAACCAAACCAAATCTAAAGTTAGCAAAAACCAATTCATAACCCTTTTGGTACTAATGTTGGAGAGTAGTCTCTGGTCAAGTGGTTCCTGGTTAAAAAAAGGTTGGGAATCACTTAGTGAATGGTTTCCAGCATCCGATAGTGCAGTGAGTTAAACTGCTGAGCTGCTGAACTTACTACGAAAAGGTCACAAGCTCGAATCCAGGGAGCTCCTGCTGTTAGCCCCAGCTTCTGCCAACCTAACAGTCTGAAAACATGCAAATGATAGTAGATTGATAGGTACCACTCTGGTGGAAAGGTAACAGCATTCCATGCAGTCATGCTGGACCCATGACCTTGGAGGTGTGTACTGATGAGCACCAACCACCAGAGTCGGACACAACTGGACTTAATGTCAGTGGAAAACCTTTACCTTTACCTTCCAGCATCCACTCCCAGTAGGTTATGCAATTGAGACTTGCATCCACGCACGCATCCATACTATTCAATGGCTAACATTTTAGCTCCATGTGGCCCATTTAATGCAATCCATTCAATTCCACATCACATGGCAAATTCCATCTTGGAATGGGCAGTGTGTAGGTGTCACATATCTCTCATCCAAATAGCTTTGAAAATAGTGTAAGCAGGTTGTAGACAAGAACATTTGCTCTGAGGTCTGTTCCCAGCGTTAAATGGCAAGGCTGAAGTGTCCCAATCTAAAAAAGACTGTTAAATATAAGTCCCCCCTTTCCAGAATTCTGGACATAAACAGCCATTGAAGTCATCTCATAATAAAAAATGAGAGACCTCGATGGCAAAATGGGTTAAACCATTGTGTTGGCAGGACTGCTGACTGAAAGGCTGGCAGTTCGAATCTGGGGAGCTGGGTGAGCTCCCATCTGTAAGCCCCAGCTTCTCATATGGAGACATGAGATAAGCCTCCCACAGGATGGTCAAACATCCGGGCATCTTCTGGTCAACATCCTTGCAGATGGCCAATTCTCTCACACCAGAAGCAACCTGCAGTTTCTCAAGTCACTTCCGACACACACACACAAAATAATTGAAGATGACCAAACTTTGGCTGATACACTTTAGACATGTCATGAGATGTCATAACTCATTGGAGAAGGTAAAATGGATGACAGTAGGCAAAGAGGAAGACTATACTATAGAGTCCATCCATGAAGCCATGGGGTTTGCAAGACTTGGGCAAGGCTGCTGGTGACTGGGCTCTTGGAAATCGCATATGGTTGCAGTGAGGCAAGGTCAATGTAATGGCAAACAAGAGCACCAACGGGCAGCTGTGAATGTTTGGACATCATGCTGAAAAAGACCCCAGAACTCATCTTTGCAGAGCTTATGTTCATAATGCATAGTCAATGGGTCTGAGGATTTCAATTGGCAGAAGGATCAGCCCTTCTTGATTCCAACTAACTGGATTCACATTCCAAATGGAATGACACTACAATTGTACATGGCCTCCTAGAGTTCCCTTTGCATTGCTGTTAATGAGGACAAGAAAACGCCAATGCAGGACACATTACTTTGTGTAAGGGAACATGCTTAATCCTCTTTCCAGGCAATCGGTAAATCGCAGCCAAAAGCAGAGCTGCCCGGAACGTTCACAAAACGTGCTTCCCTTCTGGCTCGCTCCTATCTGGCCCAGTTGTAATCCTAGCATTAGCCATGCAAAGCTGTCGCTATCATCGAGGAATATCCATTATTCCCCAGCTATCTCCAAAGTAATTCCCCAATATCATCTGTAGGGACAGCGTTTTTGCAAAGACTTATAGGACCGGCTTGCTGAAATTAATAAAAAGGAACTGCTGACATCTCTCAACTTTCTCATCCGCTTTCATGAGTTGGTTGTAATAGTGTCATTTGGGGAAGGGGAGGCAGGGGAGGCATCAAAAGGCTACTGGGTGAAGTGCGGAACTTGGAAACCATAGCGCTAAAGCTAATTCGTTGGCCTTAACGTTAATCTGAGAATTAATTCATTGGCATTCATTTCTCTTTGAGCACATTATAAAATGGATCTGACACATTTGCCATTAAAAAGCAGCAGTAACATGTTAGTCGGAAACAAACGAATCAATGAGAATGGCAAATGGCTGCCAAACACAGTTAGATCCCCAAAAATAAGGAATGAGAAGCAATGAAAGAGTCACCCACTAACCTCAGTGTGTAGTGGCTTTGATAACTTTTAACTTAATGCTTTAAAACCTAATTAGGGACAAGATGCTTTCACAAACCTTTCACAAATCGTAGAGATGAGTATAAGAGAGCAAACTAAAATAGCAAGAAGGGAAAAAGGATTTCCTTTCATGAAGGCTCCATAGTAAGCCCATTATCTGCACCTTCTATAAGGCAGAGATGGGCAATTTTAAGAGGTTTTTGTCTCCTTGAAATCCTCTGGGATATGTGAACTACCAGAAAGATTATGACAATAATAATAATAGTATTTGTGGCACAGGTTCCAATGAATCATCTGAGCAACGGTGTTCTGTCTCTGCTTGTAGTCTGTCTGCGCGATCTTTTTGCAGTGGCTGAGGATGTGATCTATTGTTTCCTCTGCTTCCTTGCAGAGTCTACATTTGGGATCTGTCATCGACTTTTCAATTCTGGCTTTGATGGCATTGATTCAAATGGCTTGTTCTTGGGCTGCCAGAATCAGGCCCTCCTTTGTCTCCTTTTTCCAAGTTCCATTTGTGAGCCATAACCATTTTTTTCTTTATCAATTTGGCTCTCAATGTTTCCCAGGAACTGTCCATGGAGAGCCTTCTTTCGCCAGTTTTCTCTTCTGCTCTGGATTGTGTTTTTATGGTATTCACTCTTTGTCTTTTGCACTTTAAGCAGTTTACTACTATTGAGTTCCCTTAATGTTGGTTCTTGACTGCCTTTCCCATAATCTGCGAGCGCATGTTTCTCTTCTTCTACCGTTTGTTTCCCTTACAGAAGCCCTCTCTCTGCCTCCTGATTTTCTGGGCAGGTAAAGTCAGTCAACATCACTACGTGGGTGTAATGCATAGTGGATTGTGATCAGTTTCCTTATTTTTCTGTCCAGATCCTCCAGCTCTGCTTGTGTCCAGTTCACAATCCCAGCTGTGTATCTAATGACAGGGATGGCCAAGGGGTTGATAGCCTTCATTGTATTTCCGCCATTTAATTTGCTCTTCAAAACCTTTCTGACTCTTTGGAAATATTCTTTGCTGACCACATTTTTCACTTGCCCATGCTTGATATTGTCCAACTGTAGTATGTCCAGGTATTTATAGGCTTCAGGCTGATTGCATTTTATGATTTGTCCATTTGGCATCTCTATGCCCTCGCTGTGAGTAATTTTCCCTTACTTTGTCCACGGTGGCACATTTGAACTCCATACTGATATCAGTGCTGAAGATCAAATCCTCAGCTGTTGCAAGAAGATCATGCAGACAGACTACAAGCAGAGGCATAACACTGTTGCTCAGATGATTCATTGGAACTTGTGCCACAAATACCATCTGCCTGTGACAAAGAACTGGTGGGATCACAAGCCTGAAAAGGTTACAGAAAGTGAACACTCTGGGACTTCTGAATTCAGACTGACAGAGTTCTGGAGCACAATGCCCCTGACCTCATGATTATGTTAAAAAACAAAATATGGATTGTCGATGTTGCAATCCCAGGTGGCAGCAGGATTGAAGAGAAACAACTGGAAAAGCTGTCATGATATGAGGATTTAAAGATTGAACTACAAAGACTCTGGCACTAGCCAGTAAAGGTGGTCCCAGTGGTGATCAGCACACTGGGTACAGTGCCTAAAGACCTTGGCCTGCACTTAAACACAATTGGCACTGACAAAATTATCATCTGCCAGCTGCAAAAGGCCACCTTACTGGAATCTGCACTAGAGATCCCCATAGAGTTATTTCAGCAGAGGTTGACTTTAGAATTCCTAGATAACTTTTAAAAATCTAACCTAGGAATAATTGGYTTCCCTGGTGGTGCAGCATGTTAAACTGCTGAGCTGCTGAACTTGCTGACCAAAAGGTTGGCAGTTCGAATCGCGAGAGTGGGGTGAGCTCCCYCTYTTAGACACAGCTTCTGCCAACCTAGGAGTTCAAAAACATTCAACTGTGATTAGATCAATAGATATCACTTCTGAAGGAAGGTGACAATGGCACTCCATGTAGTCATACTGGCCACARGACCTTGGAAGTGTCTGAGGACAACACTGGCTCTTTAGCTTAGAAATGGAGYTGTGCACAACCTACCAGAATTGGATATGACTAGATTTAATGTCAAAGGGAAACCTTTACCTTTACTAAGGGAGCCCCCYGTGGTGCAGTGGGTTAAACCCCTGTGCCGGCAGGACTGAAGACCGACAGGTCACAGGTTCGAATCTGGGGAGAACGCYGATGAGCTCCCTCTGTCAGCTCCAGCTCCTCCTGCAGGGACATGAGAGAAGCCTCCCACAAMGATGGGCAAAACATCAAAACATCCGGGCATCCCCTGGGCAACYTCCTTGCAGACAGCCAATTCTCTCACACCAGAAGCAACTTGCAGTTTCTGAKATGACAAAAAAAAAACCTTTACTAAGGGTGATCAAATCCGTAAAAGATTTAGAAGGTTGATTTTCAAACTCATTTTTAAAATCTTACTACTTTTCCTGGAGATTTCACTCCTTTGTTCTCAGCCAGAGAAAAAGAAGTGTGGAGAGTCTGGATGAGTTGATGGCTCTCAAAACAGCCTTAATACCAAAAGATAAATCAATTGACAGAAAGATTAGAAATTGTTTATGGAACACACTGAGACTGAAATGGATTTCTATGACTGCGTGGCAGTGAGCTCAGCTTCGGATCAAGTGAGGGTCAGGACCCTGAAGACAATATCATCCACCACCACTACTGGGCTATTGACACAATCGCATTGTACAATGTTGAATGAGATGGATGCTTATTGGATTGGATATCTTACAGCCGAAATTGTTCCAAATTCAACTATACTGATCTGTGTTCACCTCCAGATGAAAATGAGACCCCTATTCCCAACCGTTCAGCTATTTATTTATCGGTGTAACATTGAACAGCTCTTTAGTCTCTTAACCGAGTTTACTGCTGACAACACTAAATGGTTGACTAAGATTAGCCACACTGGAGAGCCAGGAATTAGATTATTCAACAGATCCCGACATCCCAGAAGCCTCCTAGTTAATGGGGGTTCTACTGCATTAAAGCGATTAATGAATGAATATTGAATGAAGCCCCAACAAACGAGAAATCAGACATTTCCAAAATAATAGAACGGAGAGCGACCGCTGCAATACTCTGTGAAGGTTGTAAATGCAACTCTGATTTCGAAGGCACAACTAGGAATTCAGCATGCCGGTTGAATATCTGATGAGGTTTCAACACTAAATGCGAGCTCCCAGTGGCGCAGTGGGTTAAACCTTTGTGCTGGCAGGACTGAAGATCGACAGGTTGCAGATTTGAATCCAGGGAGAGTGCAGATGAGCTCCCTCTGTCAGCTCCAGCTCCCCATGCAGGGACATGAGAGAAACCTCCCACAAGAATGGAAAAACATCAAAACATCTGGGTGTCCCCTGGGCAACGTGCGCATTCAGAAGAAGATCTACAAGCCACTCTAAACACCTTTGCAGAAGCATGCGAGAAGCTCGGCCTGTTATTGAACATCGAGAAAACCAAAGTGCTCTTCCAGCAGTCACCAGCCAATCCCTTTCCAATGCTAGAGATACATTGAGATAATGTTAATTAGACACATTAGAAAATGTTGACCATTTCCACTACCTTGACAGCCACCTCTCCAACAAAGTCAACATTGACACTGAAATACGACATCACCTGAGCTCTGCAAGTGCAGCATTTTTCCGAATGAAGCATAGAGTGTTTGAGGACCGGTCCTTCGCCATCAACTCTGCTGGACTGGCCATGTTGTCCGGATGCCCAATCACCATCTCACAAAGCAGTGGCTCTACTCCAAACTCAAGAACGGAAAATGGAATGTTGGTGGACAGGAAAAGTGAAAGATGGGCTTAAAACCAACCTTAAAAACTCTGGCATAGACACTGAGGACTGGGAAGCCCTGGCCCTTGAGTGCTCCAGCTGAAGGTCAGCTGTGACCAGCAGTGCTGCAGAATTTGAAGAGGCACGAATGGAGGGTGAAAAAGAGGAATGTGCCAAGACGAAGGCACATCAAGCCAACCCCAACTGAGGCCGCTTTCCACCTGGAAACCAATGCCCTCACTGCGGGAGATGATGCAGATCAAGAATAGGGCTCCACAGCCACCTATGGTCCCACCAGAATACTGATCTTGGAAGACTATCCTACTCGGCCAACAAGGGATCACCTAAGTAAGTCAGTAAGTAAGTAAACAGCTTCTCAAAATTTCTCAAAAGTGTCATTTGTGCACAATATTTGCAGGAGTCACGGCTGGACACTGTCTCAGCTTCAGAGAGAGGCAAAGGGAAATCCCACTCCGGGCACAAGTTTCCAAGAAAGCCTTGTAATAGGGTCATCATACATTGGAAACTACTTGAAGAATTACAACAAAGATTAAGTTATTGTAGATCACCAGCAAGATTAGAACCCAAAGGTGCATCTGGGGAAGAAAAAGACATGCAGTTCAAAAAGGCAAAAAAATAAACAAAATAAAAAGATAAACGTTTCCCCTGACATTAAGTCCAGTCATGTCTGACTCTGTAGGTAGGCGCTCGTCTCCATTTTTAAGCCGAAGAGCCAGCGTTGTCCATAGATGCCTCCAAGATCGTGTGGTCAGCATGACTGCATGGAGCGCAGTTACCTTCCTGCAGAAGTAGATCTACTCACATTCACATAGAATCATAGAGTTGGAGGAGACCTCATGGGCCATCCAGTCCAACCCCATTCTGCCAAGAAGCAGGAATATTGCATTCCAATCACCCCTGACAGATGGCCATCCAGCCACTGTTTAAAAGCTTCCAAAGAAGGAGCCTCCACCACACTTTGGGGCAGAGAGTTCCACTGCTGAACAGCTCTCACAGTCAGGAAGTTCTTCCTCATGTTCAGATGGAATTTCCTGTCTTGTAGTTTGAAGCCATTGTTCCATTGTGTCCTAGTCTCCAGGGCAGCAGAAAACAAGTTTGCTCCCTCCTCCCAGTGACTTCCTCTCACATATTTATTCATGGCTATCATGTCTGCTCTCAGCCTTCTCTTCTGCAGGCTAAACATGCCCAGCTCTGTTTTCCAATTGCTAGTTTGGCAGAAGCTGGAGCTAACAGCAGGGTCTCACCCCATTTCCCAGATTTGAACCGCTGACCTTCTGGTCAGCAAGTTCAGCAGCTCAGCAGTTTAACCTGCTGCACCACTGAGGACTACAAAAAGGTATAGGTGTGTTATTGCAAAATAGAAGGAGGGAATAAGGCTATGTTAAATGTTGGAGAAAAATCTTGGGATATAATATTATAATGCCGTAAGCATGCCCTTGCAGACTCACGATACCAGTTGAGAAGCACTAGTTTTGGCAGTGTATATTTCCCAAGGCAGCAGGAATAGACAAAAAACATTATTACTGAAACAAAGCAGATTCATACATGAGTGAGGCTGCATAGTAGAAATGTATTATTGACTCCTATGGAAACCGTCACCAGTGTAAAATATAAGCAAGGAACAAAATACATGAAGTGTGGGCGCCTTTCTGGGAAAATGTCTACTGGAAATTTTACTTTCAAACAAGAACTGTAATAAGCCAGAATGGATCAGTTTCACTTAAGCCCGTTTACATGAACTTACCTTTTTCTGATCAGTAAACATCTGGCAGTTTCCATATAATGTCATTGGAGTAGTGAATGCACCCCATGATTTTACACTGCCTTTATAGGAGCTTTCCGGTATGTTAAACCTTGCCCAGCCAACAAAACACTCATTCCCTTGACTACCTCTTGACTAAAACCAGAATGGGTTCAATGGCCCACTCCCATGGGATGTATGGTGCACGCTTAACATCACACTAGAGAAAAAAATCCACTTAAAAATTGGTTTCTGCCTTCTGCAGAATTTTAGGGTTTGTAATTTAACAGCCTTGCTAAATTACAAACCTCAGAATTCTGCAGGTTCTGCAGAATTTTAAGTGGATTTTTTTTCTCTAATATGATGAAAAAAATGCATGTTTGAACCAGAGTCTATAATCAAACACCTTGATTTGCAGTCTCTGGGTGACTTCAAGGGACCGGCTTTACACTGCCAGTTGCAGAAAATCTTGCCGATCGAAAGGTCGACAGTTCAAGCCTGGGTTGGGGTGAGCTCCCAACCATCAGCCAGATTCTGTTCACCTAGCAGTTTGAAAATGTGAGTAGATAAATAGGTAGATAAAGGTAAAGGTTCTCTCCTGACATTAAGTCCAGTTGTGTCCYACTCTGGGGATTGGTGCTCATCTCCATTTCTAAGCCGAAGAGCCGGCGTTGTCCATAGACACTGCACCCAGTATGCCGATCACCACTGGGACCACCTTGACTGGCTTGTGCCAGAGTCTTTGCAGTTCAATCTTTAAATCCTCATATTGTGTGAGCTTTTCCAGTTGTTTCTCTTCAATCCTGCTGTCACCTAGGATTGCAACATCAACAATCCATACATTGTTTTTTAACACAATCGTGATGTCAAGAGTATTGTGCTCCAAAACTCTTTCTGTCTGAATTCATAAGTCCCAGAGTATTTTGACGTGTTAATTCTCTGTAATTTTTTCCGGCTTGTGATCCCACCAGTTCTTTGACGCAGGCAGATGGTATTTGTGGCACAGGTTCCAATGAATCATCTGAGCAATGGTGTTGTGCCTCTGCTTGGAGTCTGTCTCTGAGATCTTCTTGCAGCAGCTGAGGATGTGATCTGTTGTTTCATCTACTTCTTTGCAGAGTCGATATTTGGGATCTGTTGTCGACTTTTCAATTCTGGCTTTGATGGCATTGGTTCGAATGACTTGTTCTTGGGCTGCCAGTATCAGGCTCCCCATCTCCTTTTTCAGAGTCCCTTTTGTGAGCCACAGCCATGTTTTTTCTTTGTCAATTTGACTCTCAATTTTTCCCAGGAACTGTCCATGGAGAGCCTTCTTTTGCCAGTTTTCTCTTCTGCTTTCAATTGTGTTTTTACGGTATTCCCTCTTTGTCTTTTCCACAGTCTACTTTTGGGATCTTTTCATGTTGTTGTTGTTGTTGTTGTTGTTGTTGTTGTTGTTGTTGTTGTTGTTGTTGTTGTTGAAGTCCTTTTTGCCTTATGCTAACCATACAGCAGCCCTATTAATACGATTTCTGGTGCTTAGAGAGTGTGACATGCCCAAGGTCACCCAATGGGTTTCAATGGCTGAGTGAGGAATTGAACCCTGGTCTTCAAAGTCATAGTCCATTGCTCAAACTGCTACACCATGCTGTCACAACATAGCATACATATCCATATGTAGAGATATGCTACACTGGTAAGACGGAACCCTCATGCAGTATAGTTACATTGTGCGACCCATACCAATGACTAGGTACTATTATGCCAGGAACAATATTGCTGTTCCCTAATGCACTTCTGCTATGGCCAGCAGGATAATTTACTCCTCTCGCATAATGTGACTTCCACCTGTATATGTCACTAACAAGATGTCAGTACAAAGAGCACAAGTTCACCAACAAGTTCATGACTCTCCTTCCACATGTGCTTTGAGCAGATGCATCCTTCCCAAAATTCATGCAGCAAACGTTCTTTCATCTCCAGCTCCCCCACTTAGACAGACTTGTGTTGCTTGGCAGACCTGGTGAGATGAAATATCATCCCGCTGACGTTAAAGGTAACCTTTTATAGAGATCACCTTAAACACTGCCGTAATTACACAAGCTCTCCCTTAGTCCACAGGCGGCTTATTTTTTTCCCCTCTTGCTGTTTGTTTGTTTTATGCACCAGAGTGGTTACATCTATTCAAACAGGAGTTAAACCCAGGAGGAAAAGGACACATTTGCTCACTGTAGCGGAGGGAGGCACAATGGGAGAAGTCTGCAAATACTGCTAAATTCTGTCTGAAAGTGAAGAATGGAGGAAGAAGATGAAAGGACAGATTCAAAGCTGAGTTCTGAATTCCATTGGCACTTCTGAACAGAGTAGACCTATTGGATCAATTGTACTTATGTAAAAGGTTATTGACTGTAGTCTAGTAGTGGCTATCAATAGGTTGTATGTTTATCATTATCTGTATTGTGTTTTTTTCTGTTGTAAGCTGCCCCAAGTCCTTTGGGGGAGAGGGGGCGGGATATAAATAAAGCTATTATTATTATTATTATTATTATTATTATTATTATTATTGTCATGACCTTATTTCCTGGTTTTGTGTGAAGCCAGGAAATTAGGTCATGTCTTAGACCTGAAATGTGTATATTTGAAATCTGGGAATGGGTTGCCACGGAAAGGGGAGCAATGCAGGGGAGGGGCCAGGGTGAGGCATGAGAGAACTGTCAGTTGGAACTTTGTTGCATTTCCTAATGCATAGTTTTGAATTAAAGCCTTCCAGCTTTGTTTGTGAGGTAATTAGTTCACTGGAAAGCTACAGAACTGGACTATTATGATTATGATTATTATTATTATTATTAGGAGCCCCTGGTGGCTCAGTGGGTTAAACCCCTGTGCTCGCAGTACTGAAGACCGACGGGTCATAGGTTTGAATCTGGAGAGAGCACAGATGAGCTCCCTCTATCAGCTCTAGCTCCTCAAGCGGGGACATGAGAGAAGTCTCCCACAAGAATGGTAAAACATCAAAACATCCGGGCATCCCCTGGGCCACGTCCTTGCAGATGGCCAATTCTCTCACACCAGAAGTGACTTGCAGTTTCTCAAGTAACTCCTGATGTGACAAAAAAATATTATTATTCAGACAGTCATCTCTCCTTTTGGTAAATGGATAATCTTATTTATTTATTATTTATTTATTTAGACCATTTCTATCCCGCCCTTCTCGCCCCCGAGGGGGGACTCAGGGCAGCCAACACAGGCAACTATTAAATGCCAACAGTATCAAAACAACAATATAGAACAGCAATATAAAATCCATTACATAACAATTAAGCAGTGATATTAATTAAAATTACATAACCACATAGAACAGATCACATAATCACAGGTCATAAAGCCATTTCCAATTTTCAAACAATCCTATTGTCCGAGTTCAGTGCCTAAAGTGCTGCTGTGCCCACTAGCCAAAGGCCTGGCTCCAAAACCACGTCTTTAGTTTTTTTCCTAAAAGTAAGGAGGGAGGACACCGATCTAATCTCGCTGGGGAGCAAATTCCATAAGCAAGGAGTCACCACCGAGAAGGCCCTGTCCCACGTCCCCACCAGACGTGTTTGAGACCCTGGTGGGACCAAGAGCAGGGCCTCCCCAGTAGATGTTAAATTACTAGGTGGAACGTAGAGAGAGATACGTTCGGATAAGTAAGCTGGGCCGGAGCCGTATAGAGTTTTATAGGCCAAGACCAGCACTTTGAATTGTGCTCGGAGGTGGACCGGCAGCCAGTGGAGCTGACGCAGCAGGGGGGTGGTATGCTCCCTGTATGGCGCTCCGGTGAGTAATCTGGCTGCTGCCCGTTGGACTAGTTGAAGTCTCCGAACAGTCTTCAAAGGCAACCCCACGTAGAGTGCGTTGCAGTAATCTATTCGGGATGTAACCAGAGCGTGGACCACCGTGGCCAAGTCAGATTTCCCAAGGTACAGGCGCAACTGGCACACAAGACTTAACTGTGCAAAAGCTCCCCTGGCTACCGCCGAGACCTGGGGTTCCAGGCTCAGCGATGAATCCAGGATCACTCCCAAGCTGCAAACCTGCATCTTCAGGGCGCATGTAACCCCATCCAACACAGGCTGTAACCCTATGCTCTGTTTGGCCTTTCGACTGACCAGGAGGACCTCTGTCTTGTCTGGATTCAATTTCAATTTGTTAGCCCTCATCCAGTCCGACACAGCAGCCAAGCACCGATTCAAGGTCTGAACAGCCTCCTTAGTAACAGGTGGGAAGGAGTGACAGATTTGGATGTCATCTGCGTACGATAACACCTTAGTCCAAAACTCCGGATGATCTCTTCGATTATAGTTATCCTCAATTATAGTAATCCTTGATTATAGTTATCTACCCACGAGACCTGGTAGTTAATGTGAGTAATAAATACTCAAAAGGCTGTTGGGAATTGTGGGAGTTGCAATCCAAAACACTTGGAGGGTCCAAGTTTGCCCATGCCTGGTTTAGGGCATAGATGCAGAGTCTAATAATTCTGCAATTTCCCCATGCATGCAATGCTTCACCTAGTTCTGCTGGTTTGCAAAAACCATGTTGATGATCCTTGCCATTGATCTCCAAATCAGTATTTGATTGCCTTCATTTTTGGAAAATGCTATGTTATCTTTAACTTTCCCTCCTTAGTTCCGCTGTTGATTTTAACTTGCATCTCATTATTGGCTCAGTTCCCTCCTCCTAACCTTCCCCCTCCTCCCAATTCATACATTTCAAAAGATAATGAGTCTAATGTATTCTCGAAAGAATCAAAACTGGGCTACTAAGCCTCACATTGCAATATAATTTTCTTTATTTTTTTTCTAAAAAAGAGCCTCTAAAGTAATTTTAGAAATATCAAGGGCAGGAAAAAAAAACCCATAATCAACAGTTTTGTAGAAATGGTTTCTGTCCCCTGTCAGGCCCTAAAAATCTTGCTGTGCAGGGTCATTTGGGAAAGGGAGGAAAAAGCAAGATGAAAGCCCAGATAAAACGGAGGCACTCGGAGTTGATGAATGACCGTACTGGTGTGTCATCTGTTCCAGAAAGGGTTGCAGGCCACGTAATAGACCAAGCCTGCAATTTTGGACTGCTCCTTCATCCAGCATTGCTTTCAGAGTATGTTTCATGTGTTGATTTGATGGGCCAGAGCCTAGAAAAGTTCCTTAATGGTCTGAAACACCCAGAATCCCCTTTGGCCCTGAGACCCACTGTCTGCATGATACATGGGGAGAAGTGGAGTGCCGCAGGGTTCCATCCTCAGCAAGATGGAGTGGATGAGGGATTAGAGGACATCCAACCCCAAATTGGGAAACAAGTCGTCCAGGAATACCTGGCCGCTCTAAATGAGTTCAAGTCCCCAGGGCCAGATCAACTACACCCAAGAGTACTGAAGGAACTAGCGGAAGTCATTTCGGAACCATTGGCAATATCTTTGAGAGTTCTTGGAGAACGGGAGAAGTTCCAGCAGACTGGGGGAGGGCCAATGTGGTCCCAATCTTCAAGAAGGGAAAAAAGGATGACCCAAACAACTACCGTCCGGTCAGCCTCACGTCGATACCAGGCAAGATTCTGGAAAAGATTGTTAAGGAAGTAGTCTGCAAACACTTAGAAACAAATGCGGTCATTGCTAATAGTCAACATGGATTTATCAAAAACAAGTCATGCCAGACTAATCTGATCTCTTTTTTCAATAGAGTTACAAGCTGGGTAGATGCGGGGAATGCCGTGGATGTAGCGTACCTGGATTTCAGTAAGGCCTTCGACAAGGTCCCCCATGACCTTCTGGCAAGGAAACTAGTCCAATGTGGGCTAGGCAAAACTACGGTGAGGTGGATCTGTAATTGGTTAAATGGACGAACCCAGAGGGTACTCACCAATGCTTCCTCTTCATCCTGGAAAGAAGTGACGAGCGGAGTGCCGCAGGGTTCCGTCCTGGGCCCGGTCCTGTTCAACATCTTTATTAATGACTTAGATGAAGGGTCTAGAAGGCAGGATCATCAAGTTTGCAGACGACACCAAATTGGGAGGGATAGCCAATCTCCAGAGGACAGGAGCAGAATTCAAAACGATCTTGACAGATTAGAGAGATGGGCCAAAACTAACAAAATGAAGTTCAACAGGGACAAATGCAAGATACTCCACTTAGGCAGAAAAAACGAAATGCAAAGATACAGAATGGGGGACAATGCCTGGCTCGAGAGCAGAACGTGTGAAAAAGATCTTGGCGTCCTTGTGGACAGCAAGTTAAACATGAGCCAACAATGTGATGTGGCGGCAAAAAAAGCCAATGGGATTTTGGCCTGCATTAATAGGAGCATAGGGTCTAGATCTAGGGAAGTCATGCTACCCCTCTATTCCGCTTTGGTTAGACCACACCTGGAATATTGTGTCCAATTCTGGGCATCACAATTCAAGAGAGATATTGACAAGCTGGAATGTGTCCAGAGGAGGGCGACTAAAATGATCAAGGGTCTGGAGAACAAGCCCTATGAGGAGCGGCTTAAGGAGCTGGGCATGTTTAGCCTGAAGAAGAGAAGGCTGAGAGTAGACATGATAGCCATGTATAAATATGTGAGAGGAAGCCACAGGGAGGAGGGAGCAAGCTTGTTTTCTGCTTCCTTGGAGACTAGGACCCAATGGAACAATGGCTTCAAACTACAAGAGAGGAGATTCCATCTGAACGAGGAAGAACTTCCTGACTGTGAGAGCCGTTCAGCAGTGGAACTCTCTGCCCCGGAGTGTGATGGAGGCTCCTTCTTTGGAAGCTTTTAAACAGAGGCTGGATGGCCATCTGTCAGGGGTGCTTTGAATGCAATATTCCTGCTTCTTGGCAGAATGGGGTTGGACTGGATGGCCCATGAGGTCTCTTCCAACTCTTTGATTCTATGATTCTAAGCGATTCCCTGGTATGAAAAGCAAATGAAATTTGCAAGTGAGAATAAAGAGCAGTGAAAAATTAATGGTGCTATTAGCCAGAAAGTAAAAACGGCTCTGCAGTAGCAAGTGTGGATGCGTTATATAGCCTTTGCTTTTATGACCTGGCTGCTCTGGGCACAGAGGTGGACTAAATGGATTAATGCCCATTTAATTCCACTCAAAAAGTATTGCCTTGGGGCTCTGGTTTCAAGCCCTGTTAGAGCAATGGAAAAGAGAAAACACCATAACTTCCCCAGTTAAGAACAATGAATTCGATATATTCCATTCATAATCCTATTAGGCTCCAGTGCCCTATCACTTGTTCTCGGAGCAGCCAAGGTGAGATAAAACTATTTTTGAAAAGTGAATGAACGCAACCATTTGATAAGCCACTTGGTGGTGAGCATCATGTCTTATTTCCACTCTGAAGACAGATCTCCTCCTCCTCCTAGAATCATAGAGTTGGAAGAGACCCTGTGGGCCATCCAGTCCAACCCCTGCCAAAAGGCAGGAAAATTGCAATCAAAGCACCCCTGACAGATGGCCATCCAGCCTCTGTTTAAAAGCCTCCAAGAAGGAGCCTCCACCACACTCCAGGGCAGAGAATTCCACTGCTGAACAGCTCCCACAATCAGGAAGTTCTTCCTCGTGTTCAGATGGAATCTCCTTTCTTGTAGTTTGAAGCCATTGTTCCATTGCGTCCTAGTCTCCAGGGCAGCAGAAAACAAGCTTGCTCCCTTCTCCCTATGACTTCCCCTCACATATTTATACATGGCTATCATGTCTTCTCTCATCCTTCTCTTCTTCAGGCTAAACATGCCCAGCTCTTTAAGCCGCACCTCATAGAGATTGTTCTCCAGACCCTTGATCATTTTAGTTGCCCTCCTCTGGACACATTCCAGCTTGTCAACATCTCTCTTCAATTTTGGTGCCCAGAATTGGACACAGTGTGATTCCAGGTGTGGTCTAACCAAGGCAGAATAGACCATGGGTAGTATGACTTCCCTGGATCTCGACACTAGACTCCTACTGATGCAGGCCAAACTCCCATTGGCTTATAGAATCATAGAATCAAAGAGTTGGAAGAGACCTCATGGGCCATCCAGTCCAACCCCTGCCAAGAAGCAGGAATATTGCGTTCAAATCACCCCTGAAAGATGGCCATCCAGCCTCTGTTTAAAAGCTTCCAAAGAAGGAGCCTCCACCACACTCTGGGGCAGAGAGTTCCACTGCTGAACGGCTCTCACAGTCAGGAAGTTCTTCCTCATGTTCAGATGGAATCTCCTTTCTTGTAGTTTGCCACTGCATCACATTGTTGGCTCATGTTCACCTTCCTCCCCATGAGGACTCTAAGATCTTTTCCACACCTACTGCTCTCAAGCCATGCGTTCCCCATTCTGTATCTTTGCATTTCATTTTTTCTGCCTAAGTGGAATCTCTTGCGTTTGTCACTGCTGAATTTCATTTTGTTAGTTTTGGCCCATCTTTTGTTAAGATGGTTTTGAATCCTGCTTCTCCTCCTCCTGCTCCTCCTCCATCCTGTTTTCCCCATAATATAGTTTCCTACCCTGGTTTTATATAAAGCTTTTCCTAGAAGGTTGGTGGGAGACTTGGGATAAATATTTAGTTTCATAAACAGCTGCAACCAATTTTTCACAGTCTAAATCTGCCATGTGAGAGCCAGCTTCCCCTAATGCTTTTAATCCACGTTGTGCCACCATCCACCTTCCGTTTCATCATTGTGCTATATTTTCTCCGACGTTCATTTATTATCCTCCGATTTCTGGTGTGCAATGCTTTTTATCTCTTAGACCCCATGCCCTCTTTGACTGCTGTGGTCTAACCAAATCTTCCAAATTTATTACAGCTCCAAAAAGCCTCCGATCGTCTTGGCCCACTGGGGGAAACAGAGACTCTCCTGTCCCATCTCTCTGCCCTTTCCTGACCCTTTTGCATGGGATGGCTTTGGAATCATTGCATTATCAGATCTTTGTGTTGAGAAGTACCATATGGGCCATCTAGTCCAAACCCATTCTACTATGTGGGAATAACTATGATGTTGTGTTGGGTTATTGTAATTTGTTTATTTTACTTTTGATTATTTTGATTTTATTTTTATTGTGCCGTGCTTTAATGTGTGTTTGTCCCTATGTATGCTTTGGGGAGATGGAGGTAGGGTATAAAAATAAAGTTGTTGTTGTTATCTATATAAATAAAATGTAATGTTTGTTTGTGGGATTAACAGAACTCAAAAACCGCTGGATGAATTGACACCACATTTGGACACAAGACATCTATCAGACCAAAAAGTGACCATCACTCATAAAAACACTGAAAAACACAGCGGAAGGGACTTTAAAAAGCCAAAGAAAAAAGCAAAAAGAAGCTACAGCTCATGCGCAAAATGACTCCCCCAGCAAACAAAACACACAATAGCATATCCGCACTCTCCTCAGGACTACATCTCCCAGCATCCCCTAGATCAGGCCCTTTAGGAGAGGAGGATGATCCAAAGGCACTGCTTCCAAGTTGCAAGATTTCTTCTCCTTGAGTTTCTTTGAGAGCATCCCAATCCCTGTGTATTTCCAATTTCCTATTCCAGGATGGCAACTCACAGCAATTCTCCAGATAGATAAGATAGATAGATTAGAGATAGATAGGTAGGTAGATAGATTGATCAGGAGGACTGCTGAGTTGCAGTATAAGAATAGGTAGGGAAGGAAGAAAGGGGAGAAGGAAGAAGGGAAAGAAAAAGGGGAAAGTAAGGGAAGAGGAAGAGAAGGAAGGGAGAGAAGAAAAGAAAAAAAGAAAGAGAAGAAAAAAAGGAAAGAAAGAAGGAAGGAAGGAAGGAAGGAAAGAAAGGAGGAGAGATAGAAGGAGGAAAGGTTGGCCACAGCAACGCGAGGCGCAGGCCTGTAGCCAGGATTTTGGAGGGGGGGGGCTGAGTTTGATTCGGGGGGGGGCTGAGTCTGAGTGAAAGAGGGTCTACCCTAGCAAACCTTTTGTATCGTTACCCCAATACCCCCATGCATATGAGATATATTGAGCATGGTGATCAGATCATGATATGAATAACATAACAGTTTAAATAATGTACCAGTAAGGCCTTTTCGCAGACCACCATGAGAATTTCGGGGGGGGGGGGTGGAAGCCCCTACATGCCTGGCGAGGCGGGTACAGCTTATTATTATTATTATTATTATTATTATTATTATTATTATTATTATTGCAGCACTCCAAAAGGATGACTTTCTAATGTCTATTTAAAGCTGTGGGCCGTGGACAACCAGTGGGCTGCAAGGATGAAAATCTTGTCCATGAGCCTCATTTCTCTTTATTTTATTTTATTTTATTTTATTTTATTCTACTCCAAACCCTAGTGTCCATGGCGGCAGATGGTTATTCAAGAGTTATAGTAGGAACATAAAGTCTAGATGTCCATGAGGGCATCTACTATACGCAATACTATAATTGCAAGATAGGAGGAAGTCCTCACAAATGGTAATAATTGCAGGATTTGTAGAGGACCTCAGAACAATGACCATGGACTTAGCTTCTGGTCGCTTCTGGAGTGAGAGAATCAGCCGTCTATGAAGTCGTTGCCCAGGGGATGCCCAGATGTCTTGCAATCCTGTTGAGATTTAATAGAAATGCCAAGTTTGCATTAAAAAATACAATACAACTGTTTGGTTCGCTCCTTACAAGATAAATAAATAAGCACCCTTCTTTGTGCAATGTGGAGACACATGCTTTGAATGCCAATTTATTTTGGACTAAACAGGACCAGGGACCTTCTTGGTGGCTTATAATAAGGATTTCTTTTAGAATGGGGAAGGGGGTATTCATACCTTCCTGCAAAATACCTTCCCTTGGATGCAACTCCTCCTCGAACCTAAACAGCCACAAGGGTTATTTGTTGTGTCAGAGCAACCAGTCCATTATATTACATTTCTAACAGAACAAAGCAAACAAACAGACAAATACAAAACTTGTGAGTTTGGTAGTTGATTAAATGTCCTTTGACCAGTATCTGGCCACTTGGAGTGCCTCTGGTGTTGCTGCAAGAAGGTCCTCCATTGTGCATGTGGCAGGGCTCAGGTTGCATTGCAGCAGGTGGTCAGTGGTTTGCTCTTCTCCACACTCGCATGTCGAGGATTCCACTTTGTAGCCCCATTTCTGGAGGTTGGCTCTGCATCTCGTGGTGCCAGAGCGCAGTCTGTTCAGCGCCTTCCAAGTTGTCCAGTCCTCTGTGTGCCCAGGGGGGAGTCTCTCATTTGGTATCAGCCATTGGTTGAGGTTCTGGGTTTGAGCCTGCCACTTTTGGACTCTCGCTTGCTGAGGTGTTCCAGCGAGTGTCTCTGTAGATCTTAGAAAACTATTTCTAGATTTAAGTCATTGACGTGCTGGTTGATACCCAAACATGGGATGAGCTGGAGATGTCTCTGCTTTGGTCCTTTCACTATTGGCTGCTACGTCCTCGCGGATGTCAGGTGGTGCAATACCGGTTAAACAGTGTAATTTCTCCAGTGGTGTAGGGTGCAGACACCCCGTGATAATGTGGCATGTCTCATTAAGAGCCACAAGGGTGAACCAGGAAAGCCCCCTGGTATTTTCAGATGACTTTTGGCCATTTCCTTCCCAGATTCCCAGGATTCATTGACAAGGTTTTATGCTCCACTAGACTCAAATAGGATCTCCGGTTTGGTGTCCCATTTGTAATTTCTGCTGTAGATAAAGGCTTCCGGCATCCAACTCCCAGAGACTTCTCACTTTGCAAAGCTTCTTAACAAAGGCCCTCAACAGCCTCCCTGTCCGGGAAGATGAATGCCTGTTCCACCCAGATATCCACCCCTTTTGGCCCTGAAGCCTTTGACGGGTGGGGAAAGCGAGAGCATAATCAGCCCTGGGAGCTTCATTGCGCTGTGTATTAAATTAATTTGCGATCGGGCCCGAGGTGGGAGGAAGTAATTACAGCCCCGAATGTCAAGAGCCCACAGCGCCTGGGACGTGAGGTGATTCCTTGTGCCAAAGCAGAGGCGCCGGGCTCCGGCTTGTCCTTATACATTGCAGTGCAGGATTATTTCCTGTGTCACTCTGCATTAAGGGAAAGCTCTTCGCCAAGTGAGAGCCACTGTGCAGAGACTCTCCTGGGCTGCATTTGGCACAGGAGCCGTGATGGGAATGTGCTAAAAGGGAGGATGCATTGGGCAGCCGGAGAAGAGGATGTTGGGAGAGACGACATACATTTGGGTGTATGTCGGCGAAGTGAAGGATTCATACTGCACAAAATATGAAGCCCTAAAGCTAGGTCCATGGTATTTATTTATTTATCAAACAGTTGTATTGTATTGTCGAAGACTTTCATGGCCAAAATCACTGGGTTGTTGTAGGTTTCTTCGGGCTATATGGCCATGTTCTAGAGGCATTCTCTCCTGACGTTTCACCTGCATCTATGGCAAGCATCCTCATTGTGTTTTTAATACCTTGGGGTAGGTAGGCCTTTATGTTTAAGTCAACCTCACACAGGCATGTAGCCAGGGGAGGGGGGCTTGAGGGGCTTCAGCCCCCCCCCGAAATTCTCATGGTGGTCCGCGAGAAGGCCTTACTGGTACATTATTTAAACTGTAATGTTTATTCATATCATGATCTGATCACCATGCTCAATATATCCCATATGCATGGGGGTATTGGGGTAACGATACAAAAGGTTTGCTAGGGTAGACCCTCTTTCACTCAGACTCAGCCCCCCCCCCCCCGAATCAAACTCAGCTCCCCCCGAAATCAAAATCCTGGCTATGGACCTAATGCAGGTGAAACGTCAGGAGAGAATGCCTCTAGAACATGGCCATATAGCCCGAAAAAACCTACAACAACCCAGTTTTATTGTATTTTAAAACAAAACAAAAAACCCACAAAGTTTGCAGCCTTGGCATTCTATTAAATGTCCTTTGACCAGTAGCTGGCCACTTGGAGTGCCTCTGGTGTTGCTATAAGAAGGATCTCCATTGTGCATGTGGCAGGGTTCAGGTTGTATTGTAGTAGGTGGTCTGTGGTTTGCTCTTCTCCACAGTCGCATGTTGTGGATTCCACTTTGTAGTTGGCTCTGCATCTTGTGGTGCCAGAGCCCAGTCTGTTCAGCGCCTTCCAAGTTGCCCAGTTTTCTGTGTGCCCAGGAGTGAGTCTCTCATTTGGTATCAGCCATTGATTAAGATTATCAGTTTTAGCCTGCCACTTTTGGACTCTTGCTTGCTGAGGTGTTTCAGTGAGTGTCTCTGTAGATATTAGAAAAGTCATTGGCATGCTGGCTAATATCCAAACAGGGGATGGGCTGGAGATGTCATTGCCTTGGTCCTTTCATTATGGGCTACTACTTCCTGACGGATGTCAGGTGGTGCAATACTGGCCAAACAGTGTAGTTTCTCCAGTGGTGTAGGGCGCAGATACCCTGTGGTAATGTGGTATGTCTCATTAAAAGGGATGCTGTCACATCTCTAGTGGGGACATGAAAGACTTGGCACCCTCTTATTATTTATTTATTTATTTATTTGCCATATTTATATACCGCCTTTCTCAGGTGACTCTTGGTATTTTAGGCATGCGTATTTCACTATGGAAGCAATTTGACAGTTTTGTCCTATATGGAAGCAGAGTTGCACATGAGTTTTACATTAGGTTGCCCATTCGATGTGCATTTGGTTATGTAACATTGCCATTGCCCATCAAATGCTCATACCTTGTAACCTCATATCAGGCTTGGGGTGAATACAGGCACTGCAAAACTACTTGAGTCAATTGGGCACACGCATAAGGATGTTTACAAAGATGTGAGCCCCAACCTGAATGCCAAAACCTTTATGTGCCAAAGTAACACACTCATTTCAGTGAATCCCTGTTTAAAAATTGATCATCCGTGCTCTGAACCTTAATACATTCTACCCATTCAACTTGGATGTTTCCGGAGTACGGAACAAGATCAATGAGATCTTGCAGAGCAGAAGAATCCTGTCTTTTTGAGGCTGATATTCCACTTCATCTACCGCCAAAGATAAAGCAGATTTGGGGGAATTTTTTGTAGGCCTGCCACAAGAAGTTCAAGAGAAGTTCTGGGAAGTTTTGGTTGAGCAGGACTTCCCAGAGGGACCTTCAAACAGAGCTGTCCTTTCATAAATAGAGGTGTCATGGTTCAATCTCCTGTGGGACCTTTCTGCAATTGTGTCTTGTAAAATAAAAATACAACTAAAACAGATACACAACCCCTAAGATGAGATACAGCATCCACAGTAAACAATTTCAAAGCCTGGAACACGCCAACCCTGGCTGCCCAAACTCTTCCTGTTCCTTCCCATCACTTTGTTTGCCATCTGAACCCTATCAAGGACAGGCTGATGAGACACTACCATGGAGCTAATATAAAAACCCTGGAGGCATTGCGGCGATTGCCGAAGAATGACTGCTGCAGTAACAAGAGAGGAAATTACAGATAAGTGAAGGGGAAAATGCCCGCCGAGATGAGGCGAGAACGTCTGAGCCGACAGAAAACAAACAGAGGTGCCAAGGCGGAATCAATAGTGATTGCCTAACCCAGGAAGGAGGGAGATGGGATTCATTATAGACAGGGGATAAAACAGACATTACCCCGCTTAGCACAACATGCAGCATGCGAGCACCCAAATAAAGTTGGGCGCAAGGTGGACTCTGAGGATGGGAACAACCCAAGGAGGTATGTGTGTGTTTCGCTCAATTGTATTGTTCTAATCAGAAAGCAACAGCCAGGCATCAATGAATAGCTTGGAAATCATTTACCAATCTATAGAAATAAAATTGTAATGTTCGCTTGTGGGATTAACATAACTCAAAAACCACTGGGAATTGACACCAAATTTGGACACAATACACCTATCAGGCCAATGAGTGACCATCACTCATAAAACACTGAAAAACACAGCAGAAGAGACTTAAAAAGCCAAAAAATAAAAATTACACTACAATGCACGTGCAAAACAACACACACACACACATATATATGCAAACACACACATTTATTTATTTATGACATTTATATGCCACCTTGCTCACCCCGAAGGGGACTCAGAGTGGCTTACAAGATATATATATCCATACAGTATATTATATTATTAGCATAAAAATATAATGCTAATATAAATATAAATCAAGAAATAGTTTTCTTAGATCGACAGAGACACTCGCTGGAACACCTCAGCAAGCGAGAGTCCAAAAGTGGCAGGCTCAAACCCAGCACCTCAATCCGTGGGTGATACCAGATGAGAGACTCCCCCCTGGGCACACAGAGACTGGGCGACTTGGAAGGCGCTGAACAGACTGCGCTCTGGCACCACGAGATGCAGAGCCAATCTTAAGAAATGGGGCTACAAAGTTGAATCCACGCATGTGAGTGTGGAGAAGAGCAAACCACTGACCACCTGCTGCAATGCAACCTGAGCCCTGCCACATGCACAATGGAGGACCTTCTTGCAGCAACACCAGAGGCACTCCAAGTGGCCAGATACTGGTCAAAGGACATTTAATCAGCTACCAAGTTTGCAAAATTTGTGTTTTGTTTTTTTATCTGTTTGTTTGTTTTGTTCTGTTAGAAATGTAATACAATGTTCTGGTTGCGGATGACACGATAAATAAATATAGTATAATACAATATCAGTATTAAATATCAGTATATTGTACTATACCATTATATTGTAATATTATTAGTAATATTACATGTAATATAAATATATAATTATAATATATTATTATTATTAGTAGTAGTATTATATTGCATTACATCATAATATACACACACAAAACACATATACACAGACTGGGCCACAGCAATGCGTGGCAGGGGATGGCTAGTCTATATAAATAAAAATGTAATGTTCGTTTGTGGGATTAACATAACTCAAAAACCACTGGATGAATTGATACCAAATTTGGACACAAGACACCTATCAGGCCATTGAGTGACTATCACCCACAGAAGGGACTTAAAAGGCCCAAAAAAGGGAAAAAATATGCTACAGCACATGAGCAAAAACAATTCCCCCTGACAAACAAAACACACAATAGCATATCCACGCTCTCTTCTGGACTACAGCTCCCAGCATCCCCTAGACCAGGCCCTTTAGGAGAGGAGGATGATCCAAATGCACTGCTTCCAAGATGCAAGCTTTCTTCTCCTTGGATTTCTTTGAGAGCATCCCAATCCCTGCATATTTCCATTTTCCTATTCCTGGACTGCAACTCCCAGCAATCCTTCAGATATTTATTTATTTACTATATTTATATACTGTCTTTATCAGCCCAAAGGCGGTTCAAGGCAGTTTACAGTCGACACAATTTGATGCCCCCAACAACATAAATTACCATTAAAAATTAACATATAATATAAAACCATATAAAACCATAGACTGTATCAGTGGTTCTCAACCTGGGTCCCCAGATGTTTTTGGCCTACAACTCCCAGAAATCCCAGCCAGTTTACCAGCTGTTAGGATTTCTGGGAGTTGAAGGCCAAAAACATCTGGGGACTCCAGGTTGAGAACCACTGGATTAGATAGAGATAGGTGGGTAGACTGAGCAAGGAGTTGCAGTCCAATAATAATAATAATAATAATAATAATAATAATAATAATAATAATAATAAACCTTTATTTACCCACTACCATCTCCCGGAGGACTCGGTGCGGCTTACAAGAGGCCGAGCCCAAATACATCAGTAAAACACAACAACAACAACAATACAATAAAAAACTCAAGAAAGAGAAGGGAAAGAAGGGGGGAAGGGAAGGGAGGGAAGGAAAGGAAGGGGAGAAGGAAGGAAGGAAGGAAGGAAGGGAAGAGGAAGGAAGGAAGGAAGGGAGGGAAGGAAGGAAGGAAGGAAGGAAGGAAGGAAAGACGGAAGGAAGGAAGGAAGGAAGGAAGGAAGGAAGGAAGGAAGGAAGGAAGGAAGAAGGAAAGGAAGGGAGGGAAGGAGGGAGGGGGAAGGAGAAAGAAGGGGAAGGGGAGGAAGGAAGGAAGGAAGGAAGGAGAGAAAGAAAGGAGAGAAAGAGGGAGGGAAGATTGTGGTAGGTACAGATAGTACTCTAAATGCAGCAGATTTCAAATGTTATTGGAAACTAAGCAGGGTGAGCCCTGGCTAGTACTTGGATTGGGAATGTTTGACCAATTCCAGGCGCCATAGGCTACATTTCAGAGGCAAAACCACCTTTGAGTATTTCTTCCTTAAGAAAACCCTACGAAATCCATTGGGTTGTCATAAATTGACAGGTAGCCTGAAGGCACATACAAACATATAATTTAAGAGCTCAAGAAGCTGTCTTCTAGTGAATCAGACTATTGGTGCATATAGCTCTGCTTTGTCAACTCTGGGTGGATTCGTTCTTAGCCTCATCTGGAGTTTCCTAGAATTAGAGACAGGCTTCATCTATCCAACTCTGTCAACTCTGATTGCAAACAATAGGTTGCCAGTGTTTCAGGCAGGAGGTTTTTGCAGCTTTACCAGATATTTCTGATGGCCTCCCCTCCAAGGAGAAAGCAGACCTGGCCCTGCTTAAAAAATAAATAAAATGAGATGAGGTGTATTCAAGGGGCACACTGTTTTATTAGAAAGCATCATGGAAGCTGGGACAAACACACAAACTGCTTATGCCCACCCATCAATTAAATAATGAGACTAGATAAATATGGGAAAAATATGGACAACTTTTATTAAATTGTTACCTATTTAAACTTTCTTCATGAACTGCAACCAACTAAAAGTGAGGGTTTGAACTTGATGTTGTGTAAGCTGAGGCAGTGAGCACCCCAGACCCACTCCTCAGCTGACATTGGGTGAAACACCTGAGTTCCCTGCATAACTCAGCATGAGTCGTAACCAGGGCAACTCCTTAGCAAAGGTGCATAGAGTATTCAAACCTGAAGTTGAGAAACTTCAAGGATTAAAATTCCTCCTCAGCTCCAAGGTCATTTCTGCTTGTTCCCACTTCGATTGAGCGAATTCGCTGGTAGGGATTCCCATTCCTGGCCTTCACCAAAATGGGTGCCTTAGGTGCACACCAAGATGGAAATTGTATCCCTCTATTCCGCATGACAGCCTATTTAATGGCTTCATCTAATGCCAATTACCCATTAATCTCAACCATGCAGGGTAGGTGGAAAAAAACACATTTTATTTATTTATTTATTTATTTATTTATTTATTTATTTATTTATAATTCAAACGTATATGCCGCCACTCCCCTGGGGCTCGGAGCGGCTTACAAGAACAGACTAAAATCTAACACAATTTAAAAACAATTTAAAACAATTTAAAAACAATTTAAAAACAACAATATCAGAGATCAAAGGCCTGTCGAAACAGATATGTCTTACATGCCCTGCGGAAAGCTGATAGGTCCCGCAAGGCACGACTTCAGGTGGCAGAGTATTCCAGAGTGATGGTGCCACTGCTGTAAAGACTCTGCGTCTGGTTTGCTGTTAGACGCAAGGTCTTGACATTGGGAATTTCCAAAACATCTTGGTCCTCAGAACGGAGGGATCTCTGGGGTTGGGTGGGGGTGAGGCGGTCCCTCAAATACATCGGCCCCAGAACATGCAAGGCCTTAAAGGTGAGTACCATCACTTTGAAAGTGATCTGGTGCTCAATTGGTAACCAATGCAGCTGTAGTAAGATTGGGGTTATATGGCATGTCATTGGAATGCCCGCAAGAAGCTGAGCAGCTGCATTTTGTACCAACTTGAGCTTCCGGATCACCGACAGAGGAAAGCCAATGTAGAGGGTGTTACAGTAGTCCAGTCTTGAGATGACCGTATTAAAGGGGGAAAATCCTACCTGGCCCTGAAGCAACCCCTTGGTACACTGCTATGTTTTCTCCAAACGTATTCTCCCCTACGTACCATCAAGACTACTAAGATCGTCTGGAGAGGCCCTGCTCTCGGTCCCACCGGCCTCACAAGCGCGCCTAGTGGGGACGAGGGACAGGGCGTTCTCAGTGGTGGCCCCGCAACTTTGGAACTCTCTCCCTCTGGAGGCCAGAACCACCCCATCCATCCTAACATTTAGGAAACGGGTGAAGACGTGGCTGTGGAGTCAGGCCTTCGATGAATGAGACAACACCATAGGACCCTGGATGGAAGTTGATGTAGATCCATCTTAATAGGACGACTGACCACTGTAGTTTTATATATAGTGTTTTTAAAGTTGTTTTTGTAATTGTGATATATGATATTTTAATGAGTGTTTTTTATGGCTGGAAACCGGGCTGATATTTTAATGAGTTTTTTATGGCTGGAAACCGGGCTGAGTCCCTCAATGAGGTTGAGAAGCTCGGTATAGAAAACTGTGAAATAAATAAATAATAAATTCTCCAATGCTGGAGCTGGGAGGGGTGGACACCTTAAATATTGCAACCCACCCACTTAACTTAGTCTCTTCATTGGGGTGAGCAAATAGTCCTCCCCATCCAGGCATGGCCAGAAAGGGAAACCAAATTTTACCAAGTCACTCCTTTGGGGCTACCTAGCCTGATACTGTCACCAGTGCTTCTCCAGGTCAGAATCAAAACCCTCCTGTGATCAGAAATTTGTTCAAGCTTGACTTTTTGCTAACATTGTGGCTATGTCACTGGAATGAGGAAAAAATTGAATCTGGAGTAGTACAGCTCTCCTTCTCCACCCCACTTTTGGCTCTTCTGACACCAGATCTCAACCAGTGGAGCAGTATTGGTGGCAGTTTTCTCTGTTGGCAGATCTAGCTAGGACCAGGCAGTGAAAACAGAGCTCTGCCATCAAAACTTGATTTCCTTTGGAGGAAGAACTGTGGGGTGAATCATTCCAAATAAAACATATTGCCTTCTCACAAATGTAGTTTGCAGACCCATGTAAAATCTTTTTCATATCAGGAGTGACTTGAGAGACTGCAAGTCGCTTCCAGTGTGAGATAATTGGCTGTCTGCAAGGACATTGCCCAGGGGATGCCCAGATGTTTTGATGTTTTACCACCCTTATGGGAGGCTTCCCTCATGTCCCCTCATGGAGAGCTGGAGCTGACAGAGGGAGCTCATCCATGCTCTCCTCAGATTCAAACTTCCGACCTGTCAGATGTCAGCCCTACCAGCACAAGGATTTAACCCATTGCACCACCGGGGACCCATGTGATGAGACATCTTAATAGCTCCTAAAAGCTATTCAACACTCTCTTGTATTTATGGATTGTGATAATGCATACTCTTTAATACATATTTGCTGAGCTTTCCAAACCTCTCCACCAGCACGATGGACCTTCCCAGTGGTGACTCATTTGGCCTCATAAGGTGACAAATGCAAGAATACCATCTGACCAAGGATTTCTCTTCCTGGAAAAAAATGATGTCATGCTCAATTTGCATTCAAGATAGACATCAGATCTAGAGAATGAAGCCTTGATAGCTCTTTAAATTCATATGTTGCATCCTTTCAGATCTAAAAATACAGGGTTGAGGGATCTAAGTTGGAAACACTCCAAGGCCTCGTTTCAAAATGTCAGAGCTTTCAGATACAGAAGACGAAATGTTCCCACTCCTGTTCCCTGGGGATGATAGGACTGGTGTTCAAGCATACCTTCATGATCATTGGCTGGAGAATGCTAGTGTGACATACAAACAAGTGATGGGCAACCATCAAGGGCTGCATCCAGCCTATTAGTTCCACTACTGCAGACCTGCACGGGCCATATCTGTTGAAAGGTTACTTCCAGGATATTATGGAACCCACAAAGATCTCCCTCCATCTCAGCTTTTATGAGGGTTCAGGCATGTAGCCAGGGTGGGGTCTTGAGGGGCTTCACCTCCCACCCACCCCGAAATTCTCAGGGTGGTCTGCGAGAAGGCCTTACTGGTACATTATTAAACTGTTATGTTTATTCATATCATGATCTGATCACCATACTCAATATATCCCATATGCATGGGGGTATTGGGGTAATGATACAAAAGGTTTGCTAGGCTAGACCCTCTTTCACTCAGACTCAGCCCCCCCCTCCGAAACTCAGCCCCCCTGAAACCCCCCCTGAAAAAAATTCAGCCCCCCCCCTGAAACGAAATCCTGGCTACGGGCCTGTCTGGTTGAATGAAAAGTAATGCCTCCACCTTTGTAACTCCTCAACAGATGGCAGAACTGGTATGCAGCAGGTACTGGCTTGTTCAGTAGACTCTCCTCTACAGTTCCATTTTGGCAGGAAGCCTCAGCATTGAACGGTTGTGTTGTTAAAGTGCAAAGTATGGAACCCTGCGCAGATGGTCAGTCAATGCAACTTAAGCAATGTGCAGTCATTGAATTCTTGACAGCAGAAGGTGTCACCCCAAAGGGGATTAATCAGAGAATGCAAGTTGTTTATGGTGATTGTGTTGATGTGCATCGTTGGGTGAGTAAGTTTAAAGATGTTGAGGTGGGAACATCTGACTTGCATGACAAACAAAGAGTTGGATGTCCTGTGACAGCAACCACTGAGTTTCACAAGCAAAAGGTTGACAGATTGATTCAGGACAATTGTTGTATCACTCAGAGAGAAATTTCAAGCATAACTGGCATTTCACAAGAACGTGTGGGTCACATTATTGCTTTGCTTGGCTATCAGAAGATCTGTGCACAATGGGTTGCAGAAACAGTGTCGACTTCTTTCATGACGGAGTCATGGCAGAAATGTTGTTGGCAGAAATGTATCCAATCATCTGGTGATTAAGTGGAAAAGTGAATACTCATAGTTAAAGAGCACATTCTAAGGATTATTTCTGCATTTGATTTATTAAAATATTCACATCCAAACCCAAGTAATGAAGGTGGAGGCATTACTTTTCATTCAACTCTTGTAAAAAGAGATTTTGACCCAATGGAAGATTCTGGGAGATCCAACCCTAAAATGAAGGCATTTTCTTTATGTAATGGATACCTTGGAAGACACAAGAAGGATTTTGGTTGGGTAACTACTACTACTACATACATGCATTACATGGTCCCCAGTCCTGGGATTAGTCAAAGCTCTACTTGAAAACTCCACCTTCTCTGATAAGATACGTACATGGCTGAAATCTCAAAACCACCTGCTTGGTTCAGTATTCATTCACTTGGTCACAGTCAAATGTTTCCTACTTATTCAAAAGCCAAGAAGGCATTTATTCTTTATCCTAGTGGTATTCTGAAAAGCACCATCATGTCTTCTTGCAATCCATCATCAGGATAGACAAAGTCGGAAAACAAGTGAATGGTAAAAAAGCAAAGGAAGGCAGAGGACATGGAAGAGAAAGATTGCCTTCTGCTCTCTATCAGTCATTGAAGTATCTGTCCAACTCTGAGTGATCTCCAGCTTTCTTCAGAAATGATTCAGAAGAAGAAGAAAGATGTGTGACTGAGCAACATCAGCTTATGGTTAAGATGGCAAAAGTTATTAATGAAGGAGAATATACAATGATTCAGTTAGTTAGGCAATCTCTTGTAGACGGAGGATGATGGTCCTCCAAGTGTAGAGCCTTGGCGAAGAGGCTGTAACAGCACAGTGGTTAAACCGCTAGCTGCAGAAAATCTACTGATGAGAGGGTTAGCAGTTCGAAGCCCCGAGTCGGGGTGAGCTCCCAGCTGTCAGCCCTAGCTTCTGTCTACCTATCAGTTTGAAATCATGTAATGCGAGTGGGTTAATAGGTACTGCCTTGGTGGGGAGGTTAAATGCCAGCAATGATCGGAGAAAGTCTGTGGACAACAGGCTCCTTGGCATGGAAAAATGGAACAAGAGCACCTCGCCATGGTCAGAGTTGAGTATTGCCTCCAGAAGCCATAGATGGAAAGGGGAAGGCCTTTACCTCTTTCTGTGTATTGTATGTTGTCATTCACTGTGTAAAAAGGCATTTATATATGTAAACTGTAATCCCCTCTGAGTCCCTCCGGGGAGATAAAGTGGAATATAATTAAAGTGCATATTATTATCAGAGCCCCTGGTGACGCAGTGGGTTAAACCGCTGAGCTGCTGAACTTGCTGACCAAAAGGTTGGTGGTTCAAATCCAGGGAGTGGGGTGAGCTCCTGCTGTTAGCCCAAGCTTCTGCCAACCTAGCAGTTTGAAAACATGCAAATGTGAGTAGATCAATATGTAGCGCTTATGTGCAAAGGTAACAGCTCTCCATGCAGTCATGCTGGCCACATGACTTTGGAGGCATCTACGGAAAATGCTGGCTCTTCGGCTTAGAAATGGAGATAAGCATCAACCCCTAGGAGAGGTTTCAGCAGTGTGCTTTTGCCTGAGCTGACTGGGAAACACAAAGTTTGGCTTTTCTTGGAATTAGTTTGCAACACTTTAAACTAGCCGAGGACAAAGTAGGAGGAGGAGAAGAGAGAAACTGGAGTGTTTTAGAAGCAGCCAAAAATGTGAGGTGGATCCCCTTTTAAATCAGGACAGTTGGATGGTGTTGTGTTATGCGCCTTGAGAGGAGCTCTGTTTGCGTCTCTGGAGCATCCCAAGCTTAGTGCAAACAAGCAATCCATCCACTCAGTGACTGTCGCCACTCCTGGCTGTCTCTTGCAGGAAACAAAGCACCCTTTTCTTTCCCGGCAGTAGTGCCCTCCTGTCTTTGCTGCAACAATGGAGGAAAAAGAAATTGGCATTCAGTTGGAGAAAGAGGGAGATGGAGGAAAAAATAAACAAGGCTGAGAAGAGTAAATGGGGCGACAGAGAGCTGTTGTTACGTTTCCTTTCAGCACAGTTTTAAATGCTTCTATAGACCGCCAGCCCCAGAGACCACTTGAGTGAAGTGGGGAGAAGCCTGATGAAAGAATTCTGAGCGCTAAGAGCTTGAAAAGGGTTTTATTGGAGTCAATGGAAAGATGGCCGATGTCGCTGGTTAATTAATTTTTCAAAAGGAAATACATTTCCAGACTTTGAAGCTACACTTGTAGCATTTCTTCCCTCCTAAAAGTCTTGGCCTCTGTTCCTAGCTGTGCAAAGGTCTTGTTTTGGATCCTAAGTAATCTCAAGGGTGCTCTGTTCCTTATGTATTGTAGAATTACCTATTATCAGAAGGAAGCTTGAGGGCCAACTGGTCCAACCTTGTCACTCAAAATCCACAAACAAAACACTCTCAAGAGATGGTTATTCAACATATTTTTAAAAAATCTCCAATGTACTAGAGTCCACATCTTCTGAAGGAGAATATTCCACTGCTGAACTACTCTTGCAATTATGATGTTCCTACTAATGTTTCAAGTGGAAACTCTTGTCTTGTCTACTGAATATGTTCTTTCACTTTGATTAAAGATAGCTATCTTATGTGCCTTAAAGGAACCAGATCCTAATTGTGAAAGCTAAGCAAGGTTCACCTGGGTTAGTTTGTTGTTCATTTGTTCAGTCATTCACTCTTCGTGACCTCATGGACCATCCCACGCCAAAGCTCCCTGTTGGCTGTTACCACCCCCAGCTCCTTCAAGGTCAATCCAGTCACTTCAAGGATGCCATCCCCATCCATCTTGCCCCTGGTCGGCCCCTCTTCCTTTTTCCTTCCATTTTCCCCAGCATCATTGTCTTCTCTAAGCTTTCCTTTCTTCTCATGATGTGGACAAAGTACTTCATCTTGGCCTCTACTATCCTTCCCTCCAATGAGCAGTTGGGCTTTATTTCCTGAAGTATGGACTGGTTGGATTTTCCCACGGTCCAAGGCACTCTCCAAATTTTCCTCCAACACCACAGCTCAAAAGCATCGATCTTCTCTTCGCTCAGCCTTCCCTAAGGTCCAGCTCTCACATCCATAGGTGACTACAGGGAAGACCATGGCTTTAACTATGCAGTTGCCAGTGTGATGTCTCTACTCTTCACTGTTTTATTGAGATTGAACATTGCCTGGATTAGTAGAATCATAGAATCATAGAAATGGAAGAGACCTGGTGAGCTATCCAGTCCAACCCCAAGAAGCAGGAAAATTGCATTCAAAGCACCCCTGACAGATGCCATCCAGCCTCTGTTTAAAAGCCTCCAAAGAAGGAGCCTCCACCACACTGATGGACAGAGAGTTCCGCTGCTGAACAGCTCTCACAGTCAGGAAGTTCTTCCTCATGTACAGGTGGAATCTCCTTTCCTGTAGTTTGAAAACATTGTTCCATTATGTCCTAATCTCCAGGACAGCATAAAACAAGCTTGCTCCCTCCTCCCTATGACTTCCCCTCGAGCTTTAGCAAAAATCTGTCAAATAGTTGTCAGACATTTGCTGTATTTCAGCATCTCTGAAATGAGCTTCTTACTTTCTCATTGAAAGGGAATGCACATCCATTATGGGTTTAGCTTGTATTGCAGCGATGGAAAGTTATTATTTACTCTCTTAGTATTTTACATCTAGAGCCTAGAATCATAGAACCATAGAGTTGGAAGAGACGTGGAAATTTCGCCATCCAGTGCCACGAAGCAAAAAAATCACATTCAAAGCACCCCTGACAGATGGCCATCCAGCCTCTGTTTTCAAAGCCTCCAAAGAAGGAGACTCCACCACACTCCAGGGCAGAGAGTTCCACTGCTGAATAGACTCCCAGTTAGGAACTTCCTCCTAATGCTCAGGTTGAATCTCCTTTCCTGCAGTTTGAAGCTGTTATTCAATTACGTCCTAGTCTCCAGGGCAGCAAAAACAAGCTTGCTCCCTCCTCACTATGACTTCCTCTCATGTCTTGATCCATGGCCCTCATCATGTTTCCTCTCAGCCTTCTCTTCTGCAGGCTAAACACGTCGTGCTCTTTTAGCCGCTCCTCATAGGGCTTGTTCTCCAGACCCTTGATCATTGCCCTCCTCTGGACAACATTCCAGCTTGTCAACATCTCTCTTCAATTGTGGTAACTAGTATTTGGTTGGGAGATTACCAACAAGAGATTTCCTATCCCAATGCCATGTTTCAAAGGAAGGAACCAGAAAAACAAGCTCTTCACATTCCTTGCTTTGAAATCCATGTGGGTCATCATAACTCGATAGATGATTTGAAGTCGCACACACGTTGCTACCTCTTCATCTTATTTCTCCAAGCTCTTCCAGCCCTTTCTCTGCGTTTCCAGACCTTCAAAGCATCTGGCCAGTTTAGATTTATAAATTCCTTCCTCAGTCCATGTCTGCAGTAATATTATAACTTCATTTAAAATTGAGAAGTACAGAAGCAAAAGTGGTACGCTACAATGAAATTTAAAAATCAGCATTAAAATTAAAGAGTCATCAGAATCTGTTTTATAACCTGTCTTCCTCCTGTACATTCAAAGTATCTGACAACACGGATTCAAAGAATAGAGCTTAAAAATTAAATTTCCTGAAACTTAGTTAAACTATCATCCTCAACACTGCACTGAATTTTAAACAGCAGCTTCAAAACATTTACATATAAGAGATATATAAGAGAAGTTCCCACTGAAAAGGTGTCCCTGAGCTGGTTACTCTGGCACAGCTCACCAAGATAATTCTAGCAGCAGATCCTCCTCCAAGTGTTTTGAGTCTCCTCAGTTCTCAAGCTGCACAAGACAGATAGCAATAAGCACTCAACCCATTTGGGGTTGCAATTTAGTGGCCATTGACATTGCCTGGGCTGGCACCTTTAGGTAATTTAATGCCACTCTCGAGCCAAACACCACCTGCTTTCCTTAGTCTCCAGGCAGCTCTTCATCAGGGTCTGGAAAGCTTTCTGTGACTACTTCTGTTTCCCATCAAGTCACTTTGCAAAGCCATTAAATATTTTACAGCTCACTTTTACTCCCATGGAGTCTGGGATTTCAATGGCTCAGGTAGAGAGAGGAGGGCAGAGGAAAGGAGAGGAAGAAGGGGAAAGATGCAGGTGGAGCTTGAAGCGAGTGCTCACCAAACAGAGAAGGTAAGCCTTGACGGGGAGACATCCATCTGGTTCCATCTGTGCTTGAAGATATTGGGAGATCGATCAATCTGACAGAAGCCCGGATTCTTCCTCCACTCCCCATGGCTCTCCAAACACCAGCTTTATAGCAATTGCGTAGAGTTCTCCTCCTTCCTCTATCCCTTTTTTAAAAGGTGATAAATCAAGGTGAGGCCCGGATCCCCACTCATTTTCTAATATACACCCAAACCTTCGGCCTACAGGACAGGGCAAGCAAGATGGATAGGTTGGCTCCTATGGAGTCCCAGGGAAAGGCGCCTGTCATGATGATGAATATTCCCAGGACTTTGTTTTAAATGGAATCAGAAGAAGGTCCCCTGGGCCTGACTATGGGGCCAAGGAGAAAGTGGACGAGTGTTTTGCCTTCTTCTTTTCCCCAGATACAAACAGAGGTGCCATGAGAGGAGGAGAAGGGATGCAGGCAGATGCTAAAGAAGGTGAACTTAATCTGATGGTATCTTCTCTGTTAGAGTAAGTCATAATAGGATCAAGTATGTGTGTATGTGTGTGTTAAAGAAAACCTCATGCTGTTAATTATTATGTGCAGCTGCTAATGTAGGTCAACTAGTAATTTTGGACCACACCCATTATTATTAGATGTTGTTGTTCATTCGTTCAGTCGTCTCCGACTCTTCGTGACCTCATGGACCAGCCCACGCCAGAGCTCCCTGTCGGCCGTCACCACCCACAGCTCCTTCAAGGTCAGTCCAGTCACTTCAAGGATGCCATCCATCCATCTTGCCCTTGGTCGGCCCCTCTTCCTTTTTCCTTCCACTTTCCCCAGCATAATTGTCTTCTCTAGGCTTTGCTGTCTCCTCATGATGTGGCCAAAGTACTTCAACTTTGTCTCTAGTATCCTTCACTCCAGTGAGCAGTCGGGCTTTATTTCCTGGAGGATGGACTGGTTGGATCTTCTCGCAGTCCAAGGCACTCTCAGCACTTTCCTCCAACATGACAGCTCAAAAGCATCTCTCTTCCTTCGCTCAGCCTTCCCTAAGGTCCAGCTCTCACATCCGTAGGTTACTACAGGGAATACCATGGCTTTGACTAAGCGGATCTTTGTTGCCATTCTGATGTCTCTACTCTTTACTATTTTATCGAGATTGGACATTGCTCTCCTCCCAAGAAGTAAGCGTCTTCTGATTTCCTGGCCACAGTCTGCATCTGCAGTAATCTTTGCACCTAGAAATACAAAGTCTGTCACGGCCTCCACATTTTCTCCCTCTATTTTCCATTTGTCAATCATTCTTGTTGCCATAATCTTGGTTTTTTTGACGTTTAGCTGCAACCCGGCTTTTGCGCTTTCTTCTTTCACCTTGATTAGAAGGCTCCTCAGCTCCTCCTCACTTTCGGCCACCAGAGTGGTGTCATCTGCATATCTGAGGTTGTTAATGTTTCTTCCAGCAATTTTCACCCCAGCCTTGCATTCATCAAGCCCCGCACATTGCATGATGTGTTCTGCATACAAGTTAAAAAGGTTAGGTGAGAGTATGCAGCCTTGCCGTACGCCTTTCCCAATCTTGAACCAGTCTGTTGTTCCGTGGTCAGTTCTGACTGTTTCTACTTGGTCCAACTGTATGGTTTTTAGAATACAGTTTAGCTTTTGCTCTGAGGAGCCTTTGCTCAGGCATTTTGCTCAACCATTTCTACTGCTCTCTCATTTGGATGAAGATGAAGAAGCCTTATTCTACATTGCTTGCAAAGACTATGTAAGTTTGTTGCACTGTTTGTAACTGTCACGTTGCCAAGGCTCTACCTTGTTTAGGTAGAGATGAATCAAAACTCCCAGTTTTATCAAACAGTTTAATTAAAACAGCACTTACTTACTTGCTGGCTGTTTTAATAGACCAAAATATAAAACACAAAGATAGAACTCAGCTACAGAATAAACAAAAACGGATAGCAAAAATAACTTTGTAGTTAAAAGGGTCCAGTCCAGTGGTCAAATACTGAGAGTTCAATAACAGAGTCCAAGAATCAAGAGTCTATACCGTAGTCAAAAGCCAGTCCAGTTCAATGTTCCAGGATTCCAAGATTACAGGAGACAGGTGAGAATACCAAAAAATCCAACAGACCTGGGGGGAAAAACCAGCAGCATCCACCACCAAAATGCAACAGATACTTTTCTCCCAAAGATCAGTCCCAAGGTTAGCTCCTTAAATCCAGTAACACCCAGCTACAACCCATCTCCTCCACCACCCCTAATCGCTTTCACCCACGAACTCCCACTTACAGATCACCAAACCCTCTAGAACTAATACTCACATTAACCCTTCCATCACCAACCACTATCAACTGCAGAACATATGACAGTAACATTGCAAGTTTATGTTTTAACTCTGCTGATAAGAGTAGAGTTTTTCTGTTTTTTCCTTTGGCCTGGGTGCAATGTTGTTGTGTCTTCTGCATTGGACTTGACTGAAATACGCTTAACACAACATTCTCCACCAGGTTTATTTCTGACCAAGGACATAGAAGTCAAGAGTAAGGTTCAGTATGACTTTCTATATCATACATAACAATCAGGGTAGACCAATGAAGGGGATGAGGACATCGCCCCTGCAATAAGAATTCTGTCTTCACAAATTGAATTTCTTTCTATCATTGCTGAGAGAGAAACAATGAAAGTCATCCACAGCTTTGATCCGTTTCCATTCACATTCCCTTATTCACTTTGGCTAGATCAGTGTTTCTGAACCTGGGGGTCAGGACCTCTGGGGAAGTCATGAGGGGGTGTCAAGGTGACTCAAGCCGGCTTACACTGGCATGATGAACATAAACAAAATTCAAAACAATTAACACACATTATTAAAAACCTGTAAATAGCATTAAAAACATAAAACACCAGTAACTTCCTATTAGGTCATTTCCCCAAGACATTGTCAAGCCGTTCCATGTTCATTCTTTCCTGGGTTACATATTCATCCATTACACTGCATTTTCAAAGGCTTGTTCAAAAAGCCAGGTTTTTATTTTTTTCAGAATATCAGTAGGGAGGGGGCCGATCTAATATCTCTAGGGAGGGAGCTCCATAGCCGAGGGGCCACCGCTGAGAAGGCTTGGTCTCTCGTCCTCGCCAGGTGTGCCTGCTATGAAGGTGGGATCAAGAACAGGGCCTCCCTCTAAATTCCTAGCTGGTTCATAGGTAGAGATACCTTCAGACAGGTCGGCTGGGCCAGATCCATATAGGGCTTTATAGGCTAAAGGCAGCATTTTGAATTGTGCCCAGTAGCAAACTGGGAGCCAGTGGAACTGGTGCAACAGAGGAGTTGTGTGCTCCCTGTGCGCTGCTCCTGTTACCAACCTGGCTGCTGCCCGCTGGACCATTTGAAGCTTCTGAACAGTCTTCAAAGGCAACCCCACGTACAGCAAGTTGCAGTAGTCTATATGGGATGTAACCAGAGCATGGACTACTGTGGCCAAGGGGTCACTTGATTGTAGGATAACTATAAATGAGAGCAACTACAACTCTCAAATGACAAAATCAATCCCACCCTCCACCCCACAAACCCTACCAATATTCAAATTTGGGCATTTTTGTTATTTGTGCCAAATTTGGTCAAGGGAATGAAAATGCATCCTGCATATCAGATATTTAACAGCAGAAAAATTCCAGTTATGAAGTAGCAACGAAAATAATGTTATGGTTGGGGGTCACCACAACATGAGGAACTGTATTATGGGGTCACAGCATTAGGAAGGTTGAGAAGCACTGTGTTAGATTCTTTGGATACCTGCACTCTTCTTTCTAATCATTTGATGAATTTTCAGGTTACTCCTAAATCTAGGAATCTGGAGACTGCATTAACATTTTGTTGGGTGGTTCTTATAGTCATCCTGGGAGATGCGAGGCAGTTGCTTATTCTTCCCTATGCCTCTGATCTAGGATCTCAGCAGGGTTTTTTTAAAAAACGAGGTGGCTGCTAAATTTTGATTTTATTGGTCTGCTCTCAAATCGCGCTTTAAAGGTTTATGCTTTACATAAATTTTGCATATGAATTGCACTTGTTGATTAATTGAAAACCATCTGGAGTCCCGTTCTTGGCAGAAAGACGTGATATTGAATGAATCAATGAATGAGTGAAAACCTCGGGGTGTCCCAAAGAAGTTGATTAGGAAAATCAGGGCCGACACAAGAAAGCATTTCTTCAAACATGTATGTTAATAAACTTATGGAAATATTAACCACAAGAGCTAGTGATGTCTGCGAGCTTATATAGCTGACATAGAGGTGAAATTATGGAGGAAAAGGAAATGCTGGGGTTGATAAATACCTATAAAGCAGTGGTTCCCAATCTTTTTTTGACCAGGGATGACTTTGACCAAGGAACACTTGACCAGGGACCACTCTCCAACATTAGTATCAAAATAATTATGAATCAGTTTTTTTAAAATAAATTTTTATTGAAAGTTTATATAATTACATGGAAAGTGGGAGACTATAGTGAAGAAGATAGAAAAGCTGGAAAGTACGATAGGAAGAGTATAATAAAAAAGTAATATTAATAATAAGCACCACACACAAGAAAAAAGAAAAAGAAAAAAAAACAAGTCCATATGGTATAAAAAAAGACTTCCTTGTAATTCTGCCCATATTGTCTTTTTTGTCTATATGCTCTTCCCTATAAAAATGCCCTGTTATTTTTGCATTGTCCCTGTTGCCAAATTAATCCAATTACATCACCTTATATTTCTTTTTTATATAATCCTCAATTGATGACCAGTTTGTTTGTTTAACCGGGTTCTTAATAATAAAGTTAATGTATCCATGTCCTTAATTTCATTTATCTTTTTCATCCAGTGGGTCTTCTCTGGTATTTCCTTTTGCTTCCAAAGCTTCGCATATACAATGCTGGCGGATGTCATCAGATACATAAACAAAATATCATCATTTGAATTCAGATTTATGTCTCTATCTGTAATTCCCAATAGATAATATTCTGGTTTCCTTGGGAATTTTTTATTAAGAATTTGTTGCATTTCCTCATGAATAACTTTCCAAAATTACGAATCAGTTTTTTGGTCAGCTTAAGTTTGGTTATTTGGGGTGCTGATTCAGAAAATTGCATTGGATAGACCACATCCGCTCTAGTTTCTGATACAGAACATATGAGATCCAGTAGTCGCCATCTGCTCACTCACAGAAAACCATTTTAATAAGCCTTGGCACTATAAGAGGGTTTCATAAGACCAATAGCTCTTGTTGCAGTGTTCCTAAATGGTGAGGCTGCTGGTGGTCCATGGACCACAGGTTGGGAACCACTGCTATAAAGACCCTCCAGAGAAAAGTGTAAATGACATTGAATACTAATAATGACATTGAATACATAATAATGACATGAAATGCCCCTTTTTATATCCTGCTTATAGGTGGCTTGGAACCAATGGTTTGATGAAACAGAAGGCTTGACTTTATGGACAGCGGCAACTATGGGGCATCCAGGCAGCCATTATGTGTTCTTCATGATGCTCAAAGCTTAGCATCATTCTGTGGCTCTCTGTATGAGTTTATACGTTTGCCTTTATTTATTTATTTAATTTATTTACTAGCTTGGGTCCCCAGTGGTGCCCAGGCTATTTGAAAAAGGCCTTGTTTGTTTTGGGGTGTTAGGTGATACCATTTAGTTAATTAGTAACACTATTGATTAGGAAAAAGTCAGTCTTTGATTTCATTTTTTATGAATGCTCCCATTAGAAAATACATAACTATGTGAGTTAACTACAATTCCCAGAATCGTGGATCAATCCTCCCCAAACCAGGCCTATATGCTGTGTGTGTGCCAAATTTGGTGCAGATCTGTCATTGGCTGGGTATCTCTGGATTAGGGTGAACTACATCTCCCATATGCCAAGGGCAGTCAGTCACCCCCAAACCCTGCCAGTATTTACATTTGGTCTCAGTCCCCCAAGCCCCTCCAGTCTGTTCAGTTGCTGATCAATTCCTTTGTGTTTTCTGTAGGACAGGATAGGAAAGGGTTAAGGGAGAGGCAGTGGGTGAGGTCATGCAAATTCCACACAAGGAACCCTGGGATGCCTGCCTGTAATGGAGGAAGCACATCAGTTCTAGGATGAAATTTTCCCTGAATGAAAGCATTCCTTGGGTGGTGGGCAATCGTGTTTGGGGAGGACATTGGCAGTGTTTGGGTTACATGTTCATGATGCTCGCTGTAACCGCTATGTCAATAGAGGGAGTACCTTTGGAGGCTTCTCAGCACTTGGAACTACAGCCTGTTTGTGGAGGTGGGGGGCTGTCTATGTAAGTGGACACCTCTCCGAACACATCTCCTCCTATGAACTGACTAGGACACTA
Source organism: Anolis sagrei ordinatus (assembly GCF_025583915.1). Classification (NCBI taxonomy): domain Eukaryota; kingdom Metazoa; phylum Chordata; class Lepidosauria; order Squamata; family Anolidae; genus Anolis; species Anolis sagrei. Next base: position 39,139,558 of record NW_026847882.1, on the reverse strand, counting down.
AGATCATCTGGGGAGGCCCAGCTCTCTGTCCTGCCTGCATCACAGGTGCGCTTGGCAGGGACGAGAGTTAGGGCCTTCTCAGTGGTGGCCCCTTGGCTGTGGAACGCCCTGCCTGCAAATATCAGATTGGCCCTCTCCCTGCTGGTGTTTCGGAGGAAAGTGAAGACCTGGTTGTTCGAACAAGCATTTGATTAAACAGTGTAATTGAACATAGGAATACGAAATAATGGATGATGAGACTGGATTCTGATTTTACTGTTGAGGCGCTAATGATTGTTATACTGATGTTTAATAAGTTATGTTACAATTGTTTTTAAGTGCCCTATACCTGTCTCGTGATGTTTTGTATCAATGTTGTTCACCACTTTGAGTCGCCTGAGGGCTGAGAAAAGCGGTATATAAATAAAGTAAATAAATAAATAAATAAAAATTTCACTTTTATTACGTGTATAATTTTACCATATTTATACAGCCCAAAGGAGACTCAAGGCGGTTTATAGTCAGCAATCAATGCCCCCAATGACATAAAATATAATTAAAAACATAATTAATATAAGCCATATAAAAACAGTAGAAACAATAAAAACAATAAAACACTTTGTGTGCCTCTGCATGTGTATGTATGTAATATGTATGCATCTGCATCTATGTGCTGATGCTGGATGGCAATGAAAGCAATCACAAAATGCCAGTGGCAGATAGTGACTCTAATGCCACTAGGCCATAAGATCCATAGCAGGTTTTAGGGTTAGTGTGGATTTTATGGACTACTTGTGTATGAGTTTTTTAATCTTTAAAGGAATGATCTAAGATTCTGAACCAACTTTTCAAATATATTCAGCATTTTAGACAACTCAATTTGAGGTTATACCCAAATCCAGACTTGGTGGAGATGGCTCTACTTTGAGCATCAATGAACTATCCAAGGTACTGAACCCTATCTTCACACTTGATTCAGCACCTTGGATAACTCCTATGTGGTTCAGAAGCTAACAGTGTTGGCAGAAGCAGAAGGAGAGTTCTTCCAAAGTTCCATCAAAGACCTAGAATTGACACCTTGATTTGTAGACAAGAAGGGATCAGACACAACTGTTGAATATTTGGAGACAATTCAACAGAGAAATCTTGTTTTCTGGGGAGTGTGGAGAGAATTTCTGGGATGGGGAAGGGAACAGGAGAAAAAAGAAAATCTTTGCAGTTTCCCAAGGTGAAGAAAAAAACCATAACAGTTTTGGTCCAGCAATATTGTGGGTAACCACGGCATGCTTTTGGCAATCAGGACTCCGATATTGCTTTCCGTCTTCCCTGCCACGGCAGCTGTTTTGTTGTTTGCTAGTTTCTGGCACCAATCAAGAAAAACAGGAGACTCTAAATGACACCTTGATTATCACTCACATTTTCAAACCTTGTCCAACAGCGGTAGCCGTCAGATTTCATCACACGAGGCTGCGGGTTCTCATCAAAACATTTCGCGGCTCGCCCAAGAGAGGTTTCAGCGACATCTTCCTTGTCTTTTCCATCCATTAGGAGGCTCTCCTCTTTTTCCCTTCAGCGTCTGTTTCCTCTGGGAGGAATCTCAGACTTACTCAGTATTTATTTTCTCCATCCAGGTGGCAGCTTGCGGGTTTCTTGTTTATTTAGCTATTTACAGAGCTACGAGAGGGGTTGAGAGGCCTTTGTATTACAGCCAAAACAAATTGGAGAAGGAGAATAAAAACATTGGTCTTGAGAAAATGCTTCCAGCTCATATCAGTTTGTGGGCATTCAAATTGATAGTGTGTGCATTTGTGTGTGTGTGTAAAGGGGGAGGGGTGTTATGGCATGCAAATGTTGTTTAACTAAGATATAGCAACAATCCTCAAGGAAAATTCAAGTTTGCCTTCAAAAATGGAAATAAATATAGCTATAAGGCAAAAGCAAACCACAGACTGGGGAACCCCTAGATGTGCAATGAGTTAAATCATGAAGCTGCTGAATTTCCTGACTGAAAGGCCAGAGGTTCAAATCTGGGGAGCAGAGTGAGCTCCCAACTTCTGCCAACCTAGCAGTTCGAAAACATGCAAATGTGAGTAGATCAATAGGTACCATCCTGGTGGGAAGGTAATGACACTCCATGCAGTCTTGCCAGCCACATGACCTTGGAGGTGTCTATGGACAATGCTGGTTCTTCAGCTTAGCAAATGGAGATGAGCACCAACCCACACAATCAGACATGACTAGACTTGATGTCAGGGGAAAATATTTACCTTTACCTTAAATCAAAGCCTGTCCCATTTTGGGAGCTGTTGATTGCAGCCTTGTTGACGTCCTAGGCTGAAAAAATATATACCTAGAATGCATGTTTTCTTCATTTTATTCCTCACTGAGAGCACACTACAGAAAACTACCTTTTCAAAGACTATTAATAATTTGAGATGAATCCTGTGCAAAAAGGAAATATATTTCCCTGCTGTTTTCTGTGCAAGAAACTTATCTTATGCAAAGATGTTTCGTAAACATGTTATTTGTTTGTTGATGCAAAATTGCTATTTTCTGCACACAGGCATGTAGACAAACCCAAACCCCAATGGGCATTTTTTTCAATGCAAAATAAGTCCTAAACTATTAAGATTTTTGCCCACGAAGGATCTTGTCCTATGACATTTCTTTAATATTCTTTCCATCTTATATGATGATAATAAAGGGAGGAACTGGATCAATATTGTGCTCCAACCTGCATGTTGTTCAATCTTTCTGTGCTATCAACAATAACCAAGATCTTGCATGGAGAAGATAAACATAACTCAATGCTCACATCATTCCATAGCAATGGTGCAATACTGCCTTATTAGTGATTTGCAATGTTGTGTAATCAAATGTGCATTTGTACACAATGATAATCTATATCAGGCATGGACAAACTTTGGCCCTCCAGGTGCTTTGGCCCTCCAGGTGCTTTGGACTACAACTCCCACAATTCCTAATGGAATTGTGGGAGTTGTAGTCCAAACCACCTGGAGGGCCAAAGTTTACCCATGCCTGATCTATATGCTATCCAAAATGCATGCCAAAGCACACAGTGCAAGTCATGCAGAACTCTATTTCATGCCTAAACATAAATACATATTTTTATGCAGGAGTGGAAAAGTTTCATCTGTCTGCATATGTTCCCAACACTTGCCCAATGAAAACGTAGTAACAAGATCCCAATTATAACACTATGTAACAAAATTTCAAAGGTTTTCTGTTCCTGGTTTGAAAGTGTTATTTGCTGTTTAATTGTGTGAGGCTTACTTTGAAAGTAGTTGTTATACTCCAGAAACTTATTTTTGTGGCTGCCACAAACTCTGTTGAATTGATTGAGACTTGATGTGATACTCATTGAAAAACTAAGGCAAAATGTGCTGCAGGATGTTCCCTCAAAAACAGGGGTTTTTTTTTACAGTTTAATAAGCCTTTTCCATGTTTTTATGATAGAACCAATCAGGAAATGACATTTATAATCCAGGAATAAAAATTGTGTCACATACTGTAGTCTTCTAAAATAGCTTTCCCATATGGGCAGACAGACAGCATTCCATGTGCATAACCATGCCAGTCCTCATAATGCTATTTACCAGGATAAAGAATGCTGAGAACAAATGAAGCCTAATTATGTTATTCAATCCCAGAATTAAATTATTTTTCAGTTTTAGTTGGGGTCCTTCCAAATTGGGAAACGTAGCTCATTCTCCCAGACAACATGGTTGGCCATCCAAGTGTTTGAGGTGAAAGGCTTTCAAACTTGGATGAAGCCTCTTATTTAGTAGCCAAGGATGGCTAACAAAGATTTGGATAAGAACAATAAAACACGGTCCTTCTCAACCAAGCCACCTCCTTGGAGACTAATTACTCCAACTGGAATCATAGATTGTGAGGAGCACATATTCTAGGATTGTCTGAGGCAAAGATCCAAGGGTTTAGGTAGCTGTTGGAATCTCTAGCACAGTGGTTCTCAACCTTCCTAATGCCATGACCCCTCAACACAGTTCCTCATGTTGTGGTGACCCACAACCATAAAATTATTTTCGTTGCTACTTTATAACTGTAGTTTTGCTACTGTTGTGAATTATCATGTAAATATCAATTGTATTTTCATTCACTGAATCAAATCTGGCACAAATAATGGTGGGGTTGGGGGGAGTTGATTTTTGTCATTTGGGAGTTGTAGTTGCTGGGATTTATAATTCACCTACAGTCAAAGAGATTTCTGAATGCCACCAATGATGGAATTGAACCAAACTTGGCACACAGAACTCCCATGACCAACAGAAAATACTGGAAGGGTTTGGTGGGCACTCAGCTTGGGTTTTGGAGTTGTAGTTCACCTACATCCAGAGAGCACTGTGGACTCAAACAATGATGGATCTGGACCAAACTTGACATGAATACTCAATATGCCCAAACGTGAACACTGGTGGAGTTTGGGGAAAACAGACCTTGGAATTTGAGAGTTGTAGTTGCTGGGATTTAAAGTTCACCTACAATCAAAGAGCATTCTGAACACCACCAGTGACAGAATTGGGACAGACTTCCCACACAGAACTCCCATGACCAACAGAAAATACTGTGTTTTCTGATGGTCTTTGGTGACCTTGCTGACACCCCCTTTGCAAACCCCCCCCAGGGGTCCTGACCCCCAGGTTGAGAAGTATTTCTCTAGCACAAGGAGCAATTGAAAGTCATGTCTTTATGCCAGTGATCCATGTGTTTCCACTTGAGAAACACAAGCAGCACTAGATGGAGCAAGAAGATATGAACTTATTCCCAAGCCAGCCATGTTGTTTTGCTCAAGAGGTAGCAGATCTATGTGTAATCCATTTCACATCTCCAGGCATGCTGTTGGTTCCTAGCTTGTCCTTTCTAATGGGGCTCCACAGTGACCTACGGACCCACCACCAAGACTCCATATCTGGAAGACAATCATCCTCGAGCTACGATGGATCACCTGAGTAAGTGTCCTTTCTAATCCTTCTCACCTCGTACATGGAAATGCACTTCCCTTTATAATGGAGAACCTTCATTTCACCTCCAGTTCTGATGGTCCTGGAAACCATCAGCCACTTTTCCCTTTTGATGGAGACACGTAGGTCTATGAGGGATGAGGAATGACAGGCTGATCATCATGAGGTGGCAGAAAACCATTCCATTAAGGAATGAAACATTGATGGCACACAGCGTAGATCTGCCAGCCCGGATGATGGACAGAACTCATGAGTCAGGTATTTCTTTGAGATAGGAACTGAGTTGTTGTTTCCTGGGGAATGCATTGCATTCTGACAAGATGAGAATGCCTTTGCTAGGAAATGTCCCCACCACGCGAAGGAGAAATTGTTCCTCGGAGTCTTCTTGGTGCATCTCGAAGAGGTCTCTGGGAATGACAATTCTGTCTCATTTGATGTTCTCTTTCCATCCCCACCTTTCCTCCCTCCCTCCCATTTCTTCCAAGAATAAGACCTTGGTCACCTTGTGCAAAATTGCTTCGAACAGCTGGGCCTCCTAGAAACAAATCAAAGCATCTTCATTTTTAAGAGAAATGATGCGTTGCACCAGCCAGCTGCCCCTGCCTCCGTCGTTCTCCTGTACCTGACGGCACAGGTTTTGACAGATGGCAGCACTTTGAGTGACTGCTTCAATTTTTATCCTTTCTTATAATCCATGGCTTGAGTTCCAAATACTTTAAAACCATTACCGGCCCATAGATCACCCCAAAGTGCTAAAGTCCAGTGCACTTAACAACCCTCCAGAAAGTACTATCAATCAGTGGAGGAGGGGGGATACCTCGCAGCAAACTCTTTAGTGCATAGGATACTTGTTTTTGTCAGAGATGGATGGGGCTGCAATGTTTTTGCAATGGTTTCCCAGAAGCTGCCATTTGTGCTCGTTCTGCTGGTGTTGCTCAGATGGGTTATAGGCCAACCTATTGGAACTGGGCAGAAAACTCTTCCTTTTTCAACCCCCAAGTCAAACACAGCCATGCCATAGAAGCAGAAATATCTCTGGAAAATCACTGGCTCTGAATGGTTACATTTCTTCCTACCAGCTACTCTAAGCTTTATTTATTTTAGCTGCTATCAAGGTATACCTTACCTAGTTTTACTTAGCTATGTTACAGAGGCTCTAAGACAGTGGTTTATTATTTATTTATTTCCAGCATTTCTACTCTGTATTGTCGAAGGCTTTCATGGCCGGAATCACTGGGTTGTTGTAGGTTTTTTCGGGCTATATGGCCATGGTCTAGAGGCATTCTCTCCTGACGTTTCGCCTGCATCTATGGCAAGCATCCTCAGAGGTAGTGAGGTCTGTTGGAACTAGGAAAAAGGGTTTATATGTCTGTGGAATGACCAGAGTGAGAAAAAGGACTATTGTCTCGGAACCACCATGTCCGACTACACAGAGAAGCCATTGAAATCCACAAGCATGTGGACAATTTCAACAGAAAGGAGGAAACCATGAAAATGAACAAAATCTGGCTACCAGTATTAAACATCTCTAAAATTAGAACAACACAACAACAGAGAGGAAACAAACAAGGGCATCTAATCACCTCTCAACAAAAGATTGCTCCAGGCACTGCCAGGCAATCAAATACTAATCAAGGTGGTCAGTTGAAACATTCACACCTAGCTCCAGCAGACAAGAGTCTTTTGTCTCACCCTGGTCATTCCACAGATATATAAACCCTTTTTCCTAGTTCCAACAGACCTCACTACCTCTGAGGATGCTTGCCATAGATGCAGGCGAAACGTCAGGAGAGAATGCCTCTAGAACATAGCCATATAGCCCGAAAAAACCTACAACAACCCATTTCTACTCTGTCCTTCTCAACCCCCGAAGGGGGACTCAGGATGGCATACACTTGGCAACAATTAGATGCCACAACATATATACAACAATATAACAACAATTTAAAGCAAAAAAATTAGAGCATTAATTAAAACAATAAAAACAGTATTGTCAGCCATATCACCATTCCAGTCCGATTCCACATTATGTTATGCCTGCTGTCCAAAGGCCTGGTCCCAGAACCATGATTTCAATTTCTTCCTAAAAGACAAGAGGTATGAAGCCAGTCTTATCTTGCTGGGAAGCGAGTTCCATAGGTGGGGGGCCATCACCGAGAAGGTCCTGTCTCTCATTCCCACCAAATGCATTTGTGAAGCTGGCAGGACTGAGAGCAGAGCTCCACGGATGCTTTTAAACTGTAAGGCGGGACGTAGAGGGAGATGTGTTCAAACATGTAAGCTGAGCCAAAACCATATAGGGCTTTATAGGCCACGACCAGCACTTTGAATTGCGCTTGGAAGTGGACCAGCAGCCAGTGGAGCTTACACAACAAGGGGGTGGTATGCTCCAGTTGTCGCTTCAGTTGTCGCTCCAGTTAGTAATCTGACTGCAGCCCGTTGGACTAGTTGGAGTTTCTGAACAGTCTTCAAAGGCAGCCCCACGTATAGTGTTTTGCAGTAATCTATTCTGTTCTCAACCTCTGAGTTTCCAGGTGTTTTGTCCTACAACTCCCAGAAATCCCAGACAGTTTACCAGCTGTTAGGATTTCTGGGAGTTGAAGGCCAAAACACCTGGGGACCCACAGGTTGAGAACCATTGCTCTAAGAACTCTGCCAAATAGCTAAGTGTAAGAGTGTCCATATACATAGCAGGCTCTACCACATCAGACTGCATCAATATTCTCTGACATTCCCTAACTGGTGTCCCAATGAACAATGGGGCCAATGCATAATGGGCCTTTGCACATCTGTCCCAATGGAGATCAATCCTGCTGTGCATTGATCCCAATGCACATTGGTCATTTCACTGCCTCCCCTCGATAGTGATGTAAAAGCTTTTATTGAGTGCAGACATTATGGAACTGTCAAATTCTAATTCTCACAGATATAAATCCACATAAAGATGTAAGTCCCCAAAGAGATTCTGGCCTTTATTTGGATTTAGTTAATTTATAGCCTGCCGTACTTCCAGAACAAACAACATAAAACAAATTGCAGCTTTAAAAACCCATTAAAAGAAAAAAAATACCATATAATTCTATTAAAAACACCTCAAAACACACTCAAAATATGCAAGATGATCCTTCATTCCATGGTACCAATACCCTCAGTTTCACTTACACATGTCTAAAAAGTTACCTTGTCTGTCTCTTGAGGAATGTGTATAACAATCAAGTAGTAACGTTAAGAACAGACCACGGAACAACAGACAGATTCAAGATTGGGAAAGGAGTATGGCAGGGCTATATACTCTCACTTGAACTATTCAACTGGCATGTAAAACACATCATGGGATGTGCAGGGCTTGATGAATCCAAGGCTGGAGTTAAAATTGCTGGAAGAAACATTAACATCCTTAGATATGCAGATGATACCACTTTGATGCTTGGAAGTGAGGAGGAGCTGAGGAGCCTTCTAACCAAGGTGAAATAAGAAAGTGCAAAAGCTGGGTTGCAGTTAAACATCAAAAAAACCAAGATGATGGCAACCAGATTGATTGATAACTTGCAAACAGACGGAGAAAAAGTGGAGGCAGTGACAGACTAAGCACAAAGATTATTGCAGATGCAGACTGCAGTCAGGAAATCAGAAGATGTTTCCTTCTTGGGAGGAGAGCAAGGACCAATCTCGATAAAATAGTGGAGTAGAGACATGTCCCTGGCAACAAAGATCCACAAAGTTAAAGCAATGGTATTCCTCATAGTGACCTATGGATGCGAGACCATAAGGAAGCTGATCGAAGGAAGAGAGATGCTCTTGAACTGTGGTGTTGGAGGAAAATTTTGAGAGTGCCTTGGACTACAAGAAGATCAAACAGTCCATGATCCAGGAAATACTGACTGCTCACTGGAGGGAATATGAAAGGCAAAGACGAAGCAGCCAAGCTTTGAAGTTGCAAGGTCATTTAATGCTAATCAAGATGGCCAGTTGTAACAGTCTCACTTGCCTCAAACAGGCAAGAGTTCTTTCTCCCACCCTGGACATTTCACAGATATATAAACCCCACTTGCCTAGTTTCCAACAGACCTCACAACCTCTGAGGATGCCTGCCATAGATTTGGGCAAAATGTCAGGAGAGAATGCTTCTGGAACATGGCCATGCAGCCCAGAAAACCCACAGCAACCCACTGGAGTACTTTGGTCACATAATAAGAAGACAGGAAACCTTGGAGAAGATAATAATGCTGGGGAAAAAGGAAGGAAAAAGGAAGAGGAGCCGACCAAGGGCAACATGGATTATTAAACTTTAAACTTTATTTGTACCCCGCTAGCATCTCCCGAATGACTCGATGCAGCTTACATAGGCCAAGGCCTCAATACACAACATAACAATACACTTAAAGCAAATTAAAAACAATTAAAGCAGTATTAAAACAAAAAAAACCACAAGGAATAAACAATACATCAAACAAGATAAAACTGGGCCGGGCCAGAGTAAAGAATACAGGATTAAAAAGTGCTGATGTGACAGGTGATATTACAGGGCAAGTGCAGTGTGCACTGTGCGGCAGTCTTAATTCTAATAAAGTGCTTCTGGGACTTGGTATTGGAGATTTCCTAATCGGGAAAGGCACATCGGAACAGCCACGTCTTCAAGTTCTTTCTGAAGACTGCCAATGTAGGGGCCTGTTTAAGATCTTTGGGGAGAGTGTTCCAGAGATGGGGGGCCACCATGGAAAAGGCCCTGTCTCGTGTCCCCACCAAACATGCTTGCGACGCAGGCAGGATCACGAGCAGGGCCTCTCCAGATGAGCGTAGTGAACGTGTGGGTTCGTAGACGGAGATGCGGTCACACAGGTAGGATGGTCCCAAACTGTTCAGGGCTTTGTAGGTAAGCACCTGCAGTTTAAATTGGGCTCAGAAGATAAACGGCAGCCAGTGGAGCTCCTTGAACAGGAGGGTTGACCTCTCTCTGTAGGGAGCACCAGTTAACATCCTGGCCGCTGCTCGTTGGACAAGTTGGAATTTCCGAGCCGTTTTCAAGGGCAGCCCCACGTAGAGCGCATTACAGTAATCCAACCTAGAGGTGACCAAGGCATGGACCACCCGGGCCAGATCAGCCTTCGTGAGGTATGGATGGATGAAGTGACTGGCTTGACCTCGGAGTGGCAATGGAAAACAGGAAACTCTGGTGTGGGCTGGTCCAGGAGGTCACAAAGAGTTAGAGTGAATGAACAAATAAACACATGTCTGAAAAAAACATGTCTTCTCTAGACATGTTTCTAAAGTTTTCAGTATGACTCTATGGTGTGTGGTGCTATTGAAGGCTAACCATAAAGTTGTGTTGGAGGACGTAGAGATGTTGTCTCTAGGCATTTCCTAGGTCCTCCGTCACAATTCTATGAAATGTTTCTGCCAGAAGTTTTGCATTTCAACAGGATTTGATATTTCTTGTGTCAGCCCAAGAGTAAGAAGTTTCCCTCGTGGACCTTTACTGGATATGCCTGTGATGGTGGTGGGACACAGAGAAAGTCCTCCCCTTGCATAATTTAGGATTAGGGCAAACTCATAAATGGAAGTTCAGTCTTTCAGTTATTCTGGACCTGAGCCATATAGGGCTTTAAATCTAAATCCATTTTTAGCTCCAGCAATAGTATACCCACTGAATAAATTGCTGAATGCTAAGTCAACATTTATGCAAATCCCACAATGTGTTACAAGGTATTAATTTTGTATTTTAAAAGCATTGACATTTGTAGATGTGTTTTTTTTTCCCTTAGAAATTCTATTACTCCAATATGGAATTTAACTGAAACTAACTGTTGTTGAATCCGGTGAGCCTTCAGTGTTGCAATTCGACATGTACTCTACTGCTGGAAAAGGGAAAATTGCCACCTATCTACCCTTCTGAGCGTGTATGCAGCAGTGTGTATTTTATGAATGCCAGCCTGTATTTTATATCGACTTAGCTAAGTAGCTTTCCCTGACCACCTTGTCCACACCAGGCTGTGATCTCTCTTGTTGAAATATGAGGGTTCAGGGCATTATTTCATGGATACTCTTGTCTCATCTCTCTGGGATTCATTCGTATCTTTCTGGTCACTTCTGGTTCATGCTACGTTATCACAGGATGTCTGTGCCCTACACCACTGGAGAAATTATACTGTTTAGCCGGTATTGCACCACTTGACATCCACCGGGAAGTAGCAACTAATAATGAAAGGACCAAGGCAGTGACATCTCCAGCCCATCCTCTGGTCGGATATCATCCAGCAAGACAATGCCTTAAATTAAGAAATAGTTTTCTAAGATCTACAGAGATACTTGGAGGAACACCTCAGCAAGTGAGAGTCCAAAAGTGGCAGGCTAAATTCCAGACCCTCAATCAATGGTTGATACCAAATGAGAGACTCCTCCTGGGCACACAGAAAACTGGGTGACTTGGAAGGCACTGAACAGACTGCGCTCTGGCACCACAAGATGCAGAGCCAACCTTAAGAAATGGGGCTACAAAGTGGAGTCAATGATATGCGAATGTGGAGACGACCACCTATTATAATGCAACCTGAGCCCTGCCACATGCACAATGGAGAACCTTCTTATAGCAACACCAGAGGCACTCCCAGTGGCCAGCTACTGGTCAAAGGACATTTAATAGAATGCCAAGTTTGCAAACTATCTGTGTGTGTGTTGAATACAATACAATTGTTTGGTTCGCTTCTGACACGATAAACAAATAAATGGGTTTCCATGACTGAGTGAGGATTTGGATCCTGATCTCTCAGAGTCATAGTTGAACAATCAAAATACTACAGTCCAACATCCACATTAATTGGGTTTAAAGGTGCAGAACCCCCACAAAAGTGGAAAAATCACAAATATTTTTCTTACCTAATACTTCTCTAGTAGAAGTTGTCCACAGAACAGTGCTGGAAGACCTAGAGATTCCTAAGGAAGTGATTTATCTAGGAATCTCTAGGTCTTCTGTATGTGTTTAATACAATACAATTGTTTGGTTCGCTCCTGATACGATAACCAAATAAATGCGTTTCCATGACTGAGTGAGATTTGGATCCTGGTCTCTCAGAGTCATAGCTGAACAATCAAAATACTACAGTCCAACGTCCACATTGATTGGGTTTAAAAGTGCAGGACCCCCACAAAAGTGGAAAAACCACAAGTATTAGGTACTTTTCTTACCTAATACTTCTCTAGTAGAAGTTGGCCATAAAACTGTGCTGGAAGATCTAGAGATTCTTAGGGAAGTGATCTATCTAGGAATCTCTAAGTCTTCTACCTAACACTGTGGTCAACTTTTGATGGTTGTGCTGGGCTCCGGCCTGTTGTAAGCCGCATCGAATCCCTTGGGAGATGCTAGCAGGGTACAAATAAAGTAGTAGTAATAATAATAATAATAATAATAATAATAATAATAATAATAATAATAGAACTCCATCTGAAGACCTAGAGATTCCTAGAGATAAAATTTGAAGTGTGGAGGAGAGCAATCCATAGGCCACCTGTTACAATGCGACCTGAGCCCTACCACATGCACAATGGAGGACTTTATTATAGCGACACCAGAGGCACTCCAAGTGGCCAGCTACTGGTCAAAGGACATTTAATATAATGCCAAATTTTTAAACTTTGTGTTTTTTTAATACATTACAACTGTATCCCTGGTTCGCTCCTGATACGATAAATAAATAAATTTGTATCCTCCTCAATTTTTGCCTTGATAAAGTTATAGGAGACATTGGCTTTTTGGAAGCAATAGGGAAGTCCTTCCTTTTGTCCCCTGCTTGAATGTCAGAGTGGCATCCGGACAGACGGAGAGCAGGAGTAAACTACAGCTTGGTTCTCGACTGATGAAGCATCAAGCAGATTGTGGTGGGAAGCGATATCCTAGCCAGGTGACCATAACAGTGACAAACTGTCACCCATTTTTGCACAAGGAACAGATGCTTCCCATTCTGGGTGAGTCTTGCACATTTTGAGAATGCTGACTGACACTCCTTTTTTGGTACAAATGAGCAGCCTGCCTGAGTTTCAGCCATACAAAGTTCAGCTCTGAAGACTGTTTGTGTGTATATATATTTGTATGTGTTTGCGGAGGAGGCTATATTACACTAGCTCATCCTGTGACTTCCAGGCAACCATGTTTGTTTGGAAGACACTCTCACCGATTTTTATGGTTTTTTTTCTTTCTTTCAAGGAAGTAGACTCATAGAATCATTGAATTATAGTGTGAGAAGGGACCCAAAAGGCTGTATAGTCCAACCTCCTGTCATGCAGGAACACACAAATAAAGCAATCCTGGAAGATGCCCATTCAATTTCTGTTTAAAGATCTCCAAAGATAGATAGTCTACAGCCCTGAGAGGCAATCTCTTCCATTGTTAAACAGCTTTATGCAGTAAATATGTTTTTCCTAATGTTTTGATGGCCCGCTGCAGTGGGTTCAACCACTGAGCTGCTGAACTTGCTGACCAAAAAGTTGGTGGTTCAAATCTGGGGAGTGGGGTGAGCTCTTGCTATTCACCCCAGCTTCTGGAAACCTAGCAGTTTGAAAACATGCAAATTTGAGTAGATCAATAGGTACTGCTTCTGCAGGAAGGTAATGGCGCTCCATACAGTCATGCTGGCCACATGACCTTGGAGGTGTCTACAGACAACGCTGGCTCTTTAGCTTAGAAATTGAGATGAGCACCATCCTCCAGAGTTGGACACGACTAGACTTAATGTCAGGGGAAACCTTTACCTTTTAAAAAATGTTTAGAAGGAATTTCCTTTCATGTCATTTGAGTCAATGGTTTCAACAGTTCAATGTGCTGGCAGGACTGAAGACTGACAGGTCGCAGGTTCAAATCTGGGGAGAGGAAGATGAGCTCCCTCTGTCAGCTCCAGCTCCTCATGCGGGGACAGGAGAGAAGCCTCCCACAAGGATGATAAAAACATCAAATCATCCGGGTGTCCCCTGGGCAACATCCTTGCAGACGGCCAATTCTCTCACACCAGAAGCAACTTGCAGTTTCTCAGGTCGCTCCTGACACGACAAAACAAAAAGTCAATGGTTTGTGTTCCAGTTTCTGGAGTAGCAGAAAGCAAGCTTCTTCATTTACATTATATCCCTTATTTTAAAATGGCTATCATGTCAGCACTCAGTCTTCTCTTTCCCAAGCTAAGCATGTCCATCATATTCATATCCATGTTCAGCTTCCCAAGTCATTCCGCATTAGACTTGGTTTCCAGCCCTTTCATCATCTTGCTCACCCTTCTTTGGACCCTTTCAAGCTTGTCCATGTTGCTCAATCCCATTAATTAGTATAACAATGAGGCAAAGTCCGTTTCTCCTTAACATGATTCTTGAATGGATGGATGAGTTGACCTGTCCACGTCTAAGGCCACCTTCTCAATTGTGATTTATTACTGAGGTCCAGCAAAGAGATACAATATCAGAACAGTGAGGAAAGCATGACTAAAACTACTAAATTAAAAGTACAAGAACTTTTATGCTTTATCAATCGGTGTATTGAATACAATGTAGTATACATATTATCAGAGACTGTAAAACCTCTTATGAGTTATTTGTCTTGGCTCAGTATCTCATTGATTGAGCTCATGTTCCCAGGTGGCTGTCAATAAACCTCAATCCACTTGTCAGCATGCACATCAGCACATAGATGGCCAAGCAATGAGCCAACTTCTTTTGAACTGACAAGCAAGATTTGTGCCAGGACTAAGTTCTTCATGCTGGGAACAGGTCCTTTTTGACCTTGTATATATATACCTAGGGCTTGCCTCTTGACTTTGAGCAGTGGCAGCCTGATCATTTGCAAGAACTTCATGGAAAGCCACTTTAGAAGGAGAAAGCAAGATAGACTTTCACCGCTGTCCAAGCCTGTGAGATGATGTCTGTTTAGGTTTCTAGCTCCCTCTTCTTAAAATATCCTTTCCAGGTTTATTGAAAATATCATAATCTAGAACTTGGATTCAATATTCATGCAACAAAAAATCTCAAAATGCAGTCAATCCTTCACATTTGTCAATTTAGCTTGTTATGGATTTGATTATTCACAGTTTTGATTATTATGTGCTCTCTAGATGTCGCTACGCCAGTGTTTCTCAACCTTCCTAATGCCGTGACCCCTTAATACAGTTCCTCATGTTGTGGTGACCCTCAATCATAAAATTATGTTTATTGCTACTTCATAACTGTAATGTTGCTATAAGTTATAGTGTAAATATCTTATATGCAAGACGTATTTTCATTCACTGGACCAAATTTGGCATAAATACCCAATATTCTCAGATTTGAATACTGGTGGTGTTAGGGGAGGGGGTTGATTTTATTCATTTGGGAGTTTTTGTTGCTGGGATTTATAGTTCACCTACAATAAAGGAGCATTCTGAATTCCACCACAGATGAAATTGAACTGAACTTGGCACACAGAACTCCCATGACCAACAGAAAATACTGGAAGGGTTTGGTGGGCATTGACCTTGAGTTTTGGAGTTGTACTTCACCTACATCCAGAGATCTCTGTAGACTCAAACAATGATGGATCAGGACCAAACTTGGCATGAATACTCAATATGCCCAAATGGGAACACTGGTGGAGTTTGGGGGGGGGGGGAGACCAAAGAGCATTCTGAACTCCACCAATGATAGAATTGAACCAAACTTGGCACACTGAACTCCCATAACTAACAGAAAATAATGGAAGTGTTTGGTGGGCATTGACCTTAGGTTTTGGACTTGTAGTTCATCTACATCCAGAGAGCACTGTGGACTCAAACAATAATGGATCTGGACCAAAATTGGCACAAATACACAATATGCCGTTTGGGAGAAATAGACCTTGACATTTGGGAGCTGTAGTTGCTGGGATTTATAGTTCACCTACAATCAAACAGCATTCTGAACCCCAGCAATGATAGAATTGGGCAAAACTTCCCACAGAGATGCCCCATTATCAACAGAAAATATTGTGTTTTCTGATGGTTTTTTTGTGACATCCCCTCACAATCCCCCAGGGGTCACGACTCCTAGGTTGAGAAATGCTGATCTATGACATTGATTACACCAATTATATATTACCAATCCATCCCACATTTTCTACAAGAGCTATAAGCAATCTGGATGGTTCTCTCACCCTTCCACCCCTCCCATTCACACAAAAAACATCTCAGTATCTCTTGCTTATTTTGCCTTTTGTTGCAACATGACATCAAAATGCACTTCATGCCATCCCTACAAAGGGATAAAGTGGCTGTTTGTTAGAGTACGAGAGACAACAAAACCATTGCTATGCTTATTATTATTATTATGATTATTATTATGCATGGAAGCAACAATATAACAATAGAAAAGCGGGCCAATTTGCCTCGGAGCTCCTGTCACCACTTGAAAAGAAGAAAGGAAGCTTCTTGCTATTATCCCTCCCTTCTTTGCCATTTATGGATGCCAAATACATTAGCGGTGGCAAGTGCCTTTTTGCTACCATCATAGGGAAGACAAAGGAGCAATCAGATGGATGTACGCACACTAAGTGAGGAACACGTTGGTCGGCTGCCTGAAAGCTTTTCAAATGCCCAAGAGCAAATCATTAGCATCATTGTGCAATTATGTGACAGAGTTTCAAGCGAACAGCACATGGGGGAGCAAGTGAAGGGCAACTCTACCCTTTGTCGTTCCACTTAAGATGCTTTTTGAGAGCTGCTAGAACCAAGGCAGAGCATGGCGTTCCTTGATCCACATTCATGTCAACAGGTCATATATGGGTAGCGTAGGAAAAGGGGACCTTGGGAGACAGAGTGGAGTCATGGTTCAAATAGGACTCTGGAGACCTGGGTGATCTTGGTCAAGTCACATTCTCTCAACCTTAGAGGAAAGTAAATGCAAACCCCTAGTTTGAGCCCCCAGTGAGGCAGTGGGTTAGACCGTTGAGCTGCTGAACTTGCTGACTGAAAGGTCGCCGGTTCAAATACGGGGAGCAGGGTGAGCTCCCGCTGTTAGCCCCAACCTTCTGCCAACCTAGCAGTTCAAAAACATGCAAATGTGAGTAGATGAATAGGGACTGCCCCAGTGGGAAGGTAGCGGTGCTCTATGCAGTCATGCCAGTGGCCACATGACCTTGGAGGTGTCTACGAACAATGCTGGCTCTTCAGCCTAAAAATGGAGATGAGCACCAACCCCCAGAATCAGACACAACTAGACTTAAAAAGGGATGGCTGAGCGAAGGAAGATCGATGCTTTTGAGCTGTGGTGTTGGAGGAAAGTTCTGAGAGTGCTTTGGACTGCGAGAAGATCCAACCAGTCCATCCTCCAGGAAATAAAGCCCGGCTGCTCACTGGAAGGAAGGATACTAGAGACAAAGTTAAAGTACTTTGGCCACATCATGAGGAGACAGCAAAGCCTAGAGAAGACAATTATGCTAGGGAAAGTGGAAGGCAAAAGGAAGAGGGGCCGACCAAGGGCAAGATGGATGGATGGCATCCTTGAAGTGACTGGACTGACCTTGAGGGAGCTGGGGGTGGTGACGGCCGACAGGGAGCTCTGGCGTGGGCTGGTCCATGAGGTCACGAAGAGTCAGAGATGACTGAACGAATGAACAACAGACTTAAAAAATCTTTACTAAAGGCAAACACACTGTAAACAAATATTGTCAAGAAAACACAATGATATGTTCAGTGTAGACTTGCCATAGGTTGAAAATGACTTGAAGGCACACAACAGAAGGGAAAGGAAATATGTTTGGGTATGTTGAAATATCTTTTCCAAGTGTTGTGCCATTATCTTACCAACTATTTCCCTTGCTCATTTTCTTTTTGCTTCCAAAAAAGCAAAAGGAAATAATAAGAAAGGTCATCATAGGGTACGACCTGAAGACACACAAAACCATCTGAGATGTCTCTGAGATGTTGACTCTACATTCATCTTCAGCAGGAGATTGACAACATAATCATGCTGGAGGGCCTAGAGAAATCACACTGGAGGACCTAGAGCAGTGTTTCTCAACCTGGGGGTCAGGACCCCTGCAGGGGTCACAAGGGCTGTCAGAGGGCTCATGCGGTCATGGGGATCCTGTGTAGGAAGTTTGGCTCAATTGTATCATTGGTGAGGTTCAGAATGATCTTTGATTGTATGTGAACTATAAATCCCAGCAACTACAACTCCCATATGTCAAGGTCTTTTTTCCCCAAACTCCACCAGTGTTCCCATTTGGGCATATTGAGTATTCATGCCAAGTTTGGTCCTGATCCATTATTGTTTGAGTCTACAGTGATCTCTGGATGTAGGTAAAGTACAACTCCAAAACTCAAGACCAATGCCCACCAAAATCTTCCAGTATTTTCTGTTGGTCATGGGAGTTCTGTGTACCAAGTTCAGTTCAATTTCATCAGTGGTGGAATTCAGAATGTTCCTTGATTGTAGGTGAACTATAAATCCCAGCAACTACAACTCGCGGCATTCGGAAGGTTGGGAACCACTGTCCTAGATACTAAAGAAAAAAATACTTCCACAAACAGAACTATGGAAAGGATCTAGTCTACTGTTGGGTGTGCAATTAAAATAATTTTGATATATTCACAATTGCATGAGAGGACAAAACTTGAGCCACAAATGGCACGCCAACGTTAACTATGTGTGGTTGTCATTGTTATCAGTGGTGGCTTCTACTCCCATGACCCAAATCCATTCCCAGTTTTAAAGTAGCTATCCAAGGTTCTCAAACCTATCCTCAAAATAGATTTTGACTTTGAGCATAAGTCTTTTAAAGGTCAGACAAAACTTGTGTTGGTTTCACTGTTGTCTAACATGGGTGACCTCCAGACTCCATTGCTTGCACAAATGACCATTTTGCTCATGTGTGCTTGGATGGAAGTAAATTCTCAATGCATCTGGAGAATGAGATTGTTTATGACCTCTGAGAATTCTAGTTCACGACTTCCCCTGCCAGTTATAGACAACTTAGACACCAACATACTAGTGTACGAGAACTAGGTTAACCTGGGATGATAAATAGAAATGGATGTTACCACTGCTATCTTTTGGGGGGTATTAAATGATTCTGTAGTAATGCTGCTCCTGAATTCACTTCATATTAATTTTTTATATCAAACCTCTGTGATCTCATGCATTCAATAATCCTCTGGAAATTCTTGTCCTCTTCTAAATGCTGTTGCTTTTCATCACATCTTGCAGTACTGAATCCTATAAATTAATGATTGGTTGTCTGATACAGTCCTTCCTTTTCATCTGCTTAGAGCCTACTGCTTCTCGGTTTGGTTGGTTGACTCCAGGTTTTATTATTATAGAAAAGGGAGAAGAATCTCCATCTGTGCAGATCCATCAAGGATGGCTAGGAATGTGGTTAAGACTCAACCCTGACCCTGGTTTTTCAAACAGTCTCCAAAACAAGAGGCTACCTTTGCTTCAGAGGGAGAGAAGGAGAGGCAGGGACAGCTCCATCATGCCTGAGCCCAGAAGCTCAACCCTTCATTCCAACTGCCAACTCCCTAATCTTAAAGGGAGAGAAGAAGAAGTTGGCCAGCTCCATTACATTTAGACCAGAGGCAGATGAAAGCTCTTCGTTCCATTTCAACTGCCACTTCCCTGACCTTAGAGAGAAATAAGAAGAAGTTGGCACAGCTCCATTGTGTTTAGAACAGAAATAGATGAAAGGCCCTGCCTCCATGTCAACTGTCACTGCCCAGGCTTAAAATAAAGAGAATAAAAGTCTTGCACAACTACATTATGTCCAAAGCCAGAAACACCCCAACTGCCACTGCCCTGGCCTGGCCTTAGGGGGAGAGGAAAAGAAGCAGGCAGAGTTCCATAATAATGTGAATAATAATAATAATAATAATAATAATAATAATAATAATAATATTTCTTTCCCTCCTCTCCTTGTGACTCAAGGTGGGTTACGGAATAATTAAAACACATAATGTCTGTGGACATTCCACAGATATATAAACCCCACATGCCTAGTTTTCAACAAACCTCACAACCTCTTAGGATGCCTTCCATAGATGTGGGCAAAATGTCAGGAGAGAATGCTTCTAGAACATGGTGACGGAACCCAGAAAACTCACAGCAACCCAGTGATATCAGCCATGAAAATCTTCAACAACACATAAAACACATAAACGTTGTAAAAATGCCACAAATACACATATTAAAATGTAATTCTATAAAATACATATTAAAATACACAAAACAGAGATTAAACAAAGAACACACATTTAAAATTCATGTTTAAAAACTGGATAGGCCTGATGGAAGAGAT
Organism: Anolis sagrei ordinatus; assembly: GCF_025583915.1. Lineage (NCBI taxonomy): Eukaryota > Metazoa > Chordata > Lepidosauria > Squamata > Anolidae > Anolis > Anolis sagrei. The sequence continues at coordinate 39,119,299 of NW_026847882.1, read as the reverse complement.
AGATCTGTAGATGGTTTTTAAATTACAACAGCTCACTTAGTTGCTGGATCTCTTATTGCAGGTCGTTTCACACTCTTGGGGCAGCCAATAAAAAGGTCCTCACAAATCGGGTTCTGGTTGGAGTAACTGCCCTCCAGAGGACCTAAGTGTGTGGGGTGGATTGTATGGGGGGAGACAATCCTTTAGGTAACCTGGACCCAAACTATGTAGGGCTTTAAATGTCAAAACCAACACTTTGTACTTTGCCCGGAAACTAATTGGCAGCCAGTGAAGTGACTTTTGGACAAGTGTAATATGCTCACTCCTAGATATTTCTGTAACCAGTTTGGCTGCCCTATTTTGAACCAAATGGAGTTTCTGAACTTGGTACAAAGGTAGCCCAATGTAAAGTTGCATGCACTACCATCTTTAGGTCCCCCAAATCTAGGAGCTGGCATATCAGCCAAAGCTGATAGCAAGCACTCCTGGGTGTAGACCCAAAAGCAGATGGGAAGCCTTCTTTTCTGTCCCAGTTGTCACTAGAGGGAAAGAAACAACAGCACGCTGAGTTCCAGCTTTCAAGTACATGGAAAATCTTCTTTCTATCCCAACTACCATTGCCCTGGCCTTGGAGGGAGAGAAAAAGTGACAAGGACAACTCCATTATGGATGCACCTTGAAGCAGATGGAAAGTTTTCCCTCCCAACTGCCACTGCCCTTGGCCTCAGAAGAGAGAAGAGGCATGGAAAGCTCCATCATGTAATGGCCAGAAACAGATTTACCTAAAAACTGAGCTAAAGCCTTTAAGCTAGTAAGAATCACTCAGTTTGAATTGACTCTGTGATGTCATTGCAAATCCAAATGGGAACACTGTCATGATGACACAAGTTCTAAGTGATAGAAATTGCAATAACAAGGCTACAACCAAGTGCAGAAAGCATTAGGAAGCATACGTTAAGAGTGCCATTTGTATCTTAAGAACAACAAAGCCTGCACCTGAATTTTTCCAAGGAATAAATAACTTACTATAGTTTAATGTATTGTCGAAGGCTTTCATGGCCAGAATCCATGGGTTGTTGTAGGTTTTTCCGGGCTATATGGCCATGTTCCGGAGGCAATTTTTCTCCTGACGTTTTGCCTGCATCTCTGAGGATGCTTGCCATAGATGTAGGCGAAACGTCAGGAGAAAAATTGCCTCCAGAACATGGCCATATAGCCCGGAAAAACCTACAACAACCCATTACTATAGTCTAGTTATAAATAGTGACTAAACCATCATTAGTTGCAGAAACTTCCCCATTTGAAGGAATAATATCTGTGTCCAAGTTGGAGAAGTTCAATTCTATCATACCACAATGTTTTTGTGCCTAAATAGAAATGTGTTTCTAAGCTAAGAACAATTATTTCTGACACTTCAAGGGAAAAAAAGAGATAAAATAATCTTGTGGAAAGCCCATAGTTGAGTATAACAAAGGCATAGAGGAAGTACAATCAATAAATATGAAGTTCAGGCTATTTTCTTTCCATCTGACTCTCTCAGTTAGATTATTTATAGGAAAATGTTTCCAGCACCTCAGGAAGCTGGGAACTTCAAGAGTTTCCAACATGGATATCAATGAGAAGTAAAATGTAAATATTCAGCATTCTAGATACAGAAATCGACTTCTCACTATGTAGAAAACCCAAACTGAGCATCCTTTCCCCATCAGCCACAACTGTTGCAAAAACTACAGCTTTTTTCCTGAGCTAGAAAGGCTTTGTGTAAAACCCAGAGTTTGGAGAAGTTACTTGTTTCACCCTGCTTTCTAACAATGGCCAGGTTGGAGGACCACATAACTTACAACATGGCTTTAAGAGGAATGTAGTTATGGAGCCATATCAATATGGAACATAATCATGACTTGACCACCCACCTCAACCTTGCTTTCACCAGTATTGCTTCCTGATCACACAATGATAGTGAGCCATATTGTCTCTCCTGTTGATCTGAAAAGTACTTTTGCATTTGGACACATTGTCATCATCTCATCTCTCAGTGAAACGGCTATTTGTTTTTGTCATCGACACAATCGTTCAGACCAGATACATCTATGATTAGAGTCCTGACACCTGTCCTCCAAAGAACAGGATGGAACTGATGGAAACAAGAGATGCACACGCAGATCCTCAAGCTGTTAGCTGAACAGCCCTGCCTTCTCCCTTCCCTTATTGTTGAGCAAAAAATATGCCTCTAGTGAAAAAGACATCTCTGGGAAGACAGACATGACAAGGAGGAAGAGAACCCTGCTGGCTTGTTGATCAGGGCTTAACGAAGCCGGTTTCACGTTCAGTATCTAAGCAAGATTCAGCAGTGATGAAAAGCCAAACAGGTCAATGCATCAAGATGCTTGTCCAATTCCTTGGGGAAGGGTTGAAGGCTGTGTTGAGTTCAGCCACCTTGTTAGTGTCACAACAAGCCCTCGAGGAACAAGTGCCTGGGATTACAACAAGTACTAAGGGGATTTTGCCTCTTTGCTATTTGCTGAGTGAATCGCTGGTCAGCTTCCAAAGAGTGTCCAGTGTTCCCTTGCTACTTCACAGTTCGCTTTCGGCAGACTCGCTGTTTTGTGGGGGGGTTTAAAAATGAATTTAAAATATACAAGTAGCAAGGGAACACTATATACCCATTATTTCTCCAGCGTAGATGCTGTCCTCTCCTCCTCTTCCTCCTTCTCCTTCCCAGACAAGGCCTTGCTTGTTCCACATTTCCCTACGGTGCCTTGGAGAAGAGGAGAAGGAGGAGAAGGAGACCTTCCTGCTCGACTCCCATGTGTAGTCCCAGGCCTGGGCTTCCGTATCCAGGTCAAACAGGCTTCCCTGCTGCTGCTACTGCCATAGCAGCACTGGGTCTGAGTGAGGAACAGGGTGAGGCAGCCATGGGGGGGGGGGGGGGGGAGGGGGGAAGGGAGGGAGGAGTCATAGATCTATATGAACTTCTCCCCCCTTCCCTCCTGCCCACCCCCCCCCCCAATGGCTGCCTCACCCTGTTCCTTACTCAGGCCCAGTGTCTCCATATCTATGGCCGGATGGCTCTTTGTCAAGAGGGCTTTGATTACGTTTTCTTACCCTGGTGAAGGGAGTTGGACTGGATGGCCTTAAGTGTTTTCTGTTGGTCATGGTGGTTCTGTGTGGGAATTTTGGCCCAATTCTGTCATTGGTGGGGTTCAGAATGCTCTTTGATTATAGATGAATTATAAATCCCAGTAACTACAACTCCCAAATGTCAAGGTCTATTTCCTCCAAATGCCATCTGTTTTCATATTTGGGCATATGGAGTATTTGTGCCAAGTTTGGTCCAGAGTCATCATTGTTTGAGTCCACAGTGTTCTCTGGATATAGGTGAATTACAACTCCCAAACTGAAGGTCAATGCCCACCAACTCCTTCTAGTGTTTTCTGTTGGGTCATGGGAGTCTTGTGTGCCACATTTGGTTCAGTTCCATCATTGGTGGAGTTCAGAATACACTTTGATTGTAAGTGAACTATAAATCCCAGCAACTACAACTCGCCAATGACAAAATCATTTTTTTTTGAGTGATGGTCACTTCTTGGGTTAGTTGGTGTCTTGTGGCCAAATTTGGTGTCAATTCATCCAGTGGTTTTTGAGTTATGTTAATTCCACAAACAAACATTACATTTTTATTTATAGTGTCCTTACTTCGCGGATTTTCACTTATCACGGGTGGTCCTGGAACATAACACCCGCAAGAAGTGAGGGAACACTATACATGGGGAAAGGGAGGAATTTAGCATCTACTCCAGCAGCCATAGGGCCAGGAACTTCCAGAGTTGGGGAAATCATTGTGAAGGGAAAATGATCAAAAGGGAAGAGGATTGTGTGACCTTTCGTTGTCATTGTTATAGCGCTAAGGGAAAAATGGGCATATTGTTAAAGTGGGAAGTTAAATCTCTTGGCCAACAAAACCTGTTGGGCTCTCCCCTGCTTAGCTCTGAAGATCCAGCATTCCAAAGTTATTTGCACTGCTTATGATAACTCATTGGAAAAGGGAATACTCAACTGTCAAAAGTGCAAACCCAGTTGGCGCCCCAGGAACCAACTACCTTAGCATCACGATCTTATATGATAAATTACAAAGGTTTTTTTGAAAGAACTGCCAAATATCTTTGATCACCTGGGTGTACAACACGTCCAGTTAGAAAAGTGTGAGGTGGAAAATGAGCTTTGAAACCCAGAATGTGGAAAACCCATAATTGCATGTTGTTTCCTCCTTAATTGCTGCATCATCATTGGTGATCTGCTCATTTACATGAGGTCTCCCATGAGCAAAGGTTCTATGCAAATGAGTTGATGCAAATGCATGCAAATAATTTAACAATAAATTTAGCTTGGCTTGCAGAGCCGTTCCTATAGCTCCGAGGGGAACTGTGATGGAAGGGAGGAGAATTTTGTTTTCTCGCCTGAAGTTGTCTCCTCTTTCCTGGCAGGCCTTTTGTAAACGCAATGCTTAAATAGGTTATGGTTCCAGCGCTCCCCCTCTCTAATCTTCATGGGCCAAGAGGAGAAAGTGTGCCTTTGCTTACGGCCTCCCTCTGGCTTGGCAGCGTTTTCGATTCATTATCTTGCCATCCTTTGAGTCAGAGGTACCAGGGGCATCTCTGTGGCCCAAATGTTCCTTCTCTTCCTTGCCTCTTGATACCACCAGCGGCAGACACTCTGCTGCAGCTTTTGGCCTCTGGCCTGGTAGGAGAAAATTGGCACGTCAAGTCCAATCACTTCAGTGCCGGCATGCTTGACGCTTCCATGGAGTGACCTTGGAAGGCATTCAGAAGACAGAAAGGAAGAGATAACGGCTTCTTAGCCCAATGAGCCAGTGATTTTTTTGGACTGGTCTTCAAAGTCTCCAAGATGTTCTCTTTATCAGGCAGCTTCCATGTGTGGCTACTTTTTGCCTCCGCCAATTGACCCTCAAACATTTATCTTAGCCTGGATTGTCACACTGTAATGGTTTGGGACAAGAAAGGCTGCAGGTTTATGAAATAAGCCTAATGTTTCATGGTCACACTGCAGCATGACCAAGAGTTGGGCAGAGGTCAGAAGCAAAGCATAGAACCATGTACAGGAACAAAACTACAATCAATAATAAACATAGCAAGATAGTTTACTCACTCTTCTACACAGGGGGATCAAACAAAGAGATAGAGAGGCAGAGGGAGTGGAAACTTTTTGATTAGGAGACGGAATGAAAAACACCTCTTAGCAGCCAACATAGTTGGAGTAGAAGATGAGGAGTGTGCTGTCACACGCTGGGCCTATAGCAAATGGCTTTTGAATGTGCTCTTTGTGCCCAACGGGAAGCCGGGGTGCCTCGAGTGAGAGGCCCTAAGGATTTTCCTATACAGAGTCTTTAGAATCTTGAAAGGTTTAACAAAGTCCTTTATTGTTGCTTAGGTCTTCAACAAACAATCAAATACTTCTCAGATCTTCAACAAGTCACACAAATACTTCAAGGCTTTGAATCAACTGGTGGCTTTCTTAATCTTGTCCACAAGGGACAGGCAACTGGCTTCGTTAACTATTTCTTTTCTTTAAGAGGAAAACCCATTTTAACCCCTCCTTGGGCAATCTACTTTCTAAACTTTGTTGGTGTGGGCTCTACTCCCGGCTCCAAACTGCTTCTTGGGTTCCAAGTAGACCTACCAGTCAAGGCTTTGTAGATTCTCCAGCTGGAGTCCTTTGGAACTGTTTCCCCCCGGAATTTTCCCCGGATGCTAGGAGAAACGAAACTTCTCTACAGTGGAGCTAATCCACTTCCTGCAGCTAAGCTTTCCAATGCAAGACTGACCTAAAATGGCTCCCTCTCCTCCCAGAGCCCTGGGGAAAGGGGCGGAACCAAAACTTAACAATGATTGATGGGTCATTGGCCCTATGATTGCAAACCAAGGGAATCCACCTTATTGCAAAATGCATGGAACTTTGGAATACATGCAAACACTCAAAGAAAGAAAAGGAAGTTGGAACTTTTGATACAGCCGTACCAGCACAAGGAGTTTCTTCTACCTAACGGACAGAATCATGTAGGAAGACTGATTTTTGGTTCCTGGCAATAATGTCATAGGATGTTAGCTGCCATCTTTTCCCTAATGCTGTTTTAGGTGGAAGTGACCTCCTTAATTTGTTTCTGATGAGACTTTTATTTGATAGGTCTCCATCTGCAGGAATGTATTGTATTTATTTATTTCCCATACCCCAAAGGGGACTCAGGGCAGCCCCACAACTGGCAGCAATTTGATGCCCAACAAACAAATTCCAAAAATAACAATTACAATTAAAACAGCAATGAAATATAAATTATTAAAACGGGAATTAAAATCATGCAAATTTAAAATCATAGTCCAGAATCAGTCCATTAGTCTGTCGCTCTCCAGTATTGTACTGTGATAGTTACTTCTCAAATGCTTGGTCCCATAACCTCAGGATGGAGGGGGCTGTTCTGATTTCATTGGGAAGGGAGTTCCACAAATGGGGGGCCACCACTAAGAAGGCCCTGAGTCTTTCCCCCATCAGTTGTGTTCATGAGGGGGGTGGGATTGAGAGCAGGGCCTCCACCAATGAACAAGAGTTCTTTCTCCTACCCTGGACATTCCACAGATATATAAATCCCATTTCCCTACAGCAATCCAATTCTAAAACTGAGCAGGAAATTGTTTAGATGAATAGACAGGTTTGCCCTTGCAGCAAACCTGCAGCAACATCATTTATACAACTCAATCTGAATTTCCACATGTTCTCCCTTCAAAATAAGTGCTGAGTAACCTGACTGGTCTGCCATCTTGTCATTTCACTGAGTGTGTTTCTGAACCATCAAGACAAAATCACTGCACACTTGCAAATAAAATAGGTGACGCTCTTTAATTTTCAGTACGCACCGTATGTCACACCTGACCTCTTTGTTTGTTGCAACAGCACTCACCATTGCAGCCAAATGCCATTGGAGTGGTATGCAGCTTAATTATCTGAGAACTTGACTCCTGATGCAACATATAAGGACAGGGTAAATAAATTCGTAAGATTTAAGCCAACATGCAGACAATTTCTTGGAACATGCAAAGAAGATAAGAAAGATGTCCCAAGATTTACAGCTGACAGAAACTGGTTGATAAGAAGCTTTTTGTTTTGTTTTGTTTCTTGGCTCACCATCCTCTGGAAACAGGTCCCTGGTTTGGCACGCTTTAGCAACACTTAGGCACCCCCTGTCTCTCTTCGATATGGGAATTTCAAGTTGACCTCTCTGCAACTTCTGTCTTGCAGCCATACTTGAAGCTGAAAAGACATCTGCTGACCATTAAGAACTACAGTGAGCATTCATCATGGCATAGAAAAGCAGGTATTGTCAGTATTTCTAAGGCTTCGCTGGGAGAACTCTTATTTATGGTAAAGTATCCAGCTTGTGCATCCTGTACATACCATCCATGTTCTGGTTTGATTATACTTTATCTGAGGTGACTCCAAAACAACTGCTACTTCCTCTGGATCTCAAGTAAAGCTATAAAACTTTTTTTTTGTCATGCCAGGAGCGACTTGAGAAACTGCAAGTCGCTTCTGGTGTGAGAGAATTGGCCATCTGCAAGGATGTTACCCAGGGGATGCCCGGATGATTTGATGTTTTATCATCCTTGTGGGAGGCTTCTCTCATGTCCCCACATGAGGAGCTGGAGCTGATAGAGGGAGCTCATCCGCCTCTCCCTGGATTCGAACCTGCAACCTGTCGGTCTTCAGTACTGCCGGCGCAGGGGTTTAACCCACTGTGCCACTGGGGGCTCCAGAGCTATAAAACTAAAAATATCAGACCTAATTTTCATATTGCAGGGACACTGCACTCAGATAATTTTTTAATTTTTTTTGGTCGTGGCAGGAGTGACTTGAGAGACTGCAAGTCGCTTCTGGTGTGAGAGAATTGGCCGTCTGCAAGGATGTTGCCCAGGGGATGCCTGGATGTTTTGATATTTTATCATCCTTGTGGAAGGCTTCTCTCATGTCCCCGCATAAGGAGCTGGAGCTGACAGAGGGAGCTCATCCACTCTTTCCCCGGATTCGAACCTGCGACCTGTCAGTCTTCAGTCCTGCCGAAACAAGGGTTTAACCCACTGCACCACAGGGGGCCCCATCACTCAGAGATGAATGTCTTGCATCAGACCTTTACAATCATAGAATTCTAGGATGAGAGGGCGATCCGGCTGTGACATCTGTCACCCCATTGATCGCCAGGGTTGATTCGGCTGATTTGGCTGGCTAGGCGGGTGTCCCCTTCCTCCCTCACCGCTCCATGTGTGTCCCTCCCAAAGCTCCGCACTCGGTGGAAGAGGACGCTGTCCCAGCTATAGAAGGAGTGTACCGAGGTCTCCAGTCTTCAGTCCTGGGTTTACGATAGCTGCGTTCCCCTGCTATAACCTCCAAACAAGCTCAAGGTCCATTTGTAGGAGAATTCTAGGGCCCTTCAACACATGCCCTATATCCCAGGATCTGATCCCAAGTTTTCTGTTTATTCCAGATTATCCGACAGTGTGGACTCATATAATCCAGTTTAAGGCAAAAAAACAAAAACAAATCTGGGATCAAATTCTGGGATATAAGGCCTGTCTGGAAAGGCCCTAGAGTTGGAAGAGACCAAATGGGCTATCAAGTCCAACATTTTCTGCCATGCAGGAAAAGCACAATCAAAGCACCCCCAACAGATAGCCATCCAGTTTCACTTTGAAAGCCTCCAAAGCTTCCTCTGGACACCAAGGCAAAGAAGAGTTCTATTGTTGAACAGCTTATGTTTAGGTGGAATATACTTTCCTGTCATTTGAATCCATGGCTCCACTGAATTCTAGGATCTCATCACATCTGGAAAATTCCCCATTGTAGAACACTTCACCGACGCATGCAGCATGGAGTCCACCAGATCTCATCACATGACACACAGCTAGTTCCATGATGGCTAGTTCCATGATGGCTAGTTCCATGATGGCTAGTTCTATGATGGTTCCATGATGACTAGTTCCATGATGGTTGCATCAGCTAAATGTTCTACAATGGGGAATTCTGAACATGGGAGACTACCCATGTTCAGATAGGAAATGCTAAGGACAGCACAGGAGCACACCAGAAAGGTGCTCATAATCTTAGTGAATGTGGGGGGATGACTATATTCAGAGAGATGGTTGTGTTAGTCTGTATTGGCATAAAAAGCAACAAAGGAATTCTGAGATGACCTGAGAAAAGGACATTTATAGTATAGCTTTCTTTGTGGATGTATTTTGTATTAACCATCTTTGAGCTGACCACTTCTATGAGATCACAGCTAAGGTAGATTACTCCTAAGTACCATCAATTTTACTCCAACATAGGATGCTGACTTACCATTTGAGCTATTAATGTTTTATATGATTTTCTGCCATGGCACTATGAATATTTTATCTTTAACACTGTATTTTATATTATTTTATTTTATATTTAATAGGGTATTTTATTTCATTGCACTCTGGTTTTACGGTCATCGACTAAAATAAAGATTCATTCATACATACATAAATTCATATGTGCTTACTGACGTGAGCTTTTATCTGTATCTGTTTTGATTTTTGAAGGCACTCTGAGTCCTGGAATTGTGGTGGGAAAGAGATAGATATGGATGTTTAGCACCACAAAAGAAAATGTAGCAAAATGGGAGCTTCTCTTGACAGACAAGACAATTTTTGACGAACTAAAAAGTGGATTCTAGGGATGTGTGACTTAACAAAAACTGTGCCAGTTTCGGTCCTGTTTTTGGTTGCCCCCCATCCTGAAATTGAGAGAGGGATTCCATTTTCATGTCCTTTTGAGAAGGACTCCAAAGGATGATAGAGGTATATGCAGTGGTGTTGGGGTTCAGCCTGAGTTTGAACTTGAACCTGATTCTCTGTTTGTTCCTCCTGATGCTAATGAAAGTATATTTACTGATGCTAGTGGAAATGTACCTTTTGATGCCAATGCTCCTGAAATTAGTGAGGAAGAATCTGCTGTAGGTTTGGAAAATGCCAATGTTCCTGAAATTAGTGAGGAAGGAACTTCTGTAGATTTGGAAAATGAAAGTACCAGTGTTCATGAGAATGTTGCAGAGGGAGACCTTGAACTTTCCCTCCCTTCTGCACCTGTTAACTGTAATGACAACAGAAGGAGCCAAATTTGGGAAGACAGAAATAAAACACTCAGTTTGCGTTGATCCTCCCGAATTCAAGAATTAAAAACATTGGCTTCAAAACAGAAGGGCGGTTCTTGAGTTTTAATTGCAATACGCCAGGCTGATTCCCTCAGTTCAGGCATCGTTTCAGAATTGATGAAGACCTTGGCAGTTCTCCCGGTTCCCTGGCCATAGTATGGAAAGATTTCTAGGATATCAAGTACGGTTAGTGGATTGCTAACAGATTCAAGTATTTTCCCAATGAGGCTTTTGGTTTTGCTTTGTCCATTTTAATTCATGTTTGCTGATTTTGCTGTGGCTTTTGACTTGCATTTTTCCTTTATTTTGTAACCATTTTTCTTCAATAAAAAAGGATTGTTTTTCACAGCCAAGTGTGGTGGATAGTTATCTTAGGCCTCGTTCTCTACTCTGGATTGCAACAAGTGGTACTGGACTTTCAAGGATATATTGACATGTTTTCATGCATTAGGGGGCTTTGTAGGATCAATAGGGTCTTCAGAGTCCATGAAAGTAGGGTCTAGGGCAGTGGTTCTCACCCTTTCTAATGCTGCCACCCCTTAATCCAGTTCCTCATGTTGTGGTGACCCTCAACCATAACATTTTTTTTTCGTTGCTACTGTTATGAATCGTAATGTCAGTATCTGATTTGCAGGATGTATTTTCATTCACTGGACCAAAGTTGGCACAAATACCTAATACACTCAAATTGGAATACTGGTGGGATTGGATGAGGGATTGAGTTTGTCATTTGGGAGTTGTAGTTGCTGGGATTTATAGTTCACCTACAATCAAAGAGCATTCTGAATGGAATTGAACCAAACTTGGCACACAGAGTGCCCATGACCTACAGAAAATACTGGGCCAAACTTGGCATAAATATTCAATATGCCCAAATGTGAACACTGGTGGAGTTTGGGGAAAACAGACCTTGACATTTGGGAGTTGTAGTTACTGGGATTTTTAGTTCACCTACAATCAAAGAGCATTCTGAATGGAATTGAACCAAACTTGGGACACAGAACGCCTATGACCAACAGTAAATACTGGAAGGGTTTGGTGGGCATTGACTTGGAGTTTTGGAGTTGTACTTCACCTACATCCAGAGAGCACTGTGGACTCAAACAATGATGGATCTGGACCAAACTTGGCATGAATACTCAATATGCCCAGATGTGAACACTGGCAGAGTTTGGGGAAAATAGACCTTGACATTTGGGAGCTGTGACTGCTGGGATTTATAGTTAACCTACATAGATAACTCTGAACCCAGCCCACAATGGATTTGCACCAAAGTTGACACACAACATTGAATACTGGTGCGGTTAGGGGTAGGGAGTCTGTTTTTGAATTCTGGGAGTTTTAGTTCAATAACATCAAAAAGAAAGAGAAAGGCAGGTGGAGAGATCTTCAGCCTTCTCTACCAAAGGGGTTCCTAAGACCTTCAGAAATATGTGTTTTCCGATAGTCTTTGACAACCTCTATGGAACACTCTCACGATCCCCCCAGGGGTCACAGACTTGGTAGGCATTGACCTTGAGTTTGGAGTTGTACTTCACCTACATCCAGAGATCACTGTAGACTCAAACAATGATGGATCAGGACCAAACTTGGCACGAATACTCAATATGCCCAAATGGGAACACTTGAGGAGTTTGGGGACAATAGACCTTGACAATTGGGAGTTGTAGTTACTGGGATTTATAGTATACCTACAATCACAGCAGGAGGAGGGCTTTTGCTGGAAGGATTCACCATCTGTTTCTAAAAAGGAAGACAAGACAGTTGGAGAGATCTTCAGCCTTCTCTGCCAAAGAGGTTCCTAAGACCATGAGAAATATTTTTTTCTGATTATCTTTGGCGACCCCTCTGAACCCACCTTGTGACCCCTCCAGGGGTCCCAACCCCCAGGTTGAGAAACAATGATCTAGGGGCCACCACATGTCATCCATATGTCACAGTTTGTCTATCCTGATGCATATATACATTGAGTAAATACTGCCCATCTTACCTGTTGCATCTACTTTGGTCACTCTTATTGATGAGATGCTGGACTGCTCCTTTGCCCTATAAACAATCCTCTTTCCTTTCCTTTTGCATACTACTTTTCCCCTTTTCTCTCTGAGGTCAGAATCCCAGAAGCCATTGTTAGATGCTCCTTAATCACAGAGCGATCTCCTGTTAGATTCTTCTCCTCATCCATGTTCTGCCTCATTCTCCCCATTGAATTTTTCACCTTCATTATGCCAATTATGAAAAAAAAACCCTTTTAAAAATGGATTTTTCATATACTCCAGGCAATTAGCAATTAACCAGCCTTATCTCTTGTTGTCTCCCATTTAATCCATTAGCTCGATTATCTTGTGGCTTCAACAGTTATTGTAAGCCAAGATATATTTTTTTGATATATTACATTGTCATCTTGGGAGTTCATGTCTCAAGATTCATTTGCTTTTGAAGTATAGGGATGCATAGAAAGGAGAATTTCAAATATTATCTGGTGAAACATTCACATTGTTAGAAGCTTTCCAAATAATCTTCCCATCCCATGCCACATATTTTTTTTCTTTTGGGAGCACAAACAAATGACTGTCACATTGATTAATTCATTTGACATTTGCCAAATTAAATTTACCAACATAGGATGCCATGTTTATTCAAGGACAAGCAAATTATCTCCCAAGAATCATCTTAACCCATTCGCCACTGGCAGCAACTTTTGAAAGATTCAAGATTTCTTTCTTGCATGGGTGACTGAAATATGGTTCTTCCGGTTCCGGTATGGCGGTCAGCAGCAGCAACGCTGAGCTGCGCTGACATAAAGAACAAATCCCAGGAAATCCTAGGGAATCCCCCATCCCTGACCACCAAACAAAGGAGGGGGTGAGACCAACATCTGCAACGGGCACATTGAGCCCAAGAGGCTTGAAAGGAGCCGAGAAAAAGCCGAAAGAATCCAGGCAGGCGAAGGCAGGCAGGGGAGCGCCGCCATTGGGACGCCATTGGGACGCGGCTGGCCCTCCTTTAAGGAGCCTCAAGCCTCAAGAGACCTACCTGGTGAGCTGGTTGGCCACCGGGTCGGCCGTCCACCTGACTGTGCCGCCTGCGCCCGGTGCCGGGCTCTCCCGCTGCCGCCTGGGTTGTCTCCAGCTGCGGCCGGGACTGCGACCGGGACACGGTTGGACGCGCTGCGGCCGCCATCTTGCCATCTTGCTGGCGCTGCTGTCTTGCAGCTGCCGGAGGAAACCTGCGGCCGCGAGAGAGAGGCTGCTGGGGGAGGCTGCTGGAGAAGACCGTCGAGGAGAGAGGCGGTCTTCTTCGGCGCCGGAAGAGAGAGGTAGCCGGCAGCCGGGAGTCCGGGATTGGCGGCCTTGCGGTTTTGGGGCAGCAGCTGGAGCCCGGGACCCGGAGAGGCAAGTAAAACGCCGAGGCCGCCTCCATCCGCGGCCCGGAGGGAGTGTTCCCCTCAGCAGCCAAGCCCCTTGGAGGTGCTGTTGTTGTACAGCCGCCGGAGTCGCCTGGAGGTGGGACTACCGTTTCCACCGCCTCCGTGGGACCGCGCCGCCGCCATTTGCCATCTGCGGCCTTGTCTTGAGAACAGCGGCCGGAGCCCAGAGGCGGAAGGGAGGGAGGAGAGGTAGAGCACCGAGGCCGCCTCCACCTGCAGCCTGCAGAAGCGTCCCCTCTCAATAGTCAAGCCTCGCTCCGGGGCTGCTGCCCGTGCTGCGTGCTGCTGCCAGGGTCGCCTGGGAGGTAAGGCGGCCGGTTCCATCACCGCCACGGGACTACACCCCCCCCCCCAACGACATTACGGCCTGTCCTTAGGGCGGCTGCCAGAGCGTGGGGAGGAGAGATAAAGTTCCAAGGTCGCCGCCATCTACGACCTCACGGCCCGTCGTTTCGGCTGATCTTTCCGGCCCTCTCTGGTTTCTCCATCTTTCCAGTCCCGGCGGTTCCAGTCCCGGCGTTTCAGCGTCCCATCTCTATCGTCCAGCAGTGCCTGCAACAAGGCTTGGCGCGTCCTGAACGACCTTTACCACCTTCTATCCTTCGGGCCTCTACCATCTAGGCAAGCCGTGTGCAGACCTTGTGTTGACCTTTTGCTGTGTTGCTGTGTTGGCCGATATTATGTAGACCTTTTGTGTTGGCCTTTCCTTGTGTTGATAGATATTGTAGTAGACCAAATGTGCTGACCACCGCCGTGTTGATCATCTCCGGAAGATTGAAGACCTATCCGCTTTTAGAGCAACCGTCTAGGGATTACATTGTGAATCACAATAACCCTACCTAATTGTTATCATTGACATCACCGCAGTAGTGTGTTTACAAAGTATTAACATAGTACGTTCCTTGATTGTCCTTCGCTGCTAAACTAATTCAAGAACGCATTTAGCACTTTAAGGCGCCTGCCACTCGCTGCTAAACTATACTAGCACTTATGCCCCCTTCCATACCCTCTATGCCGCACTTTAGTTAACGTTGATAACCAGCTTCGGGTATTTGTTGCACTTTAAGATCTTGCACTTTATGAATTTACCCCAACGGCACGCAGTTGTTGTTGCTGACTGAGCCGTGTTATTGACTGTGCTGCACTTTAAGACTCTTGCACTTTACGAACTATCCAACTGGTGTGGCTGGAACGCCTATCACCATCTGAATCTATTGTTATCCATGTGGTTACCCATCCCCCTATTTGTACTGTCCCTGTTATTATTAACCAGTGGAAGGGGCAAGGGAGGAGGTGGGCTGGAACCTGTGAATAAAAATGAGGCGGGGAGGGGGGAGGAGAAGAAGCAAGGGAGTTGGCAGGGGCCAACAAACCAAACATCTAGCGAAACAGATATTAAGACCTTGGTTTGGGACTGCGGCATGGAGGGGGGGAGGTGTTCCACTAGCCGAGGGGCCCCCATAGAGGTCGTGGTGGGGAGGAGGAGATGCGGAAAAAGGAGACCTCGAATTCGGCCTAATTCGGACCACTTATCAACATTAATAATCCCAAATCGGTCTCCTAAGGTAAATTGGTGTAACCAGGTGAGCGGGCCCTCTGGATTGAAGGTGGTGCTGCTGAACGCCAGATCTGTCAACGGAAAAACGACCTTTATCCAGGATTTAATCCTGGATGAGCGGGCAGATCTGGCGTGCATTACGGAGACCTGGCTGGATGAAGCTGGGGGGGGGGTGAATCTGACCCAGCTTTGTCCCCCAGGGTTCTCCGTACAGCACCAACTGAGATCCGGAGGACGGGGAGGCGGGGTTGCAGTGATCTATAGAGATTCCATCCATCTGACCAGGAGCCCCATCCCGCAGACCACAAATTTTGAATCCGTCTACCTGAGGGTGGGTGACCGGGACAGAATAGGGATTCTGTTAGTGTACCGTCCACCTCGCTGCACTACAGTCTCCCTACCTGAGCTAGCGGGGGTGGTCTCGAGCCTGGCGTTGGAGTCTCAACGGCTTCTTGTGCTGGGGGACTTCAACATCCATGCCGAGGCGACCCTCACAGGAGCGGCTCAGGACTCATGTCTGCCATGGCAACCATGGGGCTGTCCCAACAAATATCTGGCCCCACCCACTGTGCTGGACATACATTGGACTTGGTTTTCTGCCAGGGATGGGAGCAGGGTGGCGGTGTGGAGGAGTTGTCTATCTCTCCGTTGCCATGGACTGACCACTTCCTGATCAGATTTAGGCTCACTGCACCCCCAACCTCCGCAAAGGTGGAGGACCCATTAAGATGGTCCGCCCCAGGAGGCTTATGGATCCGAATGGATTCCTGACGGCTCTTGGGGATTTTCCCGCCTCTTCGGTAGGTGACCATGTCGAGGCCTTGGTCGCTCTCTGGAATGGGGAGATGGCCAAGGCAATTGACATGATCGCTCCGGAACGTCCCCTCTCAAGTAGCCGAGCTAAACCAGCCCCTTGGTTTACTGAGGAGCTGGCAGTGATGAAGCGAAGGAAGAGGGAACTAGAGAGCGTGTGGCGTTCGGACCCAAGCGAATCAAATCGAGCACGGTTTGTGTCCTTTTAAGGGCATATGCCGCGGCAATAAAAGCCGCAAAGAAAACTTTCTTTGCGGCCACTATTGCGTCTGCAAAACCGTCCGGCGGAGTTGTTTCGGATTGTCAGAGGTCTTTTAACTCCCGCCACCTCAGGCGGGAGCCCTGACAATTCGATCACGCGCTGTGAAGCATTTGCTCGGTTCTTCGCAGACAAAGTCGCTTTGATCCGGTCTGAGCTGGACACCATGTTAAATGCAGTCTCTGTGGATGTGACAAGAGCACCTGCTTGTCCTATTTTGATGGATTCTTTTCAGTTTGTGAAACCCGAGGATGTGGACAAGATACTTGGAGGACTGAGGCCCACCACGTCCATCCTAGACCCCTGCCCATCCTGGCTTCTGAAGGAGGCCAGAGGGGGATTGGCTGAGTGGGTAACGGTGGTGGTTAATGCCTCCCTTCGGGAAGGCAAGATTCCAGCTTGCAAGCAATTATAAAACCGCTGTTGAAGAAACCATCATTGGACCCCACTCAATTTGACAACTTTCGGCCTGTTTCCAATCTCCCCTTTTTGGGCAAAGTCATGGAAAGCGTGGTGGCCTCACAACTCCAGGTATTCTTGAGAGACACGGATATCTGGATCCGGCACAGTCTGGTTTCAGACCGGGACATGGTACCGAGACGGTCTTGGTCGCCTTAGTGGATGATCTGCGCCGGGAGCTAGGCAGGGGGAGTGTGTCCCTGTTGGTGCTCCTGGACCTCTCAGCGGCCTTCGATACCGTCGACCACGGTATCCTTCTGGGGCGCCTTGCGGAAATGGGTCTTGGGGGCACTGCTCTGCAGTGGCTCCAGTCATTTCTGGAGGGTCGTACCCAGAAGGTGTTATTGGGGGACTCCTGTTCAACACCACAGCCTTTGACCTGTGGGGTTCCACAGGGTTCTATACTGTCCCCCATGCTGTTTAATATCTACATGAAGCCGCTGGGTGAGATCATCTGGAGTTTCGGGGTGCGGTGTCATCTGTACGCAGATGATGTCCAACTCTGTCACTCCTTTCCACCTGCTACTAAGGAGGCTGTCGAGGTCCTGAACCGGTGCCTGGCCGCTGTAATGGTCTGGATGAGGGCGAACAAACTGAAATTAAATCCAGACAAGACAGAGGTACTCCTGGTCAGTCGCAAGGCCGAACAGGGTATAGGGTTACAGCCTGTGCTGGACGGGGTCGCACTCCCCTTGAAGGCGCAGGTTCGCAGCTTGGGTGTGACCCTGGATTCATCTTTGAGCCTGGATCCCCAGGTTTCATCGGTGACCAGGGGAGCATTTGCACAGCTTAGGCTGGTGCGCCAGCTGCGCCCGTACCTTGGGAAGTCTGACTTGGCCACGGTGGTACATCGCTCTGGTCACATCCCGCCTTGACTACTGCAATGCTCTCTACGTGGGGCTGCCCTTGAAGACGGCCCGGAAGCTTCAGCTAGTCCAGCGCGCGGCAGCCATGTTACTAACGGGAGCGGGACGCAGGGAGCACACAACGCCCTTGTTGTCCCAGCTCCACTGGCTGCCGATCTGCTACCAGGCCCAATTTAAGGTGCTGGTGTTATCCTACAAAGCCCTAAACGGTTCCGGCCCAAAATACCTTTCGGACCGCATCTCGGCCTATGAGCCCACGAGGGCCTTGAGATCGTCTGGGGAGGCCCTTCTCTCGATCCCGCCTGCCTCACAGGCACGTCTGGCGGGGACGAGAGAGAGGGCCTTCTCAGTGGTGGCCCCCCGGCTGTGGAACACCCTCCCTGTGGACATCCGACAGGCGCCCTCTCTTATGGCTTTCCGTAAGAGCCTGAAGACCTGGCTCTTCGAGAGGGCATTTAACTAAATGCCAGGCTAACTGATAATGACAATCGGAACGAAATATGGATTATGAGACTGGTAGGTCCCTATGTTGTGACGGTGCGGATTAGTTAGTATAATTTAGATTAATGTGTAATTATGGCTTGTTGATGTACTGTGTTTTTTGTAAACTGTTTTTATATGTTGTACACCGCCGCGAGTCGCCCTAGGGCTGAGAGCGGCGGTCAACAAATGCAAATAAATAAATAAATAAATAAATAAATAAATACTTTTAGATTAAGACAAAAGATATAACACTAAATGTGCAACATTTTACATGCAAAGTATTTGTTCAATGACTGAGTAATGGCTTCTTTCCAGTGCAAAATATTGCTTAATATTAAAGCAAACTTGGAGACATTTTTCTGGACTATAGCTTTGAGAATCTACCAGCAAACATGGCCAGTGTCTATGTTGGAGCCGTGGGTAGCACAGCGAGTTAAACTGCCAACTACAGAAAATGTTGTTGACCAAAAGGTTGGCAGTTCAAGCTGTTAGTCAGGGTGAGCTCCCACCATCAGCCCTAGCTTCTGCTACCTAGCAGTTCGGAAACAGCAATGTGAATAGATAAATTGGTACAGCTTCAGTGGGGAAATAAAATGCACCCCTGAAAAACATGCTGGCAATTCAATCAGGAAGGTGTCCATGGACAACAGGTTCCTCAGCACAGAAAAATGGAACAGCAGCACCTCCCCATGGCTGAGTTTAGCACAGCCTCCAGATGGCGGAGATGAAAGAGGGAAGCCTTGCCTTTGTCTCTGTACTGCCTGTCTTTGTTGTTAATTGTATAACAGCACTGAATGTTTGTCATATATGCATTCTGTAATCCACTTTGAGTCCCCTTGGGGAGATAGAGCAGAATATAAATAAAGTATATTATTATTGGTTGAGGGATTGTTGATATAGTTGTTTCCCAAAAACCTTCTCCAAACTCTGATATAGTATAACAATGGGATACCACACACATGGTAGCAAATCCATTATGGTAGAACCAGGGTTGGTGGAACATGACTTTATCATGGTTTCCATTCTGAAGATAGAGAAGACTCTGCTAGCTAGACTTGAGCTGGCAAGATAGAGTCTAGTATGATCCACAGAGGAAATGTGGCTGAACTTTCCATGGCAACAGGAAAGCATGGATAGTAGCTAATCTTATTGGAAACAACTGACCTGCTGGAAATTATCATAGCACCACCTTGGAGGATCAAGTAAATTCCTAAAGAAGATACCTAGAGAGGATACCTTGCTGGATCTTCCAGGGCGACTCTATGGTAATGTCTGATGGAATCATGCCATAGTATCACCTAGAGCACTGCTTCTTAAACCTGGGGTCCTGACCACAATGGGGTTCTCTTGGATCAATGTTGGGTTCCCAAAAAAGTTGACAACAGTAAAGAGTTTCCAAACGCCACCTAGTGGTTGTTGTAGACATTTTCCTAAATCTGGGTTGTTGTAGGTTTTTCGGGTTGTATGGCCATGTTCTAGATTCTAGAACATGGCCATACAACCTGAAAAATCTACAACAACCCAGTTATTCCGGCCATGAAAGCCTTTGACAATACATTTCCCTAAATCTGTTTACAGTGGACTCTGTAGAAGATGCTTCAGCTGTATTCCACAAAAAGGAAAATCACCCTGTTTAGCAAGCCTGGCAAATACTGATTTATTTTCAATAAATGTTTCATATTATATTTATTTTATGTATCTATATACTGTGTAAAAATTGCTCAGGTGGAAAAGGGTCATGAGTGGAAAAGGTTTAAGAAGTATTGACCTAGAGGATCTTGAACAGTTTTAGAAAGGATATATTTTATGTGATGTGGGTAGGTGAAACTCTGGGTATCAGTATTCTAGGTCATACTGTGCTTAGATTTTTGCCGTGGGTTCATTCAGGGTGAGTGCAACCTCAATCTATTTTTGGTCTTTATCCACTTGAGCATGACCTTGTGTTGTATAGATGGATGTGGAATGGCCTTGTTTTGGTGTTAGTGAAGAAATATGGGTCAGAATCTTGTATCACTTTCACTAAGGTCTCTTCCACACAGCCATATAAAATCCATATTGAACTGGGTTATATGGCAATGTGGACTCAGATAACCCAGTTCAAAGCAGATATTGTGGACTATCTGCCTTGATATTCTGGGTTATATGGAAGGGTTCTAAATGACTTCTCTTATCATTCCCAAACCTGATGGCAGTGTCATTCAGCCATGCTCTGATCACTGGTAGAATGGACATCCTTCTTTCCCAATGATGGCCATGAGAGTACGCTGGAGAGAAAGTTATGATGGTGGAATTAGCATCAAAATTATGACTAAGTAGTGATCATGAATACGAAGCAGTTACCTAAATTTATTCATTAGTATCTATTTCATGGGAGACCCCGGTGGCACAGTGGGTTAAATTACTGAGCTGCTAAACTTGTTTACTGAAAGGTTGGCGGTTCGAATCTAGGGAGCAGTGTGAGCTTCCGCTGTCAGCCCCAGCTTCTGCCAACCTAGCAGTTCGAAAACATGCAAATGTGAGTAGATCAATAAGTACCGCTCTGGTGGGAAGGTAACGGCGCTCCATGCAGTCATGCTGGCCACATGACCTTGGAGGTGTCTACGGAGAACGCTGGCTGTTCGGCTGACAAATGGAGATGAGTACCACCCTCTAGAGTCGGACACAACTGGACTTAATGTCAGGGGAAAACCTTTACCTTTACTATCCATTTCATATTCAGGATATTCAGTTTTAATGCTAAAGCCACAACGATCTCCGCTCTCCACCTACAAGGTCCTTTGTTTGGGGCACAATGTCCCAGCTTCTGAGTTAAAAGGGATACCTTGGAGCTCTAAAAAGGACCTGTGAGCAAAATTGTGGATAAATTACTATGTTGGCATGCATGGCGTCCAAATCACCAACCTGGTATTTTGCTGCTCTTGCAAGGAACTTCAGTAAGTCATGGATGCATGTGTTTGTATGCTTTTGTCTGTTTGCATACAACACAGGGTTCAATTACTTTACTCAATTAAACCCTTATACCTATTTGCCAAGGAGAAAGGGGTATAAACCTCGTTGTACTCCATCCATGCCACATTGGTTGTTAAGTAAGGGATAAAATCAATTTTCTAACCCATAGTTAAATCTATAAATAAAAGCATCCCTCGAAGGCTGTGCTGCTCCAGGTGGTGGGGAATTATTTACTCAGATTGGCATTCATTAGATACTCAATTCCTGGTGTGATTTTGTTGTTCAAGCCCCTGTCACTCCCTAGATTATTTATTCCCTTTCCTTCGCAAAGTCTCCGGCGCGTCTGTCACCCATAAAACGGAGAGGTGCTTAGTTTGACTGCCTAGTGTTTGGCTTGGAGAGTCAACACTGCTCCTTCTAGTCTAGCAGGGAAAGTGGAATGGCACAAATGCGGTTATCCAAACAAAAGGGTGAACTAAGCATCTGGAAGGGGGCACAAATCCATCTTTGCTGATAGATTCAATTTTCTTTAGTCTGAGGATCAAACACAGGCTTCTAGCAGATGCTGTCTTCTGTCAGGATTAGCTGTGAGTCTTATTCCTGACCTGACTCTTTTCTCCTATCTTTGGTGCATGGGGGGATGCTGCTGTGGCATGCCAGACAACCAGGGAACACTGGGAGATGCCATTTTCCTAGGGCTGTTGCACTGCTGTAGGAGGTAGAGGTGAGAAAGGGGGCCTCAGATCTTAATCTGAGCCTAAGGGTACTTTCTTCACAATGAGAGACAGACAAGAATCTCACCAAACATTGCTGTCTGGCTTGCAAATGGGAATTCATGCAATGTCCAGAAGGAACAACCCTGATCAATCACAGGTCTTTGCCTGGGAAACAGACAGATTCTGATGTCCTTTGAGTGGCTGCTCAAAAAATATTTATGTCGAATTTTCCTGCTTACCTATTAACGCTGAAATCTAGATAGCTTTAAATTGCAATAAATCTGTGTTTCTCAGCCTGGGGAGCAGTCACCAAAGACCATCAGAAAACACAGTATTTTCTATTGGTCATGGGGGTTCTGTGTGTGAAGTTTGGCCCAGTTGGTGGGGTTCAGAATAATCTTTGTGGGCAAACTATAAATCCCAGTAAGCACAACTCCCAAATGTCAAGGTCTATTTTCTCCAAACTCCACCAGTGTTCTCAGTTGTGCATATTGGGTATTCGTGCCAATTTTGGTCTAGATCCATCATTTTTTGAGTCCACAGTGCTCTCTGAATTTAGCTGAACTACAGCTTCAAAACTCAAGGCCAATGCCCACCAAACACTTTCAATATTTTGTGTTGGTCATGGGAGTTCTGTGTGCCAAGTTTGGTTCAATTTCATCACTGGTGAAATTCAGAATGCTCTTAGATTGTAGGTGAACTATAAATCCCAGTAACTACAACTCCCAAATGTCAAGGTCCATTTTCTCCCAAACTCCACCAGTGTTCACATTTGGGCATATTGAGTATTTGTGCCAAGTTTGGTCCATCATTGTTTGAATCCACAGTGATCTCTGGATGTAGGTGAATTACAACTCCAAAACTCAAGTCCAATGCCCACCAAACCCTTCCAGTATTTTCTGTTGATTATTGGAATTCCAAGTTTGGTTCAATTTCATTGGTGGTGGAGTTCAGAATGCTCTTTGAACTATAAATCCCAGCAACTACAACTCCCAAATGACACAATCAATCCGCCCCAATGCCACCAGTATTCAAATTTGGGCATATTGAATATTTGTGCCAAATTTGGTCAAGTGAATGAAAATACATCCCGCATATCAGATATTTACAATTCCTGTGTACTGAGCCATGGCAGTAAATATGGTGCCAAGCTGTACTAACTTTGCAATGTAGAAGCACCCCCAGATGAAGAACGTGCCATCCCACATGGACCATAGGGATGTTAGTAATATTTGGTCCTCACAAATGTCACTGAGAAGACTTCTTGGAGACATATAATGGTGAAATACACACACACCTTTTTGCTAGTTGATTCATGGGTCGATTCTGTTAAATAAAATCACTTCATTGTTAAATACAGCAATAAAGTTCAGTGAATTAAAATCAATGCAGCCACTGTTTCCTCTGGCAAAGAGTCAGCTCTTCTGAATCGAGGACAGAATGCCAGGACTCTCTGCCAAGGACCAGGAAGGTGGCGCTCATCGGGAGTCAGCAGGGGCGAGATATATAGAACTGTCATTTATTTCACAGAAGTAGTTGGAATCGTCATTTATTTCACAGAAGTGGATGGAATCGTCATTCATTTCACAGAAGTGGATGGACATGGGCCAGACCTACCATAAAGCACCATGAAGTAGTTGCATCGGGCAATGGATTCAGCAATGGGCAATGGCTGGACTTCTCAATCATGGCCTACCTTGTGTAGCTTTATTCATACTTAGCTTCATAGCAGAGGAGTTAAAGGACTGTTAGCGAGTTATGAAGATGTCCCAATATGCATCGGAGTCTGCTGATGCATTGTTCCCATTATTCATTGCTCACCACTTCCACCATAACCTGGGGATCACAACCAGACACAGTGAAGACATCTACCCTTGCACTTTGTTACTCTGCTGCTGAGTAAGCTTGCCCAGTGTGGAATATATCTCACCATTTGCAAAGAAGATGGGACCGAGAGCAGGGCCTCCCCAGATGATCTTAAAGTTCAAGGCAGGACATAGAGGGAGATATTGCATCGCCTGACATCTGCCAGGAAGTAGCAGCCAGTAATGAAAGGACCAAGGCATTTACATATCCTGCTCATCTTCTGTTAGGACATGCCAGCATGCCAATATCTTAAATCAAGAAGCAGCTTCCTAAGATCTACAGATACTCACAGAAACATCTCAGCAAGCGAGAGTCCAAAGGTGGCAGGGGAAAACCTGGAACCTCAATCAGTGGCTGATACCAGATGAGAGACTCCCTCCTTGGCACACAGAAAATAGAAAGACCTGAAAGATGCTGAACAGGCTATGCTCTGGCATCACGAAGTGCAGTGCTAACCTTAAGAAATGGAGCCACAAAGTAGAGTCCACAACATGCGAGTGTGGAGAATAGCAAACCACAAACCCCTTACTACTATGCAACCTGAGCCCTGCCACATGCACAATGGAGGACCTTCTCACAGAGACACCTGTGGCCAGCTTCTGGTCAAAGGATATTTAGCATAATGCCAAGTTTTTAACTTTGTTTGTGTTTTAAATACATTATAACTGTACCCTATTTGCTTCTCACATGACAAATATACCACTTCCAATGCATATAGGTCCCATTGCACCTCAGGCTCCATTGTGCACTGGGTCTCATGATATTTCAAATCTTACTGTGCAAGTCAATTTACCTGTATCTCTTTAACATATCCAGTGAGTTGGGGACAAGAGCAATTTTGGATTACAACTCTCAAAATCCCCTCAGCCAGCATGACGGCATGGTCCAAAAATAATGCTGCATGTAGAGCTTGGGTAATTGTTGTTGTTGTGGCTGTTGCTGTTGTTGTTACCTACAAAGCCCTAAACGGTTTGGGACCCGCCTACCTGCGTGTCCGCATCTCTGTGTACGAACCCACATGATCTCTTCGTTCATCTGGAGAGGCCCCACCTCTCGATCCCACCTCCATCTCAAGCGCGATTGGTGGGGACGAGGGATAGGGCCTTCTCGGTGGTGGCCCCTCAACTCTGGAACTCGCTCCCCAAGGACATTAGGCATGACCCAACTCTGGTAGTCTTTAAGAGGAGCCTGAAAATGTGGTTGTTCCAGTGTGCCTTCCCAGAATAAGGAAACCCTAAGCAACATGTCCCCAATCACGCTTTCCTAATGATCTAGGATTGTCTGCTCACTCCATCTCTCTCCAAATACCTATCCTAGCATCGTGGTGTTATTGTTACTGTTTATTGCTTTGTTTATGAGTTTATTTATTGTCTGTATTGCTGTTGTTGCTGTTTTTACTGATGTATTTGGGCTCAACCTCCTGTAAGCCGCACCGAGTCCCTCGGGAGATGGTAGTGGGGGTATAAATAAAGGTTTGTTGTTGTTGTTGTTGTTGTTGTCTAACCATAGCCAATGGTGAGGGTTCTGGGAACCGAAGTCTAACAGCATCTGGTAGCAAGAAAGTAGTCCATTCCTGCTCTTTTCCAAACAACTGGGAGGTCAGTGTTGTCCATCCCAACCTAAATCTTGTACTTCCCAAACTATGATGAACCACAAAACCCAAGAGTCCCAGACAGCAAATTAATTGTGAAATTTGTAATCATCCGGAAAGTGCCAGCTTTGGGGAAGTAATTAATTTTTTTTTTGGAAGGAACAAGGAACAAAACATACCCCTTGTGGGCAACCTTGTCAAGCAAAATATGATATGCCATTTTCTCTGTCAGTCCTGTGGTTTCTAATATCAAAAATGTACCTGTAACATAATAGCAATTTAACATATTAAAAATCCTCCCCAGTATTAGTGTAAACAGCAAATTGCAAGCCTGAAAAACATTAATGCAATGTGTCGCAACTTTTCCCTGATTAAAAAACAACAACCCAGAATGCAAGCAAAACTTTCATTCCAGCACACTGTATATTTTCTTTCCAGCAATCTATATACTTTCTTTCCAATCAAGCACACATTGTCTTCTCTATTGTTTATAGTATTTTTGCCTGTCAGCTTGCCTCTGTATTTGTGTGTATGTGAAAAAAACCGCCAAAAAACAGAGATTATCATTGTGGCCAATAAGTTTGAAGTAATGGCAATTGCTGGGGGATAAATGTCAAGGAGAAAATGAATCCATTTTGGGTTTTAATTCAAATTTCATCAGAACTGTCCAAGGGGGTGACGTAACTCAGTGTTTCTCAACCTGGGGGGATAGTGAAAGTGGTCCATAGAGGTTGCCAAAGACTATCAGAAAAGACATGTTTCTGAAGGTCTTAGGAACCCCTTTGGTAGAGAATGCTGAAGACCTCTCTCCACCTGCCTTTCTCTTTCTTTTTGGTGTTGTTGAACTACAACTCCCAGAATTCAAAAACAGACTCCCTCCCCCTAACCAAACCAGTATTCAATGTTGTCCATGTAGGTAGTGTGTTAAGTTTGGTGCAAATCCATTGTGGGCTGGGTCAGAGTTACCTTTGTAGGTGAACTATGACTCCCAGCAGTCACAGCTCCCAAATGTCACGGTCTATTTTCCCCAAACTCTGCCAGTGTTCACATCTGGGCATATTGAGTATTCATGCCAAATTTGGTCCAGATCCATCATTGTTTGAGTCCACAGTGCTCTCTGGATGTAGGTGAACTACAACTCCAAAACTCAAGGTCAATGCCCACAAAACCCTTCCAGTATTTTCTATCGGTTGTGGGAGTTCTGTGCGCCAAGATTGGTTCAGTTCTGTCATTGATGAAGTTCAGAATGTTCTTTGATTGTGGGTTAACTATAAATCCCAGGAACTACAACTCCCAAATGACAAAATCAATCCCCCCAACTCCTGCAGTATTAAAATTTAGGAGTATTGAGTTTTTGTGCCCACTTTGGTCCAGTGAATGAAAATACATCCTGCATATCAGATATTTACATTACAATTCATAACAGTAGTAAAATTAGTTATGAACTAGCAATGAAAATAATTTTATGGTTGGGGGTCACCACAAAATGAAGAACTGTATTAAGGGGTCGCGGCATTGGGAAGGTTGAAAACCACTGAGTCCTAACTCGAAATAGGTTTGGCTTCTTGGATAGCTCCTTTAAAATTCATTCTAAAACCTGGAGCAAATTCATTGCCCAACTGAATTGGAAGCTGCTGACCACTACTGAATAAAGAAGACCGCCTAATGACCCAATGGGATACTTTGGTGTCTTGGCTAGATCCCAGCTGGTGGCCTCAAACAGAGAATGAGTCTGTAAGTCATTTTGCTCCCGAGACAGCTGGTGCCCTGAACAAATCAATTTTTTAATGAAACAGTTGTGATGTCTTATCCTCCTCTTCATTTTCCGAGACTGTAAACCGGAGTCACAGTTGGAGGCACAGCTGAGACATTTCTCCAGGGATGAGGACTCCATGGTCTCATTAGGGGCGGTGAAAAGCTAGGGGTGAAGACAATTAAGGCCACACATAGAAAAGGTGGGGTGAACTTAATCTCTCCACATCAGAGACGAGACCACTTCTTTGTCAGCAAAGAGCCATGATTTATAATGGCAAAGGTTTTATTACTTTGTGAAAGTGGAAGCAGAATTGCAACCATGATGTGTCTTCCTCTTTTTCTAAAAACTTCTACCTTACCAAGCATTAATGTCATAGAATCATAGAGTTGGAAGAGACCTCATGGGCCATCCGGTCCAACCCCATTCTGCCAAGAAGCAGGAAAATCACTTTCAAAGCACCCCGAACAGATGGCCATCAAACTTCTGTTTAAAAGCCTCCATAGGAGGAGCCTCCACCACACTTCAGGGTAGAGAGTTCCACTGCTGAACGGCTGTCACAGTCAGGAAGTTCTTCCTGATGTTCATATGGAATCTCCTTTCTTGTAGTTTGAAGCCATTGTTCCACGTCCTAGTCTGCAAGGAAGCAGAAAACAAGCTTGCTCCCTCCTCCCTGTGCCTTCCTCTCACATATTGATACATGGCTATCGTGTCTCCTCTCAGCCTTCTCTTCTTCAGGCTAAACATGCCCAGCTCTTCAAGCTGCTCCTCATAGTGCTTGTTCTCCAGACCCTTGATCATTTGAGTCACCCTCCTCTGGACACATTCCAGCTTGTCAATATCTCTCTTGAATTGTGGTGCCCAGAATTGGACACTATGCCAGGTGTGGTCTAACCAAGGCAGAATAGAGCATGGGTAGCATGACTTCCCTGGATCTAGACACTAGACTCCTATTGATGCAGGCCAAAATCCCATTGGCTTTTTTATTTTTTTTGCCACCGCAGCACATTTTTTGCTCATGTTTAACTTGTTGTCCACAAGAACTCCAATACAGCATCTTTTTCACATGTACTTCTGTTGAGCCAGGAGCCCCCCATTCTGTATCTTTGCTAATGACTCATTCTTTCTCTCAAAGTATGACAAACCGAATCAGTATTGGCTTCTAGTGAGAGTTCAAACTTGATTTCCTCTTGGGCCCATCTATTTATCTTTATAGCAGGTCCCACTATCTGTAATACTCTCCTCTAGCACCATATTTCAATGAATTCTCTCCTTATCAGCAAATAAACTCATATATGATATTACAGTCATGAACTGAAGTGCCATTCGAGGCTCCCAACTCATAAGGTTTCACTAGTGTCTTTCCATGATGATCCAGGAATGAGGCCAGCCAGACTTTCCCACAGTAACTCTTCAGTGATTTCAAACATGTGGCCTCCAAGTGTTTTGGACTTCAGTTCCCATCATTCCTTATCATTGGACAAGCTGGATAGGACTTCTGGGAGTTGGAGTCCCAAACAACAAGAGGGCTAGACATTTAAATCAAACCAGTCATCATTGAATTGTTTGAATAGCAAGCAAAAAGTGGTTACTAGAAATAATATCATACGAAAGCTGACTGGCACAACTTGGGAATCACAACCAGACACAGTGAAGACATTTGCCCTTGCCCTTTGCTACTCTGCTGCTGAATATACATACCCAGTGTGGAACATATTGCACCGCATTAAATCAGTGGATGTTGCTCTTAATGAGACATGCCACATTATCACAGGATGTCTATGTCCCACACCATTGGAGAAATTGTACTGTTTAGCTGGTACTGTTTAGCTGGAGGTAGCAGCCAATAATGAAAGGACCAAGGTAGTGACATCTCTGGCCCATCCTATGTTTGGATATCAGCGAGCATGCCAATGCCTTAAATCAAGAAACAGGTTCTTAAGACCAAGAGAGATACTCACAGGAATACCTCAGCAAGCAAGAGTCCAAAAGCGGCAGGCGAAAATCCAGCAACTGAATCAGTAGCTGAGACCACCCCTGGACACACAGAAGATTGGGCGACTTGGAAGGCACTGAACAGGCTGTGCTCTGGCACTATGAGATGCAAAGTTAATTTTAAGAAATGGGGCTACAAAATAGACTTCATGACATGCGAGTGCAGAGAACAGCAAACCACAGACCACCTATTACAATGCAACCTGAGCTCTCCCACATGCACAATGGAGGACCTTCTTATAGCAACACGAAAGGCACTCCAAGTGGCCAGCTTCTCGTCAAAGGATATTTAGCATCATGCCAAGTTTTAAACTTTGTTTGTGTTTTTAAATACATGCTAACTCTACCCTCAACTCACTTCTGACATGATAAAGGTAAAGGTTTTCCACTGACATTAAGTCCAGTCGTGTCCAACTCTGGGGGTTGGTGCTCATCTCCATTTCTAAGCCGAAGAGGCGGCGTTGTCCATAGACAACTCCAAGATCATGTGGCCAGCATGACTACATGGAGCACCGTTACCTTCCTGCCGGAGTGATATCTATTGAGTATTGATCTACTCACATGTACATGTTATCGAACTGCAAGGTTGGCAGAAGCTGGGGCTAACAGCGAGAGCTCACACTGCTTCCCAGATTTGAACTAGCAACCTTTTGGTCAGCAAGTTCAGCAGCTCAGCGGTTTAACCCACTGTGCCACTGGAGGCTCCTTTTGACATGATAAATAAACAATAAATCATTGAATTGCCATTGCATAACCTGGCAAGACTATTGTATAAGCAGGTGCTAGATACTGGAAAATATTGTCCTACTAACTTAACATCCAGTTATGCTGGAATAAAGTTCTGAAATTTATACTTATTTGACTAAAAATGGAAATTATGTAAAAAAAAAAGACCCCTAGTATTAGTCATAATGTACTCCTCTGTTCCTTACACATTGGAGTGCTTCTGATGTTAAGATGAGCTTCCTACCTGTCTTTCAATTGTGCTTGATCTGAATCTCTGATCTTCGGTTCTTATTTCTTTTTCACTAGTCACATTTTCTTTGCATTCTCTCCCTACCTTTTCTCTCCTCTAGGTGCCAGGCTCGGAGGAGAGTAATTCATGTATGACAATATGAGACTAATTCTGTTATTATGTCAAGGGGAAATTGAATCTGGGGGGTTTAGCTCTGCATTTGGGAGAAATCTCCAAATGAATCTGGAAAGCAAATTGATGGGGGGGGGGGGGAGAGAAACTCCCATGTTCGATTCATTCACTTGTCACCTTGCTTTCCAGATTAAGTCATTATGAAGGGCAGATGGAGCGAGGACGGAAGATGAGAAAAAGCAAAGAGAGAGACAAGAGGAGGGGAAAAACAGGGGAGTAAGGGAGAAATGGGGAAAATGAAGACTGATGATTGCAAAGGGACCAAAAGGCCAAAAACAAAAAAACAAAAAACAAAACCGGGTTGTGGTACAGCTAGTTAGTAGCCAGCTGCATTAAACCACTACTGACCAAGAAGTCATGAGTTCGAAGCCAGCCCAGGTCAAAACGAGCTCCCGGCCATTAATAGTCTAGCTTGCTGTTGACCTATGCAGCCTGAAAGACAGTTACATCTGTCAAGTAGGAAATTTATATGCATACAACAAAAATACCACTTATATAAGGTAAACAATAATAGAATTCAACAAACAGTTATATAAACATGTTGTACTGTTCAATTTCACAGTGATGTCAAACAATATTGTGTAAATTTTGGTACAGTCGTATCTTCTTATGTTGAGTAGCTTATAGAACATCTTATACTGAAATGTACTCAAAGAAATTAGTTAAGTCTTCACACTTATAACTTTGTAAGTACTTAAATGTGTTGTAACTTATGGTATTTAATGGATATGTTCAACAAATATTGTTGCAATAACAAGTGTGAAGACTTAACTAATTTCTTTGAGTACATTTCAGTATAAGATGTTCTATATGTATGCAACTGGAGCAAAATATTGATTTATACATTAATTTCAGTCCACCAGAAGAAGGCCTGAAGTAGGCCGAAACCGGTCGTGGACGGCTGATCTATAAGCTACTCAACATAAGAAGATACGACTGTATTTTGTTGTATGCCCTTCATTCAGGAACCCATTTGCCTGCTAACCCCCGAAATAACGAGACCACACACCAATACTGGATTTAAAATATGGGCAACTTTTATTAATTGTTACCTGTTTACCTTTGACTGGATCTCAATTCTATGGATCTTGAACTTGGTGGCAAAGCCGAGGTAGCATCTCTGTCTGGCCTACATCTCGGCTAGTTAGGGTGAACCACCCGGGCCCCCTGGACACCCAATCTATGTAACCTCTGAAGGAAATGTGACGGAGAAGTCCTTCTCAGAGTATCAGAGACCATAATCTCTCTATTTTTAGGCCATTATAATTCCCCTCACCTAATCAAATTGAACCTTAGGTGAGTGTTTTAGTTACTGGTCTTCACCCCTGAAGGGTGTGCCTTGGGCGTACACCAAATTTTAGATTTTCCGAATTATTTTCCGCCACAGATTGGGGGCAGATGTCTATTTAGCCCCCATCCCCCACCGAGTCCTCACCACAGCTCCAAAAACTAGCCTCTAAGCACCCAACGTCGGTAAATCAGAAAGATGATAACCTCTGTCAAAAAAGGTGTGCACAAAAGACACCTGGCAACCAATCACCAAACAGAGATGGATATCCTCTGTCTCAAAACTTGGGTCTTGTAATGGGTCAAAAACATTGTGTAGCCAGCAAATCTGTTTTATCTAGGGTGCGCACAAAAAACCTGGCTGCCATTTTGATTTAGCCAGCTTCCGGACATCACCACCAACATGCCACCCACGGCAAGGAATCATTGATGACCGGGCCTTCTCAAAACCAGCATCAAATTACCAAACTTGTTGGTCAAATCAGAAAGATGGATACCATCTGTCTCAAAACGTGGGTCTTGTATCGGGTCAAAAACATTGCGTAGCCAGTGACTCCCCTTTATCCATGGTGCGCACAAAAAACCTGGCTCCCATATTGATTTAGCCAGCTTCCGGACATCACCACCAACATGCCACCCACGGCAAGGAATCATTGATGACCAGGCCTTCTCAAAACCAGCATCAAATCACCAAACTTGTTGGTCAAATCAGAAAGATGGATACCATCTGTCTCAAAACGTGGGTCTTGTATCGGGTCAAAAACATTGCGTAGCCAGCGACTCCCCTTTATCCAGGGTGCGCACAAAAAACCTGGCTCCCATATTGACTTAGCCAGCTTCCGGACATCACCACCAACATGCCACCCACGGCAAAGAATCATTGATGACCGGGCCATCTCAAACCAGCATCAAATCACCAAACGTGTTGGTAAAATCAGAAAAATGCATACCCTCTGTCTCAAAAATTTGAGACTTGTAACGGGTCGAAACATTGTGTAGCCAGCGAACCCCTTTTATCTCGGGTGCGCATGAAAACCCCTGGCTCCCATTTTTTATTTAGCCAGCTTCCGGACATCACCGCCAACATGCCAACCATGGCAAGGAATCATTGATGACCGGGACATTCCAAAACCAGCATCCCACCACCAAACGTGTTGGTAAAGTCAGAAAGATGGATACCATCTGTCTCAAAAACACCTGGCCCTCTAGTTGATTTAGCCAGCATTCCGGGCATCTTGAATCTCTTTACCCAATTGAGACCCTTAAAGGGCCTGAAATGGTCAATAAAGGACTCCAGTGAACTTGATGCTCGTCCCTGCGGGCATAGCCATAGCACTATACCAAAAAGTAAGGGGACCGCCATACTTAACCAAAGCCACTGTTCGTGAACAAATCGGTCGTTATAGGAAATTGAACAGAATGGGTTATTTGTGACTCTCTCGGGTTGAATCGTACTTACTGCCTAATCAGTTAAGATTTGGGGCAGCTCCGATGGATAACTTTTACTCAAGTTGTGTATCTCAAGCCCCAAAAAGAAGGGCCTTAATGGCCTTTTTCAAACATTAATAATTGCCAGCTAGCAAATATCATGGTAAGGAAATGCAGCTGTCACCAAACAAAAAACCATTCGAATAGCTTAGGCAATGGCCCTAAATGAGCAGGTTCTCATGTTGCCTCCATCATTGATGGTAAAGCCCTTTGTCCCTAGTATGTTTATAGATTGTGACCAAGAACAGAAATGTTGAAAGCTTTTAAGTTAATAGTGACCATGATCCAGATCATAGTGAAAATCAGTCTTTGGTAGAGCCCCCCATTGGCGCATTTAAAGTATAACCCAAAAGGGAGGATACCATTCCAGCGACTTTCCCGCCTAGATGGCCAGGCCTGAAAGGCATCAAGGTTTGAGGCTCTTCTCCCCTATATCTGTTTCGTAAGCTGACCAATGCCTGACAACTTTTAGGGAAGATGACCCCCAGGCACCTGCGTCCACTAAATCATCACACACTCGAGCAGTAGGTACGCTCGGCCCAGCTGAGCTGCTCCCAGAGCTCACGGCCTGTCACTAGACATCGTCATCCAGTGAGACAACCACAACCGCAGGTAGCTCTTTCTCTTGACACGAAGCTTTGGGAACCAAGCCCGATCCAGCAAGGCGTGGTCAGACAATCACTAATGGCTAAGCTAATTCTAACAGATAGCCACCCTACGTAACTTAAACAGTAACACTGCCCGCTTAACCGATAACATTCCAGAGAATATCAGAGAGGCCACTCCCTTAGGGGACATGGCCAGTGCGTTTTGGTTCAAACCGTAATATATTGTGCCTTGATAACTTATCAAAATGGAGGTTGTTTCTAAACAAAGTTATTCTGTTCAGCGGGTGGCCCCACTCATGTTCAGAAGTGGTTTTAAACCGCTTGAGTGATCAACAAAATGTAACAGACATATGATAGGCGCTCTACAGACCATTGTTGCGATGACACTCTACGTGATAATTGTTCTCGCACCACCGCCCAGGAACCAAAAGCAACGGGTTGCAAACAACTTTGCTTAGCGAGACTTCGCTACTAGAAACCGTGATTTCTCAATCATTAGCCCTTGTTCAGGGACTTACTCCTCCCCCCAGGAGACAGCAACTTAGTAAGAGAGAGCCCTATCCTCCTTCTCTTCATGAAGTGACCCAGCCAAAAATTGCCGTAAGTGACTTTTATGCTATCGCTAACTGTGATCAGACCAATATACGTGTAACTGGATTCTGCCAGCAACAAAGGAAATTGTTATAACTTTGTAGTTTCAGGCCGAGCCTTTTCATATTGTGATGTCCTCACATGAACACAATTGTCCTATTTGAACAGTGTGACACATTGGACCAGAGCTGACCTCTGACTGGCTAAAATAATTCTATACTCAATAGCGTCTCATCCTGGAGACAGGGCCAGAGACAACAACATGTTAGTGATGGCCTCTGAGGCTCCGGGTCATCATTGGTGCTTTGAATGGAAATAAAGGAACTCACATAACAAACCGACACCATATGTATTGATTTGATTAAGCCCGCCAGATGGTTCGGGCTGACCCAAGGATGAGGGACCACCCCAAGACTGCATCTATATAATTAATGATAAGTTAACTATGCAATATGGTCTTTTATTCAATCATTGGGAGCCCCTTGTACTTAACAGTCAACGTGCTTCAGTTAACCGGGTCCTGAGATCTTTTAAGGAACTGCCTCAAACACTCTGATGATGGTTGGTGGTTTTAAGGCTGGGCCCTTGATCTTGGACCCCGGACATTTTTCTTGGGCAAAATCCTGTAGAAATAAACAACAAGGATAGGCATGTTAAATGTTCACATCACAGTCACCCAGTGACAGGAATTGTATAACTCGCAACCGCCGCTGTAGCCAGCCTCTTGACACACGTTCACCATCCAGTTTCATTGTTTGTCGGAGTGAAGAACCTCCATGTGTCTTCCAGTCCAACCTTTTTTGAAAAAGCTGGAAAATCTGCATTGAAAACATCCCCGACATATGGCCATCTAGTCTCAGTGTAGATTTCCTCAAAGAAGGAACCTCAACCAGGGGGCGTATGATGCTCATCTCCAACTCAAAGCCGAAGAGCCGGCGCCGTCCACACACAACTCCAAGGCCAGGTGGCCAGCATGAATATATGGAGTACTGTCCCTAGCATTGAAGCAGCACCCATTGATCCACTGACACTTGGACGCCTGACTAGTAGGTTGGCAGAAACTGGGGCTAAAAGTCCAGTTGCATCAAACTCAAGGACGTGATGTCCATCTCCACTTCAAGCTAAGGAGCCAGCATTGTACATAGACACTTCCAAGGTCACTTGGCCAGCATGACTGCATGGAGCGATGTCGCCCTACCACCAGAGAAGCACCCATTGATCTATTCGTGCTTGCATGCCTGAGCTAGTAGGTTGGCAGAAACCGGGGCCCACAGCGGAAGCCCACGCAGCCCATAATTATGAACCCACAGCCGCTCGGTTAACAAGCTCCTCAGCTCAACACTTTAACCCACAGTGCCATTAGAGGCATTATATATATATTGGGCGTGGGAGGGGGTATTTAGATGTGTGTATATATATATATATATATATATATATATATATATATATATGATAAAGGTTTTTCCCCTGACATGAAGTCAGTCATCTAATCACCTTCAACAAAAGACTGCTCCAGGCACTGCTGGGCAATCAAATGCTAATCAAGGTGGTAAGTTGAAACATTTATACCTAGCTCTGGCAGACAGGAGTCCTTTGTCCCACCCTGGCCATTCCACAGATATATAAACTCTTTTTTCGCAGTTTCAACAGACCTCACTACCTCTGAGGATGCTTGCCATAGACGCAGGTGAAACATCAGGAGAAAATGCTTCTAGGACATGGCCATACAGCCAGAAAAAACCTACGACAACCTAGCTCCGGCAGACAGGAGCCCTTTGTCCCACCATGGTCATTCCACGGATATATAAACTCCAACAACCACTGTGTCTGACTTCACAGAGAAGCCATTGAAATCCACAGGCATGTGGACAGTTTCAACAGAAAATTGGAAACCATGAAAATGAACAAAATCTGGCTACCAGTATTAAAAAACTAAAATTAGAACAGCACAACAGAGAGGAAACAAACCAGGACATCTAATCGCTTCTCAACAAAAGATTGCTCCAGGCACTGCCAGGCAATGAAATGCTAATCAAGATGGTCAGTTGAAACATTTACCTAGCTCCAACAGACAAGAGTCCTTTGACCCACCTTGGCCATTCCACAGATATATAAACTCTGTTTTTTCAGTTCCAACAGACCTCACAGCCTCTGAGGATGCTTGCCATAGATACAGTCGAAATGTCAGGAAAATGCCTCTAGAACATGGCCGTATAGCCCGAAAAAACCTACAACAACCCATGTAAACTAGTAATTTGCCATGTCGCCCACAATGGCTACCGGCTGTGTATGGCCTAAGATGGCCGCCAAGTCACAGAGTGATTATCAACCATGTGGTCAAAATGGCCGCCACACCAACCAAGGGTGGTGGGGAGGAGGAGGCCCGAAGCAGGACCCCCATCACCCCCAGGGCCCTAAAACAGACCTCTAGCGACCCTCCTCTTCGATGTTTGGCATGGAGGCGTCTAAGCCCGCTGTCCCCAAGCCGTGTAGGGAAAAGGCAGGGCAGGGGAGGTCAGCCGGGCCGCTCCTCGCGGCCCAAAACGCGGCAGCGCCACAGGATGCACTGTAAGGAGCCGGGAACCTGAAGGAGTAGGTAAGCCACCCCCGCAGCGCCCAAAGGAAACACTGCTCCAAGGGTGGAATGGCTAAACAAAGGCGCCAAGTGCCATGCGGGCCTGCCTCGCTCGACCGTGCGCCGGGCTGCAGTCGATGCGCGTGCGCAAAAATGACGCGCGCCAGCCCACGAGCGGCAAACTGTGGAAACATGGCGTGCAGCCTCGATGCAAGCAGCCACTCTCTAACTCACTGTGGCGCCGGCCCCTTAAGCAAAGGACGGGGCCAGGGAAGGTAGCATCGCCACCCCCACAGCACTCCAAGATGGCGGCGCCAGGATGCGCCGCAAGGAGCCAAAATGGACGAGGGAGGAAAGAGAGCCCCGCTAGGCCACCACCCAGGGGAGCCAGCTGGGAGAAGGGATCTTGCCTCAGGGCCAAGGAGGGGAGTGGGCAAGGAGGCCCAGAGACAGACCTCGCATGTCCTCCCTCGTCGACGATCAGCTTCAGAATGAGGCAAGGGGTGGGCCAGTGCTGAGAGCCTGGCTCCGCCCCCTGTAAAGTAGTCCCAACCGGGACTAGATTGTCTCTCCTCGTGGGAAGAGGCAAACTCCTTCATCATCTCCACTGCGCAGAGATGATAAAGCTTCTTATATTATATTAAGTAGGAAATGTATTAAGTAGGAAGAAACATTAACAACCTCAGATATGCAGATGACACCACTCTGATGGCCGAAAGCGAGGAGGAGCTGAGGAGCCTTCTAATCAAGGTGAAAGAAGAAAGCGCAAAAGCCGGGTTGCAGCTAAACATCAAAAAAACCAAGATTATGGCAACAAGAATGATTGACAACTGGAAAATAGAGGGAGAAACCGTGGAGGCCGTGACAGACTTTGTATTTCTAGGTGCAAAGATTACTGCAGGTGCAGACTGTGGCCAGGAAATCAGAAGACGCTTACTTCTTGGGAGGAGAGCAATGTCCAGTCTCGATAAAATAGTAAAGAGTAGAGACATCAGACTGGCAA
Source organism: Anolis sagrei ordinatus (assembly GCF_025583915.1). Lineage (NCBI taxonomy): Eukaryota > Metazoa > Chordata > Lepidosauria > Squamata > Anolidae > Anolis > Anolis sagrei. The sequence continues at coordinate 39,081,646 of NW_026847882.1, read as the reverse complement.
CAAAGATCCGCCTAGTCAAAGCCATGGTATTCCCTGTAGTAACCTACGGATGTGAGAGCTGGACCTTAGGGAAGGCTGAGCGAAGGAAGGTCGATGCTTTTGAGCTGTGGTGTTGGAGGAAAGTTCTGAGAGTGCCTTGGACTGCGAGAAGATCCAACCAGTCCATCCTCCAGGAAATAAAGCCCGACTGCTCACTGGAGGGAAGGATACTAGAGACAAAGTTGAACTACTTTGGCCACATCATGAGGAGACAGCAAAGCCCTAGAGAAGACAATTATGCTGGGGAAAGTGGAAGGCAAAAGGAAGAGGGGCCGACCAAGGGCAAGATGGATGGATGGCATCCTTGAAGTGACTGGACTGACCTTGAGGGAGCTGGGGGTGGTAACGGCCAACAGGGAGCTCTGGCGTAGGCTGGTCCATGAGGTCACGAAGAGTCGGAGACGACTGAACGAATGAACAACAACAACAAGGAAATGTATGCCTCTCCTTTTAGTCTGTCTGTGAGTTCTTCTTGCAGCAGCTGAGGATGTGATCCATTGTTTCATCCGTTTCCTTGCAGCGTCTACACTTGAGATCTGTTGTCGACTTTTCAATTCTGGCTTTGTTGTCATTTATTCTAATTGCTATTATTATTCTAATTGCTATTATTATCTGTTGTTGACTTTTCAATTCTGACTTTGTTGTCATTTATTCTAATTGCTATTATTATTTTACTGACACAAAAACACAGTCACAGCAAACGAGATCTCTATGCTGGATTTCGTATCACAAAATCACAAGTCGAACATTTCCCAAGCGTCTAGGACTATGTGATGTATTTTCGAATGATGTGCGCAGATCCAAGTAAGGTGGCCTTTTGCAATTGACAGATCATGATTTTGTCGATGTTTATTGTTTCCAAATGCCGGCTGAGATCTTTTGGCATGGCACCTAGTGTGCCAATGACCACTGGGACCACCTGTGCTGGTTTAGGCCAGAGGCTTTGCAGTTCGATTTTGAGGTCTTGATAGTGGCTTTATTTATTTATTTGTCATGTCAGGGCAACCAGTCCATTGTATTACATTTCTAACAGAACAAAACAAACAAACAGACAAAATACAAAATTTGCGAGTTTGGTAGTTGATTAAATGTCCTTTGACCAGTATCTGGCCACTTGGAGTGCTTCTGGTGTTTCTGCAAGAAGGTCCTCCATTGTGCATGTGGCAGGGCTCAGGATGCATTGCAGCAGGTGGTCAGTGGTTTGCTCCTCTCCACACTCGCATGTCGTCAATTCCACTTTGTGGACCCATTTCTTAAGGTTGGTTCTGCATCTCGTGGTGCCAGAGCGCAGTCTGTTCAGTGCCTTCCAAGTCACCCAGTCCTCTGTGTGCCCAGGGGGGAGTCTCTCATTTAGTATCAGGCACTGATTGAGGTTCTAGGTTTGAGCCTGCCACTTTTGGACTCTCACTTGCTGAGGTGTTCCAGCGAGTGTCTCTGTAGATCTTAGAAAACTATTTCTAGATTTAAGTCGTTGACGTGCTGGCTCATACCCAAACAGGGGATGAGCTGGAGATGTCTCTGCCTTGGTCCTTTCACTATTGGCTGCTACTTCCCGGCAGATGTCAGGTGGTGCAATACTGGCTAAGCAGTGTAATTTCTCCAGTGGTGTGGGGCGCAGACACCCCGTGATAATGCGGCATGTCTCATTAAGAGCCACATCTACTGTTTTAGTGTGGTGAGATGTGTTCCACACTGGGCATGTGTGCCCAGCAGCAGAGTAGCATAGCGCAAGGGCAGATTGATAGCGGCTGAGTTATTATTATTACTATTATCATTATCATTATTATTATTAAATGTATCTGAAAGATTTCATTGCTAATTTAGATCTTCTTCTGGTTAACCATAAAGGAGGGGATTTATTCCCTAAACTGATCCATTTTGGAGTTCCCGTAGAGTTGTATCCCACCAATGTCACATATTTTCTCTCCCTCTCCATTTTTTTCCTACTCCAAATAACCACTGCATTACGCCTCAGGTCATATCACAGCTTTACAATCTTTGAGGTTTTTTTAAATGCCATTTTGTCACATCTTTCATGTTCCTTGAACCTCGCTTTCCTGCGTGTGTTTAATTATGATCGGCTTGTTTATGATCCCGAAAGAACAATTAGCCCTTAGCTATTGCTGCGTGTTCCAATGCTCCTGCATCTATACAAGGCAACCCAATGCACTTCCTCCATCTGTCCCTCCACGCCCCACCCGCCTCTCTTGAATCCATCACTTTGGTGTCGAATGCTATTTTACTATTAATTAGTACATGCAATCTCTGGGATTGTTATTTATTAATGGATTGTTCAGAGCTTTCGGGAAGTTTATGATTAAAACAGCAGAAATCGGTACAATCTAGAGGAACAGATGGACATGGGGAAGTATCCAAGGCAAGGGCTGGTTAACATTCTGAGCACAGGCAGAAGTCTTGACAAAGGGTGGAAAACAGAATCAATCATCATTATCTTGGAGAAAAAGCTATCACTCCACATTAGAAAATGAACAGTGGGTGCTCTAAAGCTGCGAGAGGAGACTTTGAGGAGTTTGAGGCAGCAGATAAGGAAACCGAAGATGGATATGTGACATCAGGGAAGTATCTCAATGAAGAGGGAGGGGAAGGGAGTGAACCAGCAAGCAGGCTGTGGAGGTCAAACTGGGAAGAAGAGAAGCAAAAAGGACAGGGGAGAGTGTCATTTCTTAAATCACACAACATATAGACATGGTCCTTGGGATCAGGGCATTTCTGAAAGGGGCAAAGGGAGCATGGTCCATGGTGAGCCTGGAGTCAAGACTCAGGAAGAGTGGGATACTCTAGGACAGTGGTTCTCAACCTTTAGTTCTCCAGTTGTTTTGGACTTCAACTCCTTCAACTCTTTACTGCTTCCATGGAGATTAGGACAAGGAACAATGGCTTCAAACTACAAGAAAGGAGATTCCATCTGAACATGAGGAAGAACTTCCTGACTGTGAGAGCCATTCAGCAGTGGAACTCTCTGCCCCGGAGTGTGGTGGAGGCTCCTGCTCTGGAAGCTTTTAAACAGAGGCTGGATGGCCATCTGTCAGGGGTGATTTGAATGCAATATTCCTGCTTCTTAGCAGAATGGGGTTGGACTGGATGGCCCATGAGGTCTCTTCCAACTCTTTGATTCTATGATGCTATGAAATCCCAGACAGCTTACCAGTAAAGACTTTCTGTATATATTTCAGATATCAATACAAATACATAGTATGATTTACATAGGATTTGTGCTACATTAGAACAGTAAAGACAAATATCACTTAAGTAAAATAGACATTAAATATTAAATAACCAGAAAAATAAAATAAGGTGTAAACACAAAACTAATCTGGGAATCTGCTATTGCAACACATTCACGAAGTGGTTTAAAACCAGTATAAAAAAAATATTAGGACTAAGTGCATTCCAGTCTACTTGGAATACGCGAAGCTCATTCCAGAAGCGTGTTTAAGAATTGCTCCAAGAGTCCAGAAGAGCCAGATTTCTTACCAGTTGTTAGGAATCGTGGGAGCTGAAGTCCAAGACACCTGGAGGACCAAATGTTGGGAACCACTGATCTAGGAGGAAGGACCATCAGAACTCAAAGAGAAAACAAGAGAAAGGACCAAAAGGGGAAAGTGAAGCATAACCGAGAAGAAACAGACTTTGGGGACAACTTCAACCATAAGTAGACCATAAAATCACCCTGGAGAATTTAAAGATTCACACACACACACACACACACACACACACCATTTATTTATTTATTTATTTATTTATTGTGTCAGAAGCAAATTGAGAATACAGTTATAATGTATTTAATAAACCCAAACCAAATTTAAAAACTTGGCATTATACTAAATGCCCTCTGAACAGAAGCTGGCCACTTGTAGTGCTTCTGATGTCACTGTAAGTAGGTCGCACATTGTGCATGTGGCAGGGTTCAAGCTTCATTGTAGTTGGTGTTCCATGGACTGCTTTTCTCCACACTCGCATGTTGCAGATTCCACTTTGTAGCCCCATTTCTTAAGGTTAGCTCTGCATCTCGTGGTCTATCCAGTGCTTTCCAATTTTCCTGGTCTTCTGTGTGCCCAGGAAGGTGGTTCTCATCTGGTATCAGCCACTGATTGAGGTTCCAGGTTTTAACCTGCCACTTTTGGACTCTTGCTTGCTGATATATTCCTGCGAGTATCTCTGTAGATCTTATAAACTTGTTTCCCGATTTAAAGCATTGGCATACTGACTGATATCTGAACAGAGGATGGGCCGGAGATGTCAATGCCTTGGTCCTTTCATTACAGGCTGCTACTTCCCAGTAGATGTCAGGTGGTACAATACCAGCTAAAGAGTATAATTCCTCCAGAGGTGTTGAGTGTAGACATGCTGTGATAATGTGGCATGTCTCATTAAGAGCCTCACCCACTAATATAACATGGTGAGATGTATTCGACACTGGGCATGTTTATTCAGCAGCAAAGTAGCAAAATGCAAGGGCAGATGTCTTCACTATATTTGGTTGTGATCCCCAGATTGTGCCAGTCAATGACTGTAACAGAACTTCTATTATATTGTCGAAGGTTTTCATGGCTGGAATCACTGGGTTGTTGTAGGTTTTTTGGGCTATGTGGCCATGTTCTAGAAGCATTCTCTCCTGACGTTTTGCCTGCTTCTATGGCAAGCATCCTCAGAGGTTGTGAGGTCTCACAACCTCTGAGGATGCTTACCATAGATGACGGCAAAACGTCAGGAGAGAATGCTTCTAGAACATGGCCATATAGCCCAAAAAACCTACAATAATCCAACTTCTATTATGTTTTCACACGTTTTTACCAGTTTTAACATATTATCCAATAAATAGACAAAGATGTGTGCTACCTCCCCCTGGATGCAACCACTTAATATATTATTTCCAAAACATGATTGTTTCCACTGTCGGTTTGTTCCCTTGCCCTTTAGCAAGCACATATTCTATATATATTTCTAAAGAGATTGCCTCTCTATGACTCTCTAGGTATGACACTGTGGCCAGCCTCCAGCAGAATTTGACCCCCCAAAAAAATCACACTGGAGGACCTAGAGATTTCTAAATAGAACATGCTAATCAAATCTGTGGATAATTACATCTGCAAAAGTGGAACCCACAAACATGGGTGGTCCATGCCTTGGTCACCTCTAGATTGGACTACTGTAATGCGCTCTACATGGGGCTGCCCTTGAAAACGGCTCAGAAATTTCAACTGGTGCAACGGGCGGCAGCCAGGATGTTAACTGGTGCTCCTTACAGAGAGAGGTCAACCCTCCTGTTCAAGGAGCTCCATTGGCTGCCATTTATTTTCCGAGCCCAATTCAAGGTGCAGGTGCTTACCTACAAAGCCCTAAACAGTTTGGGACCAGCCTACCTGCATGACCGCATCTCCGTTTATGAACCCACGCATTCTCTTTGCTCATCCGGAGAGGCCCTGCTCGTGATTCCACCTGTGTCGCAGGCATGTCTAGTGGGGACGCGAGACAGGGCCTTTTCTGTGGTGGCCCCCCAACTCTGGAACACCCTCCCCATAGATATCAGACAGGCCCCTACGTTGGTAGTCTTTAGGAAGAACTTGAAGATCTGGCTGTTCCGATGTGCCTTCCCAGAATAGGAAAACTCCAGCAACATGTCCCAGAAGCACTTCATTAGAGTTTAAGATTGCCTGCACACTGCACTTACCTTAAAATCCGACATTCCACCTGTCACCTGTCACTTTTAATCTGCACCCATTACATTTGGCCCAGCCCTAGTTTTATTGTGATTTGGTGTATTTTTTTTATTGTTTTGTTGTTTTGATATTGCTTTAATTGTTTTTGATTTGCTTTAAGTTGTGTATTGGTTATGTAATGTTTTATTGAGGGCCTTGGCCTTTGTAAGCCGCATCGAGTCCTTTGGGAGATGCTAGCAGGGTACAAATAAAGATAATAATAATAATAATAATAATAATAATAATAATAATAATATAGAAGAGTCATAGGCATAATGGATTTCCAGTCCCTCGTTGTCTGCATTGCTAGAAATGTGGGCACCGAAAGAAAATTTCATGAGGGAACCAGAAATCTTATTGAAGGCAATACTCTTGATTTTGTCCTTCCCATGAAGGCAAGACCTTGAGCATTGACTAGCTTCCCCAGTTGTCTGTTGTTCAGAAATGGTGCCTCTCAGAGTGAAGTGCTGCCTCTCCTCCTCCTTCTCCTCAACCAGGGAGACTGTCATTGGTTCCGTAGAAGCACTTAGGAGAGACAGGTCTTTATAAGCTAGGAAATGGGCCATTATGAATGATTACTCAGAGGTTCTACAATTAGTCCGTTTGAGAGCTGTATTTATTTTCTGAAAGGACACAAATATTGACATGGCGGATAAGCTTCGTAGCTTGCCTTCATGAGCTCACTCTTCCCAGAAATAGATCACTCCAAAGAGGTAATTCTCTCAGAAAGTGATTAGTGATAAATAAAGCGATTGTGATAAAGAAAAGAACCTTTCCTGTGCTGTAAACAGTATCATTCAAGGATGAATGTCCTTGAATCCATTTTTGTGTGTGTGTGTGTCAGAAGCAACTTGAGAAACTGCAAGTCACTTCTGGTGTGAGAGAATTGGCTGTCTGCAATGATGTTGCCAAGGGGATGTCCAGATGTTTTGCCATCCTGTGGGAGGCTTCTCTCATGTCACCACATGGAAAGCTGGAGCTGACAGATGAGAGCTCACCCCATGCCCCGGATCCGAACTACCAACCTTTCAGTCAGCAGTACTGCAAGCACAAGGGTTTGATCCATTGCACCACTGGGCACTCCTGCCAATGTGATATCATGTTCTAAGTATTGCACTACAACTCTAAAAAACAAGAATTGGCTGTCTGCAATTATGTTGCCAAGGGGATGTCCGGATGTTTTGCCATCCTGTGGAAGGCTTCTCTCATGACACCACATGGGAAGCTGGAGCTGACAGACTGGAGCTCACCCCATCCCACAGATTCGAACCACCAACCTTCAGGTCAGCAGTTCAACTAATTGCACCACCCTGGCTCCATCTTGAATCCATTGGGATGTCCCCAATATGTTTGCTTTGAGACATACATACTTTACTTACTTACTTAGGCAATTCCTCGTAGCCTGAGGATGAGGGTCCTCCAAGTGTAGTGCCTTGGCGATGGGTCCGTAGGTAGCTGTAGAGGCCTAGTCTTGATCCACATGTTCTCCTGGAGTGAGGATATCAATTTCCACATGGAAGGTGATCCTGGTCGGGGTTGGCTTGACACACCTTCTTCCTCTTGGCACATTTCTCTCTTTTGCCCTCCATTCGTGCCTCTTCGAATTCTGCAGCACTGCTGGTCACAGCTGACCTCCAGTCAGAGTGCTCAAGGGCCTGGGCTTCCCAGTTCTGAGTCTATGCCACAGTTTTTAAGGTTGGTTTTAAGTCCATCTTTAAATCTCTTTTCCTGTCCACCAATGTTATGTTTCTCATTCTTGAGTTGGGAGTATAGTAACTGCTTTGGGAGATCGATTATTCAGACAATGTAGAAGCATGGCTTCAATGCTTGTGGTGTTTGCTTCTTCCAGCATGCTGGCATTTGTCCGCCTGTCTTCCCAAGAGATTTGCAGGATTTTTTGGAGGCAACACTGGTGGAATCATTCCAGGAGTTGAGTGTGACGTCTGTAGACAGTCTTCGTTTCACAGACATATTGCAGGGTTGGGAGAACAATAGCTTTATAAACAAGCACCTTGGTCTCCCTATGGATGTCCCAATCCTCAAATACACTTTGCTTCAATTTATTGTCAAAGGCTTTCATGGCCGGAATCACCGGATTGTTTTCCGGGCTGTATGCCATGTTCCAGAAGCATTCTCTCCTGATGTTTCACCTGCATCTATGGCAGGCATCCTCAGGAAAAGACACAACAACTCTCTGCTTCATTCAGAAACATGCTAGAATTTTTGAGCTTGCACTAATCTCAGCCCGGACTTTTGAATTGCCTTGAATAGGCAGGATTACTTTTAATATATGTGTGTTATGGCGACAATTTTTATGCTTTTATTGTTTTGTTAATCTTATGGTTATGTTGTTTTACTCTGTATGTATTGTGATGTTACTTGGAAACTGCTCTGAGTCCCCTTGGGGAGATAGAGCAGTATATAAATAAAGTTTATTATTATTATTATTATTATTATTATTATTATTATTATTGACACAAAAGCACAGTATGTCACAGCAAACGAGATCTCTATGCTGGATTTCATATCACAAAATCACAAGTTAAACACTTCCCAAGCGTCTAGAACTGTGTGATGTATTTTCGAATGATGTGCGCAGATCCAAGTCAGGTGGCCTTTTGCAGTTGACAGATCATGATTTTGTCGATGTTTATTGTTTCCAAATGCCGGCTGAGATCTTTTGGCATGGCACCCAGTGTGCCAATGACCACTGGGACCACCTGAACTGGTTGATGCCAGAGCCTTTGCAGTTCGATTTTGAGGTCTTGATAGCGGCTGAGCTTTTCCTGTTGTTTTTCTTCAATGCGACTGTAACCCAGTATGGCGACATCAATAATCCAGACTTTTTTCTTTTCCAAAATCTTGATGTCTGGTGTATTGTGTTCCAAAACTTTGTCAGTCTGGATTTGAAAGTCCCACAGTATTTTTGCATGTTCATTTTCCACGACCTTTGTGGGTTTATGATGCCACCAATTCTGTGCTGCTGGCAGGTGGTCCTTGTGACATAAGTTCCAGTGAATCATCTGGGCCACAGAGTTGTGTCTTTGTTTGTACTCCATCTGTGCAATTTTCTTGCAACAGCCGAGGAGATGGTCCATGATTGCATCCGCTTCCTTGCACAGTCTGCATTTTGGGTCATCGGCTGATTTTTCAATCCTGGCCTTAATTACATTGGTTCTGATGGCTTGCTCCTGGGCTGCAAGAATCAGGCCGTCTTCTGTCTCCTTCTTCAGGGTTTCATTCATGAGCCATCACCAGGTCTTCTCCTTGTCAACTTTTCCTTCAATCTTCTCAAGGAACTGCCCATGTAAGGCTTTGCTGTGCCAGCTCTGGTTTACAGTGCAGTTTTCTTGTACTGACTCTTTGTCTGCTGTGCTTTGAGAAGTTTCAATTAAAGCAGGTTCTTGGCTTTCTTTGACATATTCTGCCAGGGCATGTTTTTCTTCTTCAACTGCTTGTTTGACTTGTAAAAGTCCTCTGCTCTCAGACTTTCTATTATTATTATTATTATTATTATTATTATTATTATTATTATTATGCTGCACTCACAGAGCTCAGGTGGTGTGGTATTTCAGACATATGTACCCCTTGGAGATGTCACTTTCTGAACTACAATTCTCAGATTTCCCCCAGCCAACATGGACAATGAGCTGCAATAACATAATTTTAATGAACTTCAACACAATCCTTCCTTCCTTTCTCCACTTTCAGCTCTTCCTTGGGAAAGCAGGGGTTAACGTCATCTGAAGAACACAAATGAATAGCAAAGCGTCCCATCTGCTGTGCCAGGTATACTTGAATGGAACAATGGTATCTATGTCTCCCCTCTTTCCAAACAAAATCTCTCATTTTATTCCGACCTATAGTGAGAAAGCAGGCAAGGGGAACAAGCACAGATGCCTGGGATGTGACCAGATTATCTCCTTGCAGCAAGGGAGATGCTCCAGTCCCATAGAACAAGAGACAGGGACGCAGGAGGATTCGTGCCTCCTTCTCAGCAGTTCCTTTATGTTTCCAGCTCCTGAATAGGAAACTGGAGGCGAGAGGGAAGAGAGGTCTCCTTAACAGAAATGGTCCAAAAGAACAGATGTAACCACACAAGCTCAAATCTTCAGGGAATGGGATGCTGTAGAAGAAAAGGGAAAAGCAGTTGGGAAAGCGAGACCAGACACTGCCCTTTCTTGTGGGTCATTCAGCTCAGAATGAAAGGTTTTGGACAGGCAGCGCTGATTTTATGTGCCAACAGGGAGGGCCAACCTTTTCCATTTTCTTTAGTGATGCCATGAATATTTATCTTTTGGAGTGCGGAATCTACATATCCCACCACTGAAAATTAGCCAAGCCACTTTGGAAATATTAGGTTAAAATCCATAGGGGTAGAAAAGAATTGGAACTAGATGTACAAGCTGATACATTTGAGTGCATGAGAAATGGGAGCCCACGAGATACTCATTGACCCAGAATGATTTCAATCTCTCTGGTGACAACTTAATATCTGCTTCTGCAAATAAGTATCCCCGAATCGATTGACATGTGTGACAAGGTAGAAATAAAGGCACCCATTTCATCCTTTCTGGCTTTGTGTGGGAGGGGTAAATGTCCAGCTGTGTGATGCTAATCTGTGGAGACTTTCCAGGGGCTTCCAGTTATGGTGAAATGGAAGGCGAACTTGGAAAGGTCTCTTTCAATCAAAACACTGTCAAAAACTGAATGTGAAAAGGATTCTGATATGATGGACAATAATAGTTCTGTATAAAATGGCAGCTGATGGTTTCTGATTTGGAGGAATAGTGGATCCACTATGGATTTTAGTCTGAACTTTAAAGGAGCTTTCCAAAGACAACAAGTTAAACTACAGCCAACAATATCATATTGTGGCTAAAAAAAAATCAATAGGAGCCTAGTGCCTAGATCCAGGGAAATCATGCTCCCCATGCTCTATTCTGCCTTGGTCAGACCACACCTGGAATCACACTGTGTCCAATTCTGGCCACCTCAATTGATGGGAGATGTTTACTACAAGCTGGAAAGTGTCCAGAGGGGGGTATTTATTTTTATTTGTCATGTCAGGGCAACCAGTCAATTGTATTACATTTCTAACAGAACAAAACAAACAAACAAACAGGCAAAACACAAAATTTGCGAGTTTGGTAGTTGATTAAATGTCCTTTGACCAGTATCTGGCCACTTGGAGTGCTTCTGGTGTTGCAGCAAGCAGGTCCTCCATTGTCCATGTGGTGGGGCTCAGGTTGCATTGCAGCAGGTGGTCAGTGGTTTGCTCTTCTCCACACTCACATGTCGTGGATTCCACTTTGTGGCCCCATTTCTTGAGGTTGGCTCTGCATCTCGTGGTGCCAGAGCGCAGTCTGTTCAGTGCCTTCCAAGTTGCCCAGTCTTCTGTGTGCCCAGGGGGGAGTCTCTCATTTGGTATCAGCCATTGGTTGAGGTTCTGGGTTTGAGGCTGCCACTTTTGGACTCTCGCTTGCTGAGGTGTTCCAGCGAGTGTCTCTGTAGATCTTAGAAAACTATTTCTTGATTTAAGTCATTGATGTGCTGGCTGATAGCCAAACAGGGGATGAGCTGCAGATGTCTCTGCCTTGGTCCTTTCACTATTGACTGCTACTTCCCGGCGAATGTCAGGTGGTGCAATACCAGCTAAGCAGTAGGGCTGGGTGGTTTCGTTCGTTAATTTCATAATTCGTTATTAATTCGTTATTTTTTTTGATAACGAAGCGATATTGAATCATTCAGGAGCAACTAAAAATCGAAACAAATTTTTAAAATTTATTTCGTAATTGTGTCATAATTGTTTCAAAATTGTTTCGTAATTGTTTCGAAATCGTTTCGTTATTATTTCCGTATGTCTGGTGCAAGTTTTATAGTTGTTGTTTGTTTTATCAGTGATAAAAAAATAAATTATCACACCAACAGTCAACAACAGAGGGAGAGGGAAGCTTCAGAAGTTCCCCCTGTCCCATTTGGAGGTTTTTTTTAGCGTATTGCGCAATCACGTCTGCCATTAACGAATTGATTCATAATCGATTCGTAATTGTTTCGTAATTTCCGAAATTTCGTATATTTCGAACTTTTTTAAAGAAAAATTTAGGAATTCTTTTAAAAAACGAAACGCAAAAAAATCCTAAAAACGAATCAAGTTTAGAAACAAATTTTTCCGTGATTGCCCAGCCCTAGTGATTAGATGTCCTTGTTTGTTTCCTCTCTGTTGTTGTGCTGTTGTAATTTTAAAGTTTTTATAATACTGGTAGCCAGATTTTGTTCATTTTCATGGTTTCCTCCTTTCTGTTGAAATTGCCCACATGCTTGTGGATTTCAATGGCTTCTCTGTGTAGTCTGACATGGTGGTTGTGAGAGTGGTCCAGCACTTCTGTGTTCTCAAATAATATGCTGTGTCCATGTTGGTTCATCAGGTGCTCTGCTATGGCTGACTTCTCTGGCTGAAGTAGTCTGCAGTGTCTTTCATGTTCCTTGAAACAAACAAGGACATCTAATCACCTCTCAACAAAAGTTTGCTCTAGGCACTGTCAAGCCGTTATATGCTAATAAACGTGGTCAGTTGAAACATTCACACCTAGCTCCAGCAGACAAGAGTCCTTTGTCTCACCATGGTCATTCCACATATATATAAACCCCTTTTTCCTGGTTCCAACAGACCTCACTACCTCTGAGGATGCTTGCCATAGATGCAGGCGAAACGTCAGGAGAAAATGCCTCTAGACCATGGCCATATAGCCTGAAAAAACCTACAACAACCCAATCTATAGGAGCCTAGTGCCTAAATATAGGGAAATCATGCTACCCCTCTATTCTGCCTTGGTCAGACCACACCTGGAATTACACTGTGTCCAATTCTGGGCACCACAATTGAAGGGAGATGTTTACTACAAGCTGGAAAGTGTCCAGAGGAGGGTGACTCAAATGATCAAGGGTCTGGAGATCAAGCCCTATGAGGAGTGGCTGAAAGAGCTGGGCATGTTTAGCCTGCAGAAGAGAAGGCTGAGGAGACACATTATGAGGACCATGTATATCTTTGCATTTGGTAGGGACGAGAGACAGGGCCTTCTCAGTGGTGGCCCCTCGGCTATGGAATGCCCTCCCCAGGGATACAAGATTGGCTCCCTCCCTTCTAACATTCTGAAAAATGGTTAAGACCCTGCTCTTCAAGCCAGCATTTCCTACTGGAGCATAATTAGATGAAAACAAACATATGGAATGACTGATGATGTAATTGGACAATGGTTTTAGTAAGGAGATGCCAAGGATCTTGTTTTTACAGATATTTGCTTTTTATATTACATTTTAAATGTTTGAATTGTTTTTATAATTGTTTTCAACTGTATTTTGATATTTGTTATGGCATCGAATTGCTGCTGACTGTGAACCTCCTCGAGTCGCCTCTGGCTGAGAAAGGCGATATACAAATGCGGTAAATAAATAAATAAGCTATGTGAGAGGAAGTCACAGGAAGGAAGGAGCAAGTTTGTTTTCTGCTGCCCCAGAGACTGGGATGCAGAGCAATGGCCTCAAACTACAGGAAAGGAGATTCTACCTGAACATTAGGAATAACTTCCCGACTGTGAGAGCTGTTCAGCAGTGGAACTCTCTGCTCCTTAGTGTGGTGGAGGCTCCTTCTTTGGAGGCTTTTAGGCAGAGGCTGGATGGACATCTATCAGGGGTGCTTTGAATGTTATTTGTCTGCTTCTTGGCAGGGGGTTGAATTTAATGGCTCGTGAGGTCTCTTCCAAGTCTATGATTCTTTGCTGTTTTGATGTGCCTTTGAGCCAAGTTTAAATAATGTTGACCCTCTCCTAGAGTTTTCTATACACAGAGGATGGTTGCTTTCACCTCCCTCCGTGGCCACAAGAATAGGACTTACCCAAAATTACCAGGTGGGTTTCCATGGCTGAACAGCGATTCTACCTCTGGTCTCCCACTGTTTTAGGCCAACACCCACGCCACTGCAATATACATGTTCCAATCATCCCAATTTCAGCACCTTGGATATCACCCATCCACCCACAAACACTCATGCATGCGTTTCATGAGTCGCCGACTTAGGCTGAAAAATGCGGTATAGAAGTAAAGCAAATAAATAAAATAAATAAATTTCATGGACCATGAAATATCGAGAGCTTCACAGCACACATACAGAGCCTTGAAAATGTAGAAAATGGGTTTGGTATTCCTCTGCATGACATTCTCTTGGTGACAATTGTTTGTTTTACAGTATCAGCAGGGTGTTTTTGCATTGATTGTGTTTGTAAATTTTGTGCAAAAAATTCAAAGAGAATTGGAAGGGTTTATTCTCCATAAAAGAGAATTCTCTTTATATATGTGTGTGTGTGTGTGTGTGTATACCATTATAAAGTAATGAGAATGTATAGGTTTCTAATATATGTAATTTCTTTATGTCTGTGGGTAACCAGTATTTCTTGCTGTTTCTTTGTCAGTGTTGATGTGGAGAGTGTCTGGTTTGCCCACTCTGGAACATGCAACATATCATTGTCCTTCTTTAGGGGTCCCTTTCAAATCTACAGCTCCCAAATGTCAAGGTCTATTTTCCCCAAACTCCATCTGTGTTCATATTTGGGCGTATTGAGTGCTTGTGCCAAGTTTGGTCCAGATCCATCATTATTTGAGTCCACAGTGCTCTCTGGATGTAGGTGAACTACAACTCCCAAATTCCAAGGTCAATGCCCACCAAACCCTTCCAGTGTTTTCTGTTGGTCATGGAAGTTCTGTGTGCCAAGTTTGGTTCAATTCCATCATTGATGGAGTTCAGAATGCTCTATGATTGGAGGTGAACTATAAATTCCAACAACTATAACTCCCAAATGACAAAATCATAATTTTTGAGTGATGGTCACTGCTTGTGTTGTGAGATGTTTTGTTGCCAAATTTGGAGTGATTTTGTTCATTGGTTCTTTTGTTTTTAAGGTACACACACACACACACACACATATATACATACACACACACACACACACACACTGGAAACTTTGCCTCTAGATCAGAAGTTAAGAACTGTGGGTTGGGAAGGAGACAAAGCTGTATGAGTATATGAGTCTTAATGCTCCCTGTCAATTTATGGCAACCTCATGAATTATTCACAGAATGTTATGTGCCCTCAACATACGACAACCCTATCCTAGGAAAGACTTATTCAAAGGAGGACTGAAAATGCCTTCCTCTTACTCTGAGAGAAGGTGACTTGCCCAAGATCACCCAATGTGTCTGCATGGCAAAGTGGGAATTCAACCCCTTTTTTTTTTTAGAGTTGTAGTGCAATACTCAGGACATGACATCACATTGGTAGCAGTCCCTGATGGTGCATTGGGTTAAACTCTTGTGCCGGCAGGACTGCTGACCAAAAGGTTGGTGGTTAGAATCTGAGGAGTGGGGTGAGCTCCTGTCTGTCAGCTCCAGCTTCCCATGCGGGGGCATGAGAGAAGCCTAACACAGGATGGTAAAACATCAAACATCTAAGTGTCCCCTGGGTAACGTCCTTGAAAACGGGCCAATTCTCTCACACAATAAGCTCCCAAGTCGCTCCTGACACAAACAAAAAATCAAATTGGCTCTCAATAGTTTGATGTTGTTGTTAAGTGCCATGAAGTTGACTTCAAGTTGACCACATGTCTCCTGGAAGCATTCAGGAGGGAGAAAAGACAGTCTTTGGCATCCAGAGAGGTCAGGGCTGCAATAAACCATTGAGCAGTGGTTCTGAAGCTTCCTAATGCCACGACCCCTTCATACAGTTCCTCATGTTGTGGTGACCCCCAGCGTAACATTTTTGTTGATACTTCATAACTGTAATTTTGCTACTGTTATGAATCGTAATGTAAATATCTGATATGTAGGATGTATTTACATTATGAATCATAATGTAAATACTTGGTATGCAGGATGTATTTGGTCACAACTACCCAATACATCCACCTTTGAATACTTGTGGGGTTGGGGGGATTGATTTTGTCATTTGGGAGTTGTAGTTGCTGAGATTTATAATTCGTCTAGAAACAAAGAGCATTCTGAACTCCATTAATGATGGAATTGAACCAAAGTTGGCACACAGAACTCCCATGACCAATAGAAAGTACTGGAAGGGTTTGGTGGGCATTGACCTTGAATTTTGAAGTTGTAGTTCACCTACATCCAGAGAGCACTGTGGACTCAAACAATGATGGATCTGGACCAAACTTGGCATGAACACTCAGTATGCCCAAATGTGAATGCTGGATGAGTTGTGTGTGTGTGTGTGTGTGTGGGAGGGGGGTGGGACTTGACATTTGGGAATTGTAGTAGCTAGGATTTATAGTTCACCTACAATCAAAGAGCATTCTGAACTCCACTAATGATGGAACTGAACCAAACTTGGCACACAGAGCTCCCATGACCAATAGAAAATACTGGAAGGGTTTGGTAGGCATTGACCTTGAATTTTGGAGTAGTAGTTCACCTACATCCAGAGAGCACTGTGGACCCAAACAATGAGGGATCTGGACCAAACTTGGCATGAACACTCAGTATGCCCAAATGTGAATGCTGGAAGCAATCAGGAGAGAGAAGGTGGAGGGAGAGATTTGACATTTGGGAATTGTTGCTAGGATTTATAGTTCACCTGCAATCAAAGAGCATTCTGAACCCCACCAACGATAGAATTTCGCCACACTTCCCACACAGAACCCCCATGACCAACAGAAAATACTGGGTTTTCTGATGGTCTTTGGTGACCCCTCTGACACCCCCTCATGACCCCCCCCTAGGGTTCCCGACCCCCAGGTTGAGAAACACTGCCATTGAGGGTCACATACAACCCCCAGGACAGCAGCTAGGCCACTTCTACCTTAGATCTTCCTACATTCTCCAAACTGCTTCTGTAGTTACTCAAACAGTGGTATTTCTCTCTCTTCCGACTTCGGTGGACTCCCACAAAGTTAACCTTTCAGGTCTCCAACTTCATTTGCTGCCCTGGGCTCTTGTGAGCATTGTAGCTAATCATTTTGGAGCTGCTGAGGTGTTCATACTCCTGACAGATCGCACATTTGTTAATATCTCCGCAATACCGCCCTGGGGAGACGTGCCTTCCTGAGGAGTATACCTCCTTATGAAAACCCATCCTCCTCTAGATTGACAGGAGCACGTTCAGAACTTGAAGCCTGAGGACTCCCGGCCACATCCTGGCAAGATGGAAATTAAAAGGGAAAGTGGTAGGGAGGGGAGTGCGAGGGAAAGATATTAAAAGCACAACATCATGACTCAATGCCAAAACTCTTGCATGAACCCAGGATGTACACCAGCGGAAGGCATAATCTATTTGAGTCAGAATGTTGTTCCACTGGGAGAGACCCGAGGTAGTTGAGATGGCTGAGGCTACCATTTGTTATTTTTGATTTACTGCTTCACAAACAAGAAAAACACTTCTGATGCATTGGTGGTATATTTCTCTATTGATTGCTAGGACCTAGTTTTCTAAATTTCACATCGATCACATACCCCTTCAACTGCCCCAGTGGTCTCTGTAACTCCCAAATCAAACAGAGAATGGGCATGAAGTATAACCTCCTTGTGTCTTCCTGGGGCTTGAAACAATGCATGGTTTAAGAAGAGGAAAAACCATTGATGGGTCCATTCTTTGGGTCTTAGTCGCCTAGCTTGGTCAGTTGCAGCAGTAGGCTCATTAATTACTCATAAAACTTCCAGCCCTGCAAGGTTGGCTGCTTTAATTCCGCTTTGGTTAGACCACACCTGGAATATTGTGTCCAATTCTGGGCATCACAATTCAAGAGAGATATTGACAAGCTGGAATGTGTCCAGAGGAAGGCGACTAAAATGATCAAGGGTCTGGAGAACAAGTCCTATGAGGAGCGGTTTAAGGAGCTGGACATGTTTAGCCTGAAGAAGAGAAGGCTGAGAGGAGATATGATAGCCATGTATAAATATGTGAGAGGAAGCCACAGGGAGAGAGGAGGGAGCAAGCTTGTTTTCTGCTTCCCTGGAGAATAGGAAAAGGAACAATGGCTTCAAACTACAAGAAAGGAGATTCCATCGGAACATGAGGAAGAACTTCCTGACTGTGAGAGCCATTCAGCAGTGGAACTCTCTGCTCTGGAGTGTGGTAGAGGCTCCTTCTTTGGAAGCTTTTAAACAGAGGCTGGATGGCCATCTGTCAGGGGTGAATTAAATGCTATATTCCTGCTTCTTGGCAGGGGGTTGGACTGGATGGCCCATGAGATCTCTTCCAACTCTTTGATTCTATGATTCTATGGTTGCTTGGTACTTTTGGAGGACAAACTTCAGCCAACCTTGGAGAGCTGCTTCAAGAGTCAGACTGAACCTTGAGCACATTCCTCCACCACTTTGACAATGGAGCCTCAAGCTTCCACAGCATGCTTACAAGCCTCTGTGTTTCCTTGCAAACATGGAGCCAAGCGTGCAAGCTGTTTTGCCATTCCCACTTGGAAGGAGCTTCAAAAACTGAATGAGCAAAGAAAGGAGAACGGAGACACAAACAAACACATTGGCAAGCCCAGCTGAAAGTGTGCTTTGAATGACTTTGCCTCTACATCTCAGAAAAGCCTGTGTTTTCCTTTGTATGAAAGGCAACCCCAAATAAAACATATTTATGACACATGTCTTTTGTTTGGTGGAGAAAAAAAGGAGGCGAGGGAGAGAGGGAGAGAAAGAGAAATGGGAAACTCTTTGAGCATCAGAATATATGTTTCTCCAAAGTTGTATGCTTTCCCCCACGAGCAAAACATGTTCCCTTTCTCTGCTAAAAGACCCTTTGCTTAGCCTGTAAATATTATGTAATGCTGCCTCTCTTTCCCTTTCTCTCTTTTCCTCCTCCTTAAACACAAGGGCATTTGATGTTAACAGCTCAGAAGTCTGCTAACTGAAATTTTTCTCCAAATTTATTTATATTTAACAGCAGGCAATTCTTCAAAAAATAAATGAGATCAGCAGATCTTATGTTGTGATTCTGGGTGTGTGTCACATTGGGATTATAGCTATGGGCTTTGTATACACGTTGCAGCAGTTCACACGGTTGTCATGAAATAAGTCAAAGCATTTTCTTAGTTGGGTTGCTGTGAGTTTTCTGGAATGTATGGCCATGTTCCAGAAGCATTCTCTCCTAATGTTTTGCCTGCATCTGTTGAAAGCATCCTCAGAGGTTGTGAGGTCTGTTGGAAACTAGGAAAATTGGGTTTATATATCTGTGGAATGTCCAGGGTGGGAGAAAGAACTCTTGTCTGTTTGAGGCAAGTGTGAATGTTACAATTGTCCACCTTGATTAGCATTGAATGGCCTTGCAGCTTCAAGGTCTGCCTGCTTACTACCTAGGGCAGTGGTTCTCAACCTGGGGTCCCCAGATCTTTTTGGCCTTCAACTCCCAGAAATCATAACAGCTGATAAACTGGCTAGGATTTCTGGGAGTTGTAGGCTAAAAACATCTGGGGACCCCAGGTTGAGAACCACTGACCTAGGGAGATCCTTTGATGGGTGGTGATTAGCTCTCTCTGATTGTTTCTTGTCTGGAATTCCCCTGTTTTTGAGTGTTTTCTTTATTTACTGTTCTGATTTTAGAATTTTTAAAATATAGTAGCCAGATTTTGTTCATTTTCATGGTTTCCTCCTTTCTGTTGAAACTGTTGTGGATTTCAGTGCCTTCTCTGCGACATGGTGGTTGTGAGAGTGGTCCAGCATTTCTGTGTTCTCAAATAATATGCTGTGTCCAAGTTGGTCCATCAGGTGCTCTGTGATGGCTGACTTCTCTGGTTGAAGTAGTCTGCAGTGCCTTTCATGTTCCTTGATTCATGCCTGGGCAACGCTGCTGCATTTGGGAGTTTGTAAAGACTTATCCATAGCTGCTTGGTATACAGTAGACTCCTGCAGAGTTGAGAGGATCCCTCTTGTCCTTGGCTAAATGGAGTATTGGTTGGTTTTTCTTAGTTGGTGTGTAGATAGTTTGTAGGTTGTGTTTCTTCCTCAGCTTCTCTATGTGGTCAGTGGTTCCCTTGATGTATGGTAAGAACTAGGGCTGTCCAACCACGGAAAAATTTGTTTCTAAACTCGATTCGTTTTTAGGGATTTTTTGCGTTTCGTTATAAAAGAATTCCGAATTTTTTCTTTTAAAAAGTTCGATATTTATGAAATTTCGGAAATTACGAAACAATTTCGAAACAATAACGAATCGATTCGTTAATGGCGGACGCGATTGCGCAATACGCTAAAAAACCCTCCAAATGGGACAGGGGGAACTTCTGAAGGTTCCCTCTCCCTCTGTTGTTGACTGTTGGTGTGATAATTTTTTTTTAATCACTGATAAAACAAACAACAACTATAAAACTTGCACCAGACATACGGAAATAATAACGAAATAATAACGAAACAATTTCGAAACAATTACGAAACAATTTCGAAACAATTACGAAACAAATTGGAAAAATTCATTTCGTTTTTTAGTTGCTCCTGAATGGTTCAATATCGCTTCGTTATAAAAAAATATAACGAATTAATAATGAATTTCGAAATTAACGAACGAAACCGCCCAGCCCTAGTAAGAACACTTTTTCTCTGGGTGGATTGTTCTCTTTACTCTTGTGGCTTGTTCTTGGTCTTGCAGCTCTTTTGATTGAAATTTTTTGTTGCTTGCATTTTGCATATATTTTTTTTGTATTGTATCTTTGGGCTTGGCCTCATATTAGCTGCCCTGAGTACCCTTCGGGGAGATGGTGGCAGAGTATAAATAAAGATGATGATGATGATGATGATGATGATGATGATGATGATGATGATTAGAAACACAACAAGATGAGTCCACAGCAGACACTTCGCTGGCTGTTGAATTGGTTCAAACGTCGGACGGACACTTCCCAAATGTGTAGGACTATGTGATGTATCGGTGAATAATGTGTGCAGATCCCAGTAAGGTGGCCTTCTGCAGCTGGCAGATAGTAATTTTGTCAATGCCAATTGTGTTTAAGTGCAGGCCAAGGTCTTTAGGCACTGCACCCAGTGTGCCGATCACCACTGGGACCACTTTTACTGGTTTGTGCCAGAGTTTTTGCAGTTTTTAAATCCTCATATCTTGTCAGCTTTTCCAGTCGTTTCTCTGCAATCGTGCTGTCACCTGGGATTGTGACATCAATGATCCATACTTTATTTTTTAACATGATCAGGAGTATTATGCTCCAAAACTCTGTCTGAATCCGGAAGTTCCAGAGGAGTTTGGCATGTTCATTCTCTGTAACAACTTCTTCTTCTTCTTCTTCTTCTTCTTCTTCTTCTTCTTCTTCTTCTTCTTCTTCTTCTTCTTCTTCTTCTTCCTCCTCCTCCTCCTCCTCCTCCTCCTTCTTCTCCTTTTCCTTCTCCTTTTCCTTCTCCTCCTCCTCTTCCTTCTTCTTCTTCTTCTCCTTCTTCTGCCTGTTGTGGAGTATCCAATGGCCTGGCCTGTAGAGTCAAATCAGGGCCAGATAATCACCTCCCAACAAAGAAATCCCCCAGGCAGTAAGCATCCAGACTTTGAAGCTGCAAGGCCTTTAAATGCTAATCAAGCTGGCCAATTGCAACATTCACACCTGCCTCAAACAGACAAGAGTTCTTTCTCCCACCCTGGGCTTTCCTCAGATATATAAACCTCAGTTGAATAGTTTCCAACAGACCTCACAACCTCACAACAGACCTCACAACCTCTCAGGATGCCTGCCATAGATGCAGGCAAAACATCAGGAGAGAATGCTTCTGGAACATGGCCATACAGCTTGGAAAACTCACAGCAAGCCAGTGATTCTGGCCACGAAAACATTCGACAATACGTTTCCTTAGCTGTTTGCATTATTATTTCCCTCTCTTGTATTCTGCTACTTTTCCAAGTGTTTTTGTGGGCTGCTGTGCCTCCTATTAAACTCACAACAACCCTGTGAGGTAGGTCTGACTAGAGAGGCAGATTTCCCAAAGCTGTAAAACTGAACTGGATTGGACCATTTAAGAGGCCCCTACCAAGCATTTCTCTTTTCAATTGAGCCCAGGAGACAAGATGGTTATTTAAATTCCTCTTCAGACTCGTTCTTCACCCGCCAGCGATGTATATATAGAATTGATTGGGAAAGGAAGAGTGGGAGGCGAACAGTGAAATGAGAGAAGGTCTGCATGAATAAAACGAGACTCGGGTGGAAAGGGCAGCATCTTGAGCAAGGGGGGATGTGGGGCGTGGGGAGCGGAGAGTGCAATGCTGAGCTTGCAGGTGCCATTCTGAGCTATTAACCTTTTTCCATTGGGAGAGGGGTACCATGCACCAGCAGCATTCGCCCCAAATGAACTCTGATGTCCTCCCCAGACAGTTTAATAAATAAGGGAAAGGCAGGCTTTGGAGCTTCCTTCATCAGGAGGCTCTGGGAGAGCAAAGCTGTCACTTGCTATAATGTTACTTGTGTCACCCAGTGCTTTCCTTCCTACTTCTTTTTGGCAAGAGAAATGTGAAAAAGGATCTTTCGGAATAATCTTAAAGAAGTATATTAAAAACAGGGAGGGGCACAGGGTTGGGGGACAATTACCACCTGGGATGCTAGAATAGGATCGGAATCCTTTAAAAACCTTCAGAGAAGGAGACTCCACCACAAATCTATATAAATAAAAACGTAATGTTCGTTTGTGGGATTAACAGAACTCAAAAACCAGTGGACCAATGGACACAAAATTTGGACAGCATACATCTAACAACCCAATGTATGTCCTTCAGTCAAAAAATTTTGCTTTTGTCATTTGGGAGTTGTAGTTGCTGGGATTTATAGTTAACCCACAAGATGCAGAGCCAACCTTCAGAAATGGGGCTACAAAGTGGAATTCACAACATGCGAGTGTGGAGAAGAGCAAACCACTGACCACCTGCTGCAATGCAACCTGAGCCCTGCTACATGCACAATGGAGGACCTTCTTGCAGCCACACCAGAGGCACTCCAAGGGGCCAGATACTGGTCAAAGGGCATTTAATCAACTACCAAGCTTGCAAACTTTGTGTCTTTTGTATGTTTGTTTGTTTGTTCTGTCAAAAATGTAATACAACTGTTCGGTTGCCTGACACAATAAATAAATAAATAAATAAATAAATAAATAAATAAATAGTTAACCTACAATCAAAGAGCATTCTGAACTCCACCAATGATGGCATTGAACCAAACGTGGCACACATGACTCCTATGGCCAATAGAAAACACTAGAAAGGTTTGGTGGACATTGACCTTGAGTTTGGGAGTTGTAGTTCACCTACATCCAGAGAGCACTCTGGACTCAAACAATGATGGATCTGGACCAAACTTGACACAAAAATTCCATATGCCCAAATATGAACACAGATGGAGTTTGGGGGAAATAGACCTTGACATTTGGGATTTGTAGTTACTGGGATTGATAGTTCACCTACAATCAAAGAGCATTCTGAATCCCACAAACGACAGATTTGGGGCAAATTTCCCACACAGAACCCCCACGACCAACAGAAAATAGTTAAGGCCATCCAGTCCAACTCTCTTCACCAGGACAAGAAAATGTAATCAAAGCCCTCCTGACAAAGAGCCATCCAGCCATAGATATAGATAGATATATATGATTCATACACAGAGAGATCATAGATTTGAAAGGGACCTCTGAAGAAGGACAATAATACGTTGCATGTTCCAGAGTAGGCAAACCAGACAATCTCCACATCAACACTGACAAAGAAACAGCAAGAAATACCGTTTACCCCTAAATATAAAGAAATTTCATATATTAGAAGCCAACACTTTCTCGTTACTTTATTTTCCAGATCACCAGGCTGGGCCACAGTAACGTGTGGCAGGGGATGGCTAGTCTATATATAAAAATGCAATGTTTGTTTGTGGGATTAACAGAATTCAAAAACCACAGGATGAATTGACACCAGATTTGGACACAATACACCTATCAGGCCAACAAGTGACCATCACTCAAAAAAAACACCAAAAAACACAGCAGAAAATACTTAAAAGCCAAAAAAACCCACCCAAAATACATTACAACACATACGCAAAACCACATATATATATATACGCAAACACACATATACACAAAGAAAGAAAGAAAGAAAGGAAGGAAGGAAGGAAGGAAGGAAGGAAGGAAGGAAGGAAGGAAAGAAAGAAAGAAAGAAAGAAAGAAAGAAAGAAAGAAAGAAAGAAAGAAGAGAAAGAGGGAGGGAAGGTTGGCCACAGCAATACGTGGTGGGTACAACTAGTATATAAATAAATACACTTTATTTATATTCCCCTTTATCTCCCTAGAGGGACTCAGAGCAAATTACAGTACACAATAGCACACAATACATGAAGCCCCTGGTGACACGGCAGGTTAAACCACTGAGTTGCTGAACTTACTGACCGAAAGGTTGGCAGTTTGAATCTGAGAAGCGCAGTGAGCTTCCACTGTTAGCCCCAACTTCTGCCAACCTAGCAGTTTGAAAACATGCAAATGTGAGTAGATCAATAAGTACTCCTTCTGCAGGAAAGTGAATATGGCTCTCCATGCAGTCATGCCACGTGACCTTGGAGATGTCTATGGACAACGCCAGCTCTTCAGCTTAGAAATGGGGATGCACACCAACTCTCTGAGTCAGAGGATGCCTGCCACAGATGTGGGTAAAACGCCAGGAGGGAATGCTTCTGAAACATGGCCATACAGCTCAGAAAACACACAACAACCCAGTGATTCTGGCCATGAAAGCCTCCAACAATACAGAGAAAGAAATAATTCAGCACAATTAGCAACTTTCTGGGTAAAGTGTTATCTCCAAGCAATAGCTCTGGCATACCTTTTTCCCCTCCCACATGGGAGTGGGGCAGAGGGTTACATAGGCTGGAAATGAGCATCGTTTCAAGCCAAAACAGGGTGTAATTGGTTTTCTAATTAGCAACAACAAGCCCCATGGTAGCAATGTACAGAGGCCAGTGACGGATCTGGCTAGACCCCAGATTGAGTGATGCTTCTTTCCATCCTCCAAGCGTTTGCGTAGTTCTGTTGACACCGTGCGTTACACCGACAAACATGGTAATGGGGGGATATTTTTTGCCACTTGTATTGCATATTGTTCGGCATCGGTGTATGAATTAATGATGGGGTAAGGAGGGATGCCAGATTCAGCTCTGTCTCCGGGGGAAGTTGGCGGTGCGTATCTAGGATTTGGCGGCCTGACGTTCTCCTTGTCGCGGCAACAGTCGCAGAGTCCTCCAGGCGAACCGTCTTGGGCCAGCAGCCCTTGCTTGCCGCCGTGAGCCTCTCGTAATATTTGTGTGAATAATAGAATGGCTTTAATCAGATGCAATTTTGCAAGCGGTTTTTATGATTTAGCAAGTCCATTAAAACTGACATTTGTTCTGCTCTGACACTTCTAAGGAGCTCTGCAGAGCATAAACATTGGAAATTACTGGTCGGGAAAGACAATATTAAAATTCCCCAGCTCTTGTGCACTTGTCTGCAAAATTCGGCTGTGCTGCGGAACGTGCCAGCTATCATCACAGCCACTTGATATGTCTGTTGCTCCCTATTTCTGCTTAATTTCAGGGCTGGGTGCCAAGAGCTGTGACAGGGACAATACAAATGTGTTTAGCCTCTTACAATGGTAGAGTTTGCAGGGATCGCAGAGACCTCCTAGTCAAGATTGCAGCTCAGAGCAGAATTTGTGATGTCTCACACAACCACACTCTGTGACAGACGTCCATCTAAACTCAGCTTTAACATCTCCAGTGAACCACCCTCTGAGATATACACTCACCAGTCACATTTACAATATTTTAATTTATTTATTTATTGTGTCAGGCAACCGAACAGTCGTATTACGTTTTGACAAGTACCACTCCAGTGGGAAGGTAACGGCGCTCCATGCAGTCATGCCGGCCACATGACCTTGGAGGTGTCTATGGACAAAGTCAGCTCTTCGGCGTAGAGATGAGCCCCAACCCCCAGAGTCAGACATTACTAAACTTAATGTCAGGGGAAAACCTTTACCTTTACCTAGGCATACAAAATTAAGTAATGGACCTTGACTCAACCTCCTTGAAGCCCCCTTTACCAGATCTGAGTTGCATCAGAAGATCTATTTTTGTGATGATCTATTTGTATGGAAGGGAGAATGGATTGCAACGGGTTCTTCTTCATATAATGGTCACATTTGCTTACTGGTAAGACAGACAGGAAAGCTTGGAGAAGACAATGCTACTGGGGAAAATAGAAGGAAAAAGGAAGAGGGGCTGACCAAGGGCAAGATGGATGGATGGTATCCTTGAAGTGACCGACTTGACTTTGAAGGAGCTGGGTGTGGCCATGGCCAACAGAAAGCTCTGGTGTGAGCTGGTCCAGGAGATCACAAAGAGTCAAAAGCAACTGAATGAATAAACATCAGCAAGACAGAACTTAAAATGTCATCTACTTGTACCCTGAAACCCAACAGAACAGACCTTCTTATCCCAATGTGTCTTGATTTCTTGCAAAAAAGGCTTGGGAGAGCATTTACTGTTGTGACAATTGTGATACAATTGTGATTATATAGGGATAATAAACACTGTAAACACAGAAAAGAAGTGAATGAGTCCACGCTCTGGTTACATCCTGTTTGGACTACTGCAATGCTCTCTATGGTGGGTTGCGTTCAAAGACTGTTGGGAAGCTGCAATTAGTCCAACGCTCCGCAGCCAGGCTACTAACGGGAGCGGGGTACAGGGAGCGTACAACTCCTTTGTTGTGCCAGCTCCACTGGCTGCCAATTAGCTTCCGAGCACAATTCAAAGTGCTGGTCTTAACCTACAAAACCCTGGCCTATATGGTTCCGGCCCAGTTTACCTGTCCGAACGTATTCTCCCCTATGAACCATCAAGAGTGTTAAGATCATCTGGAGAGGCCCTGCTCTCGGTCCCGCCACCTTTGCAGTCACGTCTGGTAGGAACGAGAGACAGGGCCTTTTCTGTAGTGGCCCCTCAGCTATGAAATTCCCTCCTGAATGAAATTAGATCTCCCCCTCCCTCCTGACCTTTAGGAAGCTCATGAAAACCTGGCTGTAGAACAAGGCCTTTGCAAAATGATGGGTGAGAACGGGAATCAACTAAAGTTATTGACCACAATATATGGACTGAATATACGGACTGAGTTGGATATGTTTTTTATCTTGGCAAATGGCTTTTATGTATTTATTTTATATGTATTTGTTAATTTACTGTTGATATATGATGTTTTAGATTTTTACTGTTAGCATTGAATTCTTGCTGTCAGCCGGTCTGAGTCCCTCTACGGAGGTAGAGAAGATCGGGATATAAAAGTTTTAAATAAATAAATAAATAAATAAATAAAATGGCTCAATCTGGCAAGGCGAACCTTTTATTTGGTGCTGAGGTGAAGTGCCTTACCTCCCACCCAATGAAAGACATTCTCTTTTTTTTGCTGATATTATCTTGGAGCATCACTGAGAGTTTAGGAAAACAAAGTTTGCAAATTCATTTGCATTGCCATTGCTTTCCCTCACTTGCCCGCAAACTCTTCTTTTGGCTTCCTCTCCATCGCTAAGCAGATTCAACAGCGGAATGATTTTGTCCTCATTTTGTAATTTATCTCTGGCATGGAGACTTTCTGTGCTTCTCTTGATCTAGTCAATGGCCTCTCCATCATTTTGGTCTTCTGTATTACAAGGACATGGAAAGCACAAGTTTCACAAATGGTGCTGATTATGAGCCATTCCCCTCACGGCTCCCGCTACGCCAGCAATCCTGGAAGCAGTGTGCACGATCCCAGCCGTTTCTGGAAATTCATCAAATTCTCTTCGATCTCTTTCCACAGGCTGTCATATTTGTATTGATATTGCATTTAAATTATGAATTATTTCAAGCTGAGACTTCACCGGGCATGGAAAATATTGCTGGTGTTGTGAGCTGTCAGCCTTGGCACTCGCTAGAAAGTGGATGGAGAGATTGATCACTCCTGTGGATGGAAAAGGTTTGTGTGCTTTTCTTTTTGGAAATGTGCTGGATCTCCCACAAATTTCTTTCCAAACGAACAAGCAAACACTGAGTGATTTTCTGCCTCCAGGAATAATAAGAACTGTCATTTGGTCTGGCCAAACAACTCATTGTCATGGACAATGCCGAAGTCAATTGAAGGGAAAAAAGAGCATCGTGGAAACAAATAGATGTCTTTATTCATTGTATGCCTCAGATGTTACAAGGGATGATGCATACCCAAATGTGAAGGGGTATTTTTAGGCTTCAGAAAATTCAAGGAATATGCCAGACATCATCTCAAGTCTTCTCAAATCTTACAAAAGCTCCCCGAGAATCTGTAGAACTAGGTATAATTCTTGACCAATTAATTTCTACACAACCTTCCCTTTGCCATTTTCTGCACATCAACATTATTATCTGCACAGTGAATGCTTTCTTCCAATCAGTAAATTCATTTTCTGCACAGAAGATGCCATTTTCGTCTCTCATACATGCCTTTCATACTTGGATGGGCAAGTTATTGGAACCTATTGTCTAATTCCATTCATTCTTCCCTCACATAAGCACTCCTCACTCCGCAAAATTAAAACCAGGAATGGCTAACACTCAGCAAAGGATCACCGCCTTGTCGGGGCGCTGGAGCTTGAGCACCTCAATGATGTCATGAGCGAAACCGTGAAGGACACCCAAGACGGGACGGTTGTGGCAGAGAGGTCAGACCAAGCGTGATCCCTGGGGAAGGCAATGGCAAACCACTCCAGTATCCTTGCCAAGAAAACTAAATGGACCAGTACAACCAGAGATATGTCGGTATGCCATTGGAAGATGGGAGACTCCCAGGTCGGAAGATGGCCAAAATGCTACTGGGGAGGAGCAGAGGATAAGTTCAACTAGCCCCAGATGTGATGACGCAGCTAGCTCAAAGCCGAAAGGAAGGCTAGCGGCCGACGGTACTGGAGGTGAACGAAGAATCCGATGCTCTAAAGATCAACACACCATAGGAACCTGGAATGTAAGATCTATGAGCCAGGGCAAATTGGATGTTGTTATTGGTGAGATGTCAAGACTAAAGATAGACATTCTGGGGGTCAGCGAACTGAAATGGACTGGAATGGGCCACTTCACATCAGATGACCACCAGATCTACTACTGCGGACAAGAGGAACATCGAAGAAATGGAGTAGCCTTTATAATTAATAAGAAATTCGCTAAAGCGGTGCTTGGATACAACCCAAAAAATGACAGAATGATCTCAATTCGAGTGCAAGGAAAGCCTTTCAACATTACAGTGATCCAAATATATGCCCCAACCACAGCTGCTGAAGAAGCAGAAGTAGATCAGTTCTATGAAGATCTGCAGGACCTACTGGATAATACACCAAAAAGAGACATTATTTTCATTACAGGAGACTGGAATGCCAAGGTGGGAAGTCAAATGACAACTGGGATCACAGGCAAGCATGGTCTGGGAGAACAAAATGAAGCGGGACGCAGGCTGATAGAATTTTGCCAGGAAAACTCGCTGTGTATAACGAATACTCTCTTCCAAACAACCTAAAAGACGGCTTTATACATGGACCTCACCAGATGGTCAACACCGAAATCAGATTGACTACATCCTTTGCAGCCAAAGGTGGCGGACATCCATCCAGTCGGTGAAAACAAGACCTGGGGCTGACTGTAGCTCAGATCACGAACTTCTTATTGCCCAATTTAGAATAAAACTAAAGAGATCAGGGAAAATACATAGACCAGTTAGATATGATCTCACTAACATTCCTAGCGAATATACAGTGGAAGTGAAGAACAGATTTGAAGGACTAGATTTAGTAAACAGAGTCCCAGAAGAACTATGGACAGAAGTCCGCGACATTGTTTAGGAGGCGGCAACAAAGTATGTCCCAAAGAAAAAGAAAACCAAGAAGGCAAAATGGTTGTCTGCTGAGACACTGGAAGTAGCCCAAGAAAGGAGGAAAGCAAAAGGAAACAGGGATAAGGGGAGATATGCCCAGTTAAATGCGCACTTCCAGAGGTTAGCCAGAAGAGATAAGGAACTATTTTTAAATAAGCAATGCATGGAAGTGGAAGAAGACAACAGAATAGGAAGGACAAGAGACCTCTTCCAGAAAATTAGAAAAATTGGAGGTAAATTTCAGGCAAAAATTGGTATGATAAGAAACAAAGATGGCAGGGACCTAACAGAAGCTGAAGAGATCAAGAGAAGGTGGCGAGACTATACAGAAGATCTGTATAGGAACGATAATAATATTGAGGATAGCTTTGACGGTGTGGTGAATGAATTAGAACCAGACATCCTGAGGAGTGAGGTTGAATGGGCCTTAAGAAGCATTGCTAACAACAAGGCAGCAGGAGATGACGGGATCCCAGCTGAACTGTTTAAAATCTGAAAAGATGATGCTGTCAAGGTGATGCATGCCATATGCCAGCAAATATGGAAAACACAAGAATGGCCATCAGACTGGAAAAAATCAACTTATATCCCCATACCAAAAAAGGGAAATGCGAAAGACTGCTCAAACTTCCGTACAGTGGCCCTTATTTCTCATGCCAGTAAGGTAATGCTCAAGATCCTGCAAGGAAGACTCCAGCAATACATGGAGAGAGAGTTGCCAGATGTTCAAGCTGGGTTTAGAAAAGGCAGAGGAACGAGAGACCAAATTGCCAATATCCGCTGGATAATGGAGAAAGGCAGGGAGTTTCAGAAAAACATCTACTTCTGCTTCATTGACTATTCTAAAGCCTTTGACTGTGTGGATCATAATAAATTGTGGCAAGTTCTTGGTGGGATGGGCATCCAAGCCACCTTGTCTCTCTCCTGAGGAATCTGTACAAGGACCAAGTAGCAACAGTCAGAACTGACCACGGAACAACAGACTGGTTCAAGATTGGGAAAGGCGTACGGCAAGGCTGCATCCTCTCATCCAACCTTTTTAACTTGTATGCAGAACACATCATGCGATGTGCGGGGCTGGATGAATGCAAAGCTGGGGTGAAAATTGCTGGAAGAAACATTAACAACCTCAGATATGCAGATGACACCACTCTGATGGCCGAAAGCGAGGAGGAGCTGAGGAGCCTTCGAATCAAGGTGAAAGAAGAAAGCGCAAAAGCCGGGTTGCAGCTAAACGTCAAAAAAACCAAGATTATGGCAACAAGAATGATTGACAAATGGAAAATAGAGGGAGAAACCGTGGAGGCCGTGACAGACTTTGTATTTCTAGGTGCAAAGATTACTGCAGATGCAGACTGTAGCCAGGAAATCAGAAGACGCTTACTTCTTGGGAGGAGAGCAATGTCCAGTCTCGATAAAATAGTGAAGAGTAGAGACATCAGACTGGCAACAAAGATCCGCCTAGTCAAAGCCATGGTATTCCCTGTAGTAACCTACGGGTGTGAGAGCTGGACCTTAGGGAAGGCTGAGCGAAGGAAGATCGATGCTTTTGAGCTGTGGTGTTGGAGGAAAGTGCTGAGAGTGCCTTGGACTGCGAGAAGATCCAACCAGTCCATCCTCCAGGAAATAAAGCCCGACTGCTCACTGGGGGAAAGATACTAGAGACAAAGTTGAAGTACTTTGGCCACATGAGGAGACAGGAAAGCCTAGAGAAGACAATTATGCTGGGGAAAGTGGAAGGCAAAAGGAAGAGGGGCCGACCAAGGCAAGATGGATGGATGGCATCCTTGAAGTGACTGGACTGACCTTGAGGGAGCTGGGGGTGGTAACGGCCGACAGGGAGCTCTGGCGTAGGCTGGTCCATGAGGTCATGAAGAGTCGGAGACGACTGAACGAATGAACAACAACAACAATGGCTAACAGTTCACCTTTGATTTCCTAAAACAAGTCATAGCTTTGTTGTTGCTTAGCAGGTTTAGGACATCTTGGGATCTGGATCTGGGGCAGAGTGCTTTGTAACCCCTCACTTACAATCCTATAAACTCCATAACTGAAAAAAAAGTTATGTAGTATCCATATCTAGAGACAGAGGGTGCATCAAAAGCAGTGGTTCTCAACCTGTGGTCTGTGGACACCAGTGGTCCGCAAGAACTAAAATATGGTCTGTGGCCTCACCATTATTACACCATTGCAATGGAAGCGATTGGTCTCATGAAGCCCTCTTATAGTGCCGAGGCTTATTAAATATGGTTTTCTGTGGATGAGCAGATGGCGACTATTGGATGGCATAGGTTCTGTATCAGAAACTAGAGCTGATGTGGTCTATCCAATGCAGTTTTCTGAACCAACATCCCAAGTAACCAAACCAAATCTAAAGTTGAGTAAAAACTGTTGCGCAGAGTGTGTTTTAGCCAAGTTTTAGCCAAGTCCCATGCAAAAGACACACAGGCAAGAGGAAAAAAGCAACAGAAAAACTTTATCAGAAGAGGCATAAACTTGCGGTGTTGCATACAAAATCAAACAGTGCAATAAACTTACATAGTCCTTGTAAGTAACACAGAACAAGGATTCTTCATCTTCATTCAAATGAGGAGGCAAAACATAAACCTTGAGTAAATAGCTCTTCCACCATAGCAAAGAGCATCGCTGTTAGAGCATAGCAGCATTACAGCATATTGCTTCTCTTCCTCAGAGTAGCCTATTGTTTTTTCCAAACTGTATTCTAAAATCCATACAGTTATACCCCACCGGGTGTGGCCCAAACATGCTAGCTGACGTACATTACCAGCTGCACAAAATAATTAGTTTCACAAGGTTTTTCTTTAACACACACTTGATCCTGCTACATCTTACTATAATCATTAGTAACCCTTCTGGTACTAATGTTAGAGAGTGGTCCCTGGTCAAAGTTGTCCCTGGTTAAGTGGTCCCTGGTTAAAAAAAGGTTGGGAACCACTGATCTACAGTATAGAATTAACAAAGTCTGAGACCACTTTAATTGCCATGGCTCAGCGCAATGAAATAATGGGAGTTGTAGTTTTACAAGGCTTTGAACCTCCTCTGCTAAAGAGTGCTGATTCTTCACCAAACTACAAATCCTAGTATTCCTTAATATTGAGTTATTGCAATTAAAGTTGTGTCAAACTGCATTAATTTTGTGTGTCTAAGGAATACTACATTAGCTCTTGGTGTCCATGGTGCTGAACCTAGTGTGAATAATGCTCAGTACCTTGGATAGCTCCTTTAAAACTAAGATTAACACTCAAAAAGGAATTAACATCCCACTGGTATATTGTCATTAATTATTATCCCACTTTTCTCCCAGATGGGACCAAACATAGCTAAGCAATACATAAATCAAAATGGAACAGATAAAGCAATGCAGAGTATAGTAGAATATATAGCATCACCATTCAAAAGCATTACCAAAATCCAATTAAAACATTACCTTTTTCAAAAAAGAAGTTAACTTTAAAAGAGTAGGAACCCTTGAAATACATTTTGCATACTAATGACAGAAGACTTAAACAGAATTATTTTTTTAATGGTAGACTACTAAATGATGTCAGTTGAAGGCTCTTAGAGAAGTAGTGGATGAGTAATTCAGCATCTAAAAGCAGGGAGAGACTTGGAAATCGCAAAGCATAAACCAAGGCCGGTTCAAGTGAGAGCAGTTGCTAAGCATTTGCCCTGATTAGGAACGTTGGAGCCAAAGTGGTCATGGTTGCAAATGGCATGATTCTGATTGCATTTCAGAGGCACGCTCGCCAGCAGCATTTTGAAGCTCCATCACTGTCGGGACAGAAGTGTCAGCTGCTGAGTACATCCAGGTCCCCAAAGCCTGTGCCAATGTAAATGCAAAATGACTTGAGTCTTTGCAAGATGTAGCAGGCTGCGGAATAACATTTTGGGTCAGCTGAAGTTCAAACAGGATCTGCCCTCTTATTTAAATCAACTGCTGTCACTGTACGTTCTCTCTCTCTGCTAAAGGGTTGGAATCCAGGATGAACAAAGTGCCTTCCCACAAAATAAAGCATCTGTAATTGTGCCAAAGGGAAGAAAGGGAGCATGGAAGCAAAGCAAACCAGAATATGTCCCCAACATTGTGAAAAGCTTCCTGAATATCACTGTTATGGTGTTGGCAAACTGGAATTCAACTGATTTGCTCTTCAGAAGGTATCTAGATGCCAGTAAAAAAATACTCAGCATTGTAAAGAGAATATAGAGAGATGGGAAGAGTTTGGGTTAGGACCTTTTTGATTCACAGGGCCTTCTCAGTGGTGGCTTCCTGACTCTGGAATTCTCTCCACAGCGAGATTAGATCAGCACCCTCACTCCTGCCTTTAGAAAGAGAACAAAGACATGGTTATGGAATCAAGCTTTCAACTAGTAAAGTAACACAGTACAAGAAGCAAATATAGAATATGTGCAATCGACATTTAGAATGTCCCAGTCTACGTGCTTGGATCATGTGATTTTAATGTTTTTATTAGGTGTTTTAATTCTTCTATTTCATGTTTTGACTGGTCCTTTATCTTATCTTATGATAAATTGTCCTATTGATGTTATGCTTAGTTATATGGTGTTGATTGTGATTTGTTGTATGTATGAAAGGCAGAAAATTTATTGGGAAGACAGGAAATCTTAGAGAAGAGAATGATGCTGGGGAAAATGCAAGGAAAAAGGAAGAGGGGCCGACCAAGGGCAAGATGGATGGATGGTATCCTTGAAGTGACTGGCTTGACTCTGGGGGAGCTGGGGGTGGTGACTGCCAACAGGGAGCTCTGGCCTGGGCTGGTCCATGAGGTCACGAAGAGTCGGAAGTGACTGAATGAATAAACAACAAATGTAAGGCATTGAATTTTGCCACGATTTCTGTGTAAACCGCTGTATAAACCCCAGGGGTGAGAAAAATGGTATATAGATACTGTAATTAAATAAATAGTTGCATCTTCGTGCCTGACAGAATGGGTGGGATTGGATGGCCTTTTTGGTCTCTTACAACTTTATGATTCTATTCTTGAGTGTTCTTGTCCTTCTTTGGACCTCAGCTTTTGCACTGGTGTAGATCTTTTGCTCAGCAGCACAGTTGATGTCTCTCTGCCATGTTTGGAAGGCTTTCCTTTTCTTGTCAATTAGCTGTTGGATCTCATTGTCATTTTCGTCAAGCCAATCTTGATGTTTCTTGGTTTGGTATCCAATAGTTTCTTTGCAGGCTGTGATGATGGAGTTCTTCAGTTTGTTCCAAAGTTCTTCAGCGTTGCTTTTGAAAAATCCTGCAAATCTCTTGGGAAGACAGGCAGACAAATGTCAGCATACTGGAAGAAGAAGCAAAGACCACCAGCATTGAAGCAAAGCTCCTGTGCCATCAACTCTACTGGACCAGCCACGTTGTCTGGATGCCCAACCACCGTCTACCAAAGCAGTTCCTCTACTCCAGTGTTTCTCAACCTGGGGGTTGGGACCCCTGAGGGGGTCGTGAGCGGGTGTCAAAGGGGTTGCCAAAGACCATCAGAATACATAGTATTTTCTGGTGGTCATTGGGATTCTGTTTGGGAAGTTTGACCCAATTCTATTGTTGGTCGAGTTCAGAATGCTCTGATTGTAGGTGAACTATAAATCCCAGCAACTACAACTCCCAAATGTCAAGGTCTAT
This sequence comes from Anolis sagrei ordinatus, assembly GCF_025583915.1. Classification (NCBI taxonomy): domain Eukaryota; kingdom Metazoa; phylum Chordata; class Lepidosauria; order Squamata; family Anolidae; genus Anolis; species Anolis sagrei. The sequence goes on along the minus strand of NW_026847882.1, from coordinate 39,046,306 downwards.
TTTCCCCAGACTCTACCAGTGTTCACATTTGGGCATACTGAGTATATGTGCCAAGTTTGGTCCAGATCCATCACTGCATGAATCCACAGCGCTCCTCCGAATATAGGTGAAGTACAACTCCCAAACTCAAGGTCAATGGCCACAAAACCCTTCCAGTGTTTTCTGTTGGTCATGGGAGTTCTTTGTGCTAAGTTCAGTTTAAATCCATCATGGGTGGAGTTCAGAATGCTTTTTGATTATAGGTGAACTATAAATCCCAGCAACCACAACTCCAAAATTACAAAATCAATCCCCCCCCCCCAACCCCATTAACATTAACATTTGGGCATATTGGGTATTTGTGCTCAATTTAGTCCAGTGAATGAAAATACATCCTGCATATCGGATATTTACATTATAATAGCACTGTCAAGACATTATACGCTAATCAAGATGGTCAGTTGAAACATTCACACCTAGCTCTAACAGACAAGAGTCCTTTGTCCCACTCTGGTCATTCCACAGATACATAAACCCTTTTTCCTAGTTCCAACAGACCTCACTATTTCTGAGGATGCTTGCCATAGATGCAGGCGAAATATCAGGAGAAAATGCCTCTAGACCATGGCCATATAGCCCAAAAAACCCTACAACAACCCATTTACATTACAATTTATAACAGTACTAAAATAACAGGTATCAAGTAGCAACGAAAACAATATTATGGTTGGGGGTCACCACAACATATGGAACTGCATTAAGGGGTCACGGCATTAGCAAGGTTGAGAACCACTGCTCTACTCCAAACTCAAGAACCTAAAATGAAATGTTGGTGGGTAGGAAAAGAGATTTAAAGATGGGTTCAAAGCCAACCTTAAAAACTGTTGCATAGACACTGAGAACTGGGAAGCCCTGTCTCTTCAGAGCTCTAGCTGGAGGTCAGCTGTGACCAGCAGTGCTGTAGAATTTAAAGAGGCACGAATGGAGGGTGAAAGAAAGAAATGTGCCAAGAGGAAGGCGCATCAGGCCAACCCCAACCAGGACCGCCTTCCATCTGAAAACCGATGCCCTCACTGTCGGAGAAGATGCAGATCAAGAATAGGGCTCCATAGTCACCTACGGACCCACCGCCAGTACACCGATCCTGGAAGGCAATCCTATTCGGATAATGAGGGATCGCCTAAGTGAAGTGATTCTATTATTTTTTCCTGACTAGTTGAGGCCACTGGACTTTGTATTAGATGGTCGGTCATTATTAATAGTGTTGTCTTCTTTCCCCTAAGAACCCAGTGGGAATGCACAGGGATGCAAAAGAAAAATGAGAATGATGAAGCCGAGACAAGGAATACGAGAAGCAGCCGTGGTTCCTCACGCAGCAGCACCTGGATGTGCAAAAAAGACATCTGGAAGCCAAGAACATTGTATTAGCAGGGGGCTGTCAATCAGTGGGAGAAGGGGGCGGCGGAAACAAGAGGGAAGCCGCAAAACAAGGCAAAGATGCGATCAAGAAGCAGACAGCACACACTTTCATTTCACAAAGGAGAAAGGAATAGGGGGGAGGGGGGAGAGAGAGAGAGACAAAAACCTATTTTAAGAAATGTTTGATAAATTGCCTCTCTTTCCCTCTCATCCTGTAAAAAGAGATCCGTCTTCCCACCTCACCTGCCCTTCTCTAGCCTGAGTGCTGGGATTTGTTAACAGAACGGAATAGCGGAGTTGCTAAAAGTTTCTTATACAAGAGATATCACGTGGCTGTAGACCTAGAGAAGAGGCAGATGCTGACAACAGGAATTGTTGAAAAGTCGTGATGATTTGACGGCACTCCAAGCTTGCTCTTGGCTGGTTCAAGGCAGAAATCTCTGAGATGGAGATGTCTGAATAGTGAGGAGGAAAATACTCTTCTTTTTTTTTCATAAATCAGGGCTGTCTCCTCCTGGAAGGAACAGGTAGAATGGATTTGTGGTCAATACAGATCTGTCAATTCCCTTTCTGTGGATCCCATCACCTAAATTCCACAATCATGGAAGCCAGCCCATTATTATTATTTTTAAATATATTTTATTATACTATAAACGAATCAACAAACCATATTCCAAGTGTTACAAGCATAAATCCTGAGTAATTCAACCAATATTAATGGCATTTTGCTAATTTACATTGGTGTAGATTATATTTTTTTTCCCTCCCTCCCTCCTCAACCACTGTATATTTCTACTAATCTTGCAGATCCGGCCACTGGTAAAGTCTTTGTATTTTTTCTTTCTTTGATGCGATCGTTGGCTCCTCCATTTTTCACTCAGTTGAAGTAGACCTTCCACGTATTTGTAATGATGACCTTTTGTTGCTTGCTTAGTCATAATTCCCATAATGTATAACAACTAGGCATGGTTAGGTTCGGTCGAAATCTTCGTAATTTGGAATAAATTCGGAAATATTAGCTTTTTGAAGCGATTTTGAAATTTTTAATAAAACCAGAAGTCCCTTTGTCCTTCTGAAGCATTTTCTGCCATTTCTGTTACGGAGCAGTAAATGAGTCGGAAATGATTCAGCTTGGTGAGTGAGTCAATAACTCTTCACCACACGGACGGATGGGGATGAATAGTGATTTTATTCTGACGACTTGGCCTTATGTAATTATATTATTGTATTTTAATGTGTTTTGTATTAGTGTATTATTGGATGTGATGTTTTAAACTATTGTGTATGAATTCCTCTGTTGTAAACCGGTCTGAGTCCCTCGTTGGAGGTGAGAAGAACGGTATATAAAAGTTCTAAATAAATAAATAATAATAAATTTTCCCCGCTTCTGGTCCCTGGCCTTAGCTCAAGCCAGAGAAGCTGTTTTAAACCAGAATGGATGAATTTCCTCCCTTTTTTCTCCCCCCGCTTGTGTCTAAAGCCTGGGAAGCTGTTTTAAACCAGAGTGGATAAATTTCCTTCCTTTGCTCCCCCCTCCCCCCCCCCCACTTCTGGAGCAAAACAACTACTTTCAAAGTAAAGACCAAACAATGAAACAGGAAATAACACTTTCAAACCATTAAGGAAGGATTCAAAAGTCTCAGAAATTTCAAAAGTTTTGAACATTTTTTTCTGTGAAAATCAGGATTCAATTCCGAATCAAACCATCAGCGCGCCCTACATCCAAAACGAGTTTTGAACCAGCTTTTTTTAATGAAACAAGCCTACTAACAACACTTGATCATACATATAATCATTCCATTTTGATTTGTCTTTCCATCCTCTCGCGATCACCTCGTGTGCTGCTCTTATTGTTACTTTAAATAACTTCTGCCAATTGATTTTTATACTCGGGTGTTCCAACACTCTCCAGAGTAGCAAATCATTATTAATTTGAATTTTTATCTGCAGTGTTTCCTGAATTTTTCCTTGTATCATTTGCCAGATTTTTTATTTCAGAATACACCCACTACATATGCAAATAAGTACCTTTTTCTTTAGTACAATGCCAACACTTCGAATTCTTCCCCTTTACCATATAAGCCAGTTGTTGAACAACTGGAAGCCGGCCCATTAGAGAAAACTGACACCTTCTCCCATACTCAATTTATTGCCAGAAATATCTGCATTCAGTTCAATAATTTGAGCCAACCAATAGTATACCAGCTACCAATCTTGGTGCTTACCAAGAGCAGCTGGAATCCTTTAATGCTTCCTTTTTGCCCATCCCTTGGCCTCCTTTCTGTCTCAGATTGCCAGGGTCTCCCTGTGGGCCATTGCTAAACCCAGAAAGGTCGTAAGTCGCTGAAGAAAGTTCACTGTTCTGCAAAGGAATTCACTTTATTACTATTTTATGCCCTTCCTCTGCACGCTTGCAGCACTCCCAGGATCCCCATGTATTGATGAGTTTGCCCTTTCCTTCAAGAATGGTGCGGTTTATTGGCTTCAGCCAGGCTTTTTCTCAGCTTTACTCCAGCATCGCTACATAGCAATGCGGTCCTTTAAGCCCCATTCCTTTCCCCATTTTATTACAGTTTTATGGGGACTTACACCATTATGAACAGAGGTAAATAAATACATTTATATGTATGATTTGGGCAGGAGAGGGGAGAGTACAGGGAATAGGGATTCAGCCCATGTTAGATGAGGTTACATTCCCCCTGAAAATGCAGATTCGCAGTTGGGGGTTGTTCCTTGATTCAGCTATGAACCTGGAAGCCCAGGTATCAGCAGTAATCAGGAGTGCTTTTGCAGTTAAAGCTAATGTGCAAACCATATCTGTTTTTTGAAAAGTCAGATCTGGCCACAGAGATCCACACCTTGGTTACATCCTGGTTGGATTACTGTAATGTGCTCTGCCTTTGAAAAGTGCTCAGATACTTAAGTTGGTCCAAAGAGCAGAAGCCAGACTGCTAACTGGCGTTTGCTACAGGGAGTGTACAACTCCACTGGCTATCAATCTTTTTCCAGGGACAACTTAAAGGGCTTGCTTTGACCTACTAAGCCCTATTTATTTATTTATTTATTTATTTGTGACGTTTATATGCTGCCCTTCTCAACCCGAAAAGCCAGCCTCAACAAGAAGGCAAGGTCCGGTCCCAAAGGGCCAGCCATGGAGGGATGGTCTTTAGGCCCCTCAAGATGGCAAGAGATGGTGATTGGGACCCAAGCTAGTCCCAACGGTGGCTACATTAGTGGTTGTAAATAGGAGACTAGCAGTGACCAGTGGTGGGAGGAAACGGCGGCAGATAATTGTGCCGGATACACGTGTTTCAGCTGTGTTGAAATGATGGCACTCAACCTCTTCACCCTTCGTCTTCACTTCACCCCTTCTTGCCAAAAATCATGTGAATCTGGTCTCTCTGAGACCTTGGTTGATCAATAACACAATCAAGGCTCAGGGGAGATCTGGATGGAGAGATTTATCTGGATTGAGATTTTCATTTCCGGAGCTGTTGAAGGGTCCTTACTGCCTCACCACCATCTTGGAATCTTATCTATTCAGCTCTCGTCCAGGCTATCTGAAAAACCATATCTCTTTCTAAGAACCTGTGACACATCTATGACCAACTGGCGAGTGTCTCCTCTCTGTCCCACTATGTCCCATTTAAGTGCATTTGGTGGGAACATGAGAGAAGAGGGCCTTTTCAGTGGTTGCTCCTAGACCATGGAACTCCCTCTCAGAACGGCCCCAATGCTGCTGGCCTTCAATTGCAAGCAAGTAATGACCTTTCTCTACTAGTAGCCTTTGAGGAAGGATAAGGAGCACGCTACTGGGGAGATGTAGCTGGGACTTGGGGGATTGTAAGATTTAAATACTATCTTAAAGTGTATTTATTATGTTTTAACAGTTTTGACGTAAGTGTGGAATTGCTAGCCACCTTGAGTCCCCACAGAGAGAAAAGCATGGTATAAAGAACATTAATAAATACATAATAATAATACAGAAGTGGTACTATGCTTTTCAAGACTACAGAGGGCAAGTGTGTCCCATATAATAGTGTTAGAAAGGAGAAAAGGGACATGTTGCACATCTAAGCTTCCACACATTCTTGTTGGACTTTATGTAGATGAGGTTGGAGATAGGAAACTTGTGACTTAGAAGTGTTTGACTCCAACTCCCATTAGCACCAGACAGGATGGCCAGTCTCAAGGATGATGTTTGTTGATGCTTGTAGTCTAAGAAGTCACTTCGTCAACTCTATCCATGTCCTTCTTATGCAAATAAAACTAACTTTGAGATTGTTTATTTATTTATTTATTTATCGTGTCATCAGCATCCATACCATTGTATTATATTTCTAACAGAACAAAACAAACAAACAGATTAAAAAACACAGATTTTACAACTTGGTAGTTGATTAAATGTCCTTTGACCAGTATCTGGCCACTTGGAGTGCCTCTGGTGTTGCCGCAAGAAGGTCCTCCATGGTGCATGTAGCAGGGCTCAGGTTGCATTGCAGCAGGTGGTCTGTAGTTTGCTCTTCTCCACACTCGCATGTCGTGGATTCCACTTTGCAGTCCCATTTCTAAAGATTGGCTCTGCATCTCGTGGTGCCAGAGCGCAGTCTGATCAGTGCCTTCCAAGTCGCCCAGTCTTCTGTGTGCCCAGGGGGGAATCTCTCATCTGGTATCACCCACGGATTGAGGTGCTGGGTTTGGGCCTGCCACTTTTGGACTTTCGCTTGCTGAGGTGTTCCAGCGAGTGTCTCTGTAGATCTAAGAAAACTATTTCTTGATTTAAGTCATTGACGTGCTGGCTGATATCCAAACAGGGGATGAGCTGGAGATGTCTCTGCCTTGGTCCTTTCACTATTGGCTGCTACTTCCCGGCAGATGTCAGGTGGTACAATACCAGCTAAGCAGTGTAATTTTTCCAGTAGTGTAGGGCGCAGACACCCTGTGATAATGTGGCATGTCTCATTAAGAGCCACATCCACTGTTTTAGCATGGTGAGATGTGTTCCACACTGGGCATGCAGACTCAGCAGCAAAGTAGCATAGTGCAAGGGCAGATGTCTTCACTGTGTCTGGTTGTGATCCCCAGTCAGCTTTCGTATTGTATTGTTTTAGGGCCCACTTGCAGGTGCATTATGGTGTCTGTACCTTGGATTGTAGCTCAAGAGTAAATGTGCTTAGATGGGATGGAAGAGGCTACTTTCTACTTCCAAAAGAAGTTCCTTCACTCCTTCAAAAAAAAAAAAACCCTTCTCTCCAAGTCCAAATAGCCATGAAGGGGATGGGGAAGAGTGCCCTACTATCCCCATCACAAATATCTGGGCAAACAGCATGTGTGTATTCAGAGAAAAACATTATGCTCTATGCCTTTGATATAAAATCCCACACTCATTTTTTTCTTTTATGGCATTATGTCATGTTTATGAGAAGTACCTTCCCTTTGAGTAACCTTCAACATTGGAAAGCAGATCAGAACAAGCTATTTGTCAGGGCTCTTGCCTCTCCAAGAATTCATTCATCCTGGAGTCCCTGAACACACTCTCTGAAATGTAAATGTCAACAAAAACAATATTGAGAATGACACCTAGAAAACCCTTAGGTGTATGAGTTACTTTTAAATCGCATTTTGCTGCTCTCAGGTATTTTTAAAGGATGTGCATACTTTCTTTAAACTTGAAGTGGACTTTGGCACACATCTAGTTCCAGCAACGGCAGAAATGGACCCTAAAGACTCTAAAATTACATTTTGCCAGCCCTATTGAAGAAAAATGCTAATGCAATGATTTTGTGATGCCTACAGGACTTCACTTATAATATCCAAACTCTGTAATATTCTCCTACATTATTCCATGCCCTCTTCCCATCTCAACTTCTACACATGCATGTCACTAGCTGGATTCCATTCTATACCATTGCAACAGCTCAGCACACCTATATTCCTATTCACCTAGATCATAGATGACAGGGGGAGAATCAGAAAACAGGCCAAAGGCAATTCAGGAAGTGTGTGGCTAACAAGTCAAGGCAGCCCATGGATATTTCCCAGCTTCCAGTTAATGATTTTAGCCTTTCCCCTCCCCTAGCAGGTTTTACACACATTTCTTCTGTCCCGCTCAGGTCTTTAAATGGCATTTGTGGGCTACCAGGTGACAGCGCTGGCTTCTTTTGTCCTTTACATATTTTGCCCGACTCATCCGCAGCCCTGATTTCCTCACAAATTGTGATAAAGCCCTGATAACCAAAGATATGAAGCTCTTAGGCCCAGTTGACTGCCGCAGAAATGTCACGGCTTAATAACTTTTTAATAAGGCTGGAGCCTGATCGCTCCGATGGCTGCCATATCCTTGTAATTCTGAGATTAAGCAGGCAATCTCCCTGCAGGCTGGAGCTGAACCAGACAAATGAGATTTGGGGACATACACATGTCCTTTTCCCGGGGGGCTGCCAGCTCTTTCTGCGAGAGAAGTTGGCTTGCTCTTAACCGCAGCATTGGCTGGTGGCTCCAGTGTCAGAAGGGCAGCGAATCCACTCCAGGATTGTAAAATGCAAAGGTGCTGTCTGTGGTGCTGAACCTACATTGGGAGATAAAGCATCCCAATAGTGTGGGAACCACCAGACCAAAGCTTTCTAGTGGTCAGAAGTGGGGTCCAGGGATATGAAAAGAGACGCCGGTGTGTTGCAGTGACAAATCTTGAAATACGAGGGTTGAAAGAAAAGTAATGCCTCCATCTTCGTTACTTGTGTTTGGATGGGAATATTTTAATAAATCAAACTCAGAAATAATCCTTAGAGTGAGCTCTTTAACAACCACTATTTACTTTCCCACATAATCACCAGACAATTGGATACATTTCTGCCAACAATGAACAAGTTTTCTGAAGCCATCACAGAAGAAGTTAACACTCTGTTTCCACAACCCATTGTGCACAGATGTTCCAATAGCCAAGCAAAGCAATAATGTGACCCACACGTTCTTGTGAAATGCTGATTATGCTTGAAATTTCTCTTTGAGTGATACGACAATCATCCCGAATCAATCTGTCAACCTTTTGCTTGGAAAACTCGGTGGTTGCTGTCACAGGACGTCCAACTCTTTGTCACACAAGTCAGATGTTCCCACCTCAACATCTTTAAATTTACTCGCCCAACGACGTACACTACTCACATCAACACAATCACCATAAACAGCTTGCATTCTCTGATTAATCTCCTTTACGGTGACACCTTCTGCTGTCAAGAATTCAATGACTGCACATTGCTTAAGTCACATTGACTGACCATCTGCACAGGGTTCCATATTTTGCTCTTTAACAACACAACCATTTAATGCTAAGGCTTCCCGCTAAAATGGAACTGTAGAGGAGAGTCTACTGAACAAGCCAGTACCTGCCGCATACCAGTACTGCCATCTGTTGAGGAAGGTGGAGGCATTACTTTTCATTCTACAGAGATGTATTCTTATAGACCAGTGGTTCTCAACCTGTGAATCCCCAGATATTTTGGCTTTCAACTCCCAGAAATCCTAACAGCTGGTAAACTGGCTGGGATTTCTGGGAGTTGTAGGCCAAAACACCTGGAGACCCACAGGTTGAGAACCACTGGTATAGACAGTCCTCATGGTCATGTCTCCAAGGAGGACCCCAAAGAAAAGGCAATTCCTTTGATCCATGTCAACCTACCCATTCTTGGAAATGTCACTTTGATGGTAGAAGGCCTTTTGTAACATGTATGGGTCTAGAACGTTAATTCATGTCCAAGCCAGTTTGCATTTCATCCACTTCACACACACACAAAAAGGAAAGATTTCTCCCAAGGAAGAAAAGAGTGTTGGGGAAAAATATCGCTTTTATTGATTGAAATATTAATATCCTGCCTAGGGCAACATATATATAATAACTCCAATTTCTGTAATTTAAGATAGTGTAAACAATACAAGATGGCAACTGGCATGCTGCTTGGAACTTATGTCTTTGTAAGCTGCCAAACTGAATTAAGCCATTTGGCAGAGTCTCTCTTTGCTAATCATGTGTCAATCAAATTCACACTTCGACCATGGGAAAACTATTCCACTATACCACTGTTTGGAGCAAAGCAGGAGTTTGCTTGAAATTGTATGCTAATGCTTTTATGTTAAGCTGATTACAGTCATTCAGGGGAGATAAAGCAGAGTATATATCATCATCATCATCATCATCATTCTGGACCAAATATTTGTCCTAGTGATCTTTGTAGGTTTCAGCGAGCTGGGGTGAATTCTGAATTGTTCGAGGTAATAGGTTATCTTATCTCTGGATATGGGATTATTGGAGAGGGGAAGGCATTATTCTTTTCTTTTGTGTTTACTTTTTGGAGCCCCCGGTGATGCAGTGGATTAAACTGCTGAGCTGCTGAACTTGTTGATAGAAAGGTCACAGGTTCGAATCCGGGGAGCGGCGTGAGCTCCTGCTGTTAGCCCCAGCTTCTGCCAACCTAGCCATTCAAAAACATGCCAATATGAGTAGATCAATAGGTACCACTCAGGCAGGAAGGTAATGGCACACCATGCAGTCATGCTGGCCACATGACCTTGGAGGTGTCTATGGACAATGCTGGCTCTTCGGCTGAGAAATGGAAATGAGCACTGCCCCTCAGAGTCAGACATGATTAGATTTAATATCAAGGGGAAAACTTTAACTTTACTTTTACTTTTGAAAGTTGTAGTTTAAACTAACACAATAAGGGCCCACCCACATTCCCACCCTGATTTGCATTGGTTTCCATTTTAGTGAGGCATTGAATTGGGGTTTCAGGTCGCATCTAGTTGTTGAACTTCTTTGGGGAGCTTCAGCACCTTGGATGATTCCTCAAAAATTCAGATTAAATCTCAGAATAGTTTCTGGCATTAGGGATTCCTCATCCAGGATAAAGGTGTCTCCTGCTAATGAGGAATCCCACCAACTGGAACTTGCATCTTCCATCAACTGCCACTCATCCTGAGCCAGAAATTCAACTCCACTCTCAACAGTGGTGGCAGGTTGTTATTGCTTCTTCAAAGGAGGAAACGAGGAAGCAGTCAAAGCCTCAAACTCATACACCTTTATCAAATATAAGATGCTCACTATTCCTCTTCTTCTTGTAGGGCATGAACAATCCTCAAGAAGAAGGTGAAATTGGTCTCAGTTTTTACAAAGCATGTCACACAAAGTCAAAGTGATGTGAACTTGGATTTTTCCAGTTTGAAATCTGTGCTTCTCACCAATAAAAGTTCACTGTCATTATAGAATCATAGAATCCTTGAGTTGGAAGAGACCTCGCGAGTCATCCAGTCAGAGGTGGCCCTAGGTAATTTTCAACAGTAAGCAAACAGTATTTTGGTGCCCCCTCAACCAATCACTGATATATATTTTCTGTTCATCGTGGGAGTTCTGTGTGCCATATTTGATTCAATTCCATCATTGGTGGAGTTCAGAATGCTCTTTGATTGTAGGCGAACTCAGGGGCAGCTCAACCCATTACGCAAAGTAAGCATTTGCAGTATTGTTGATTTTGCCCAGGGGTGCTCTTGGGGGAAAATAGACCTTTACATATGTGAGTTGTAGTTACTGGGAAGTATAATTCACCTACAACTGGCTGCCGATTTGCTGGCTGCCGATTTGCTACCGGGCTCAATTCAAAGTGCTGGCGTTGGCCTTGGCCTTTAAAGCCCTAAACGGTTCTGGCCCAACCTACCTATCCGAACGTATCTCGGCCTATCAGCCCACCAGGACCCTAAGATCTTCTGGGGAGGCCCTGCTCTCTATCCCGCCTGCTTCACAGGTGCGGCTGGCGGGGACGAGAGACAGGGCCTTTTCTGTGGTGGCCCCTCGGCTATGGAACGCCCTTCCCATGGAGGTAAGATCAGCCCCCTCGCTGATGGTGTTCCGAAGAAGATTAAAAACCTGGATGTTCGAACAGGCATTTGGTTAATCGGTGCAATGAATGTGATGATTACAGGAATGGTAATATGGACGACGAAACTGGATCACGATTTTAGTCATGAGATGCATTGGGTTGTTATTGTTGTGTCAAGATTGTGTATTATGCTTTTATGGTTTTAAATTGTATATTGTTGACTGTTGTACCTTTGTTGTAAACCGCGTTGAGTCGCCTGTTAGGCTGAGAAACTGCGGTATACAAGTAAATAAATAAATAAATACAATCAAAGAGCATTCTGAACTCCACCAATGATGGAATTGAACCAAATATGGCACACAGAAAATATACATCAGTGATTGGTTGGGGGGGGGGGCTTCCAAAATACTGTTTGCTTACTGTTGAAAATTACCTAGGGCTGCCTCTGGGTGAACTATACATCCCAGTAACTATAACTCACAATTGTCAAGGTCTATGTTCCCCCAAGAGTGCCTCAAGAGCGCCTCTGGGCAAAATCAACTAAACTGCAAATGCTTACTTTGCGTAATGGGTCGAGCCGCCCCTGCATCCAATCCAACCTCCTGCCAAGAAGCGGGAAAATCACATTCAAAGCACTCCCAACAGATGGCCATCAGCCTCTGATTAAGACCCTCCAAAGAAGGAGCCCCCACCTCATCATGGGAAGCCAAACTCAGGTATAGTAATAAATATTTCCATCTGAATATTTTGTTTATTTCTTGATGACCAGGCACCTGTCTGCTGTAGGGTGAGGGTATCTTCCATGTCTACGTACAGAATTTGCCCTTTTCTAATTGATTTACCTTTGCATCCCTTTGACTAGGAAAGGGGGGAATTTTGCTCGGGGCTCCTTGATTTTAAATGAGTCCCTCAAGGATGCTTGCAAGCTTGTCGCTCATTAAAAGTTATTTCCATATGTTGCTAATCAAACAGATGATTCTGGAGCAGCTGCTAGGTGCTTTGATGCCTCCTGAAGAGGCTGGTGGAGCTGTGCGTCTCTGGTGGCCCACTCTCAAAGAGGAACGTGGAGACATTCAATGCCACCCATTACCCTTCCACTATACATAGTTCACTTGACCCATCTTGCTCCATCTTATCACCTTAGTGAATCCTTTAGACCTATTTAATCCAATGCACAATCTGAGGTAGAACAACACCTAGCATTCCCCAAAACGTTTCATGCAACTTGTCAGTTATATTCTTAATACTTCTCATAAGCAGGTGAACTGGCAACATTTTCCATAAAATACAGTGGGATGTTCTTTTGGGGAATTTTGCACATGATAGTTGCAAATAAGCCTGCTTTTAAGTGGTGTTTGTGCAGAAGGAAGAACATCACTACAATTATTTGTTGTTGCCTTTGAGAAGAGATCACCATTTGGTTGTAGTCATATCCTATAGATTTTTTTTCATGTCAGGAGTGACTTGAGAAACTGCAAGTTGCTTCTGGTGTGAGAGAATTGGCCATCTGCAAGGAAGTTGCCCAAGGGATGCCTGGATGTTTTTGATGTTTTGTCATCTCCCATGTCCTCGCATGGGGAGCTGGAGCTAACAGAGGGAGCTCAACCTGCTCTCCCAGGATTCGAACCTATAAATGGCTTTCCAGAGATAACCATTTTGTCACTGTTTTAACATATTGTTGCACTAGATAGGATTTTGTCTTGATGTATCATGGCTCTTTTTATGGTTTTTAGTGCTGAGCTTTCAACCTGAAGTTGATGGTTAATGCTCACTACTACACATGGAAATTTGTGTTTCAAGCAGAGTTTGGGAAGGTTACTTTGAGGGATTGCCATTTCCATAAACACCCAGCCAAAGATTCTTGGCTGTGTGTGATGAACAATGGCAGTGTTTCTCAACCTGGGGGTCAGGACCCCTGGTTGGGTTGTGAGGGGGTGTCAGAGTGGTCGCCAAGGACCATCAGAAAACACAGTATTTTCTGTTGGTCATGGAGGTTCTGTGTGGGAAGTTTGGGACAATTGTATCATTGGTGGGGTTCAAGTGGTTCTTTGATTGTAGGCGAACTATAAATCCCAGCAACTACAACTCCCAAATGACAAGGTCTATTTTTCCCAAACCCCACCAGTGTTCACATTTGAGCATATTGAGTATGTGTGCCAAGTTTGGTCAAGATCCATCATTGTTTGAATCCACAGTGCTCTCTGTATGTAGATGAAATACAACTCAAAAACTCAAGGTCAATGACCACCAAACCCTTCCAGCATTTTCTGTTGGTCATGGGAGTTCTGTGTGCCAGGTTTGGTTCAATTCCATTGTTGGTGGAGTTCAGAATGCTCTTTGATTGTAGGTTAACTATAAATCCCAGCAAGTACAACTCCCAAATGACAAAATCAACCCCCATCCCATCAGCATTCAAATTTGAGTATATGGGGTATTTGTGCCAAGTTTGGTCCAGTGAATGAAAATACATCCTGCATATTGGATATTTACATTACAGTTATGATGTAGCAACAAAAATAATTCTATGGTTGGGAGTCACCACAACATGAGGAACTATATTAAGGGGTTCACGGCACTAGGAAAGTTAAGAAACACTGAACTATTGTGATGAAGCTGTCTCCTTTATCTAACAAAGACGTATATATTGCTTGTCCCAAAACTACTCATTTGTGTTTCCATGGACACATCGAGAACCATTGCAAAGAAAGACAGACGATGGTAAATAGAGATGGGGATGAGAATAATAATGTAGAACTCTGCCTTAGAAAAAATCTCGTGCACTTGTCCGATTGAGTTTTCCCCGTCTCAGAGCATCTGTTCTTCTCAGATGCACAGGTTGATGGATATCAGGAGTAGATGGGAAATATCTACCAGTTCACACCTTTTCTTTCAATCCTTCCTGGGCTGAAGAAGTGCTAATAGCACATCTTCACAGGTGCTTCCCTGGCCCCCATTTTAAGTACACCAGACCCCTGCTCTGCCCCTTATCAGCCCCCTTCTCTCATTCTTACAAGTTTCTTTTATGTTGTGAATGTTGTTGCCTCTTTTGTTCAATCTGCCGACTGACACAGGCAATTCTTGCCTTCCATTACTGGGTTTATTGGTCTCTCTTTAAAGCTCTCCAGTGTAGACTTGTTTCGTGTACATCAGTGACTTCAGGACATTTGCATAGCTTTTAAGCTGGTGCTGAAAACATTGCAATTGTTGTTAGAAACTTTCAATAACTTGTCTCTGTTGTCAATCACAATAGAAAATGCAGTGACAAAATGAGAAGAGCTTGAGGATAAAGAAGAGCAGCTAAGCCACAAATCAGTGCTTCTCAACCTCGAGGTCGGGACCCCTGGGTGGTTGCAAAGGGGTGTCAGAGGGGTCACCAAAGAACATCAGGAAAAACAGTATTTTCTGTTGGTTATGGTGGTTCCGTGTGGGAAGTTTGGCCCAATTCTATAGTTGATGTTCAGAGTGTTCTTTGATTGTAGGTGAACTATAAATCCCAGCAATTACAACTTCCAAATGTCAAGGTCTATTTTCCCCAAACTCCACTAGTGGTCATGGGGGTCCTGTGTGGGAAGTTTGGCCCAATTCTATAGTTGGTATTCAGAGTGTTCTTTGATTGTAGGTGAACTATTAATCCCAGCAACTACAACTCCCAAATGTCAAGGTCTATTTTCCCCAAACTCCACCAGTGGTCACGGGGGTCCTGTGTGGGAAGTTTGGCCCAATTCTATCATTGGTGAGGTTCGGAATAATTTTTGACTGTAGGTGAACTATAAATCCCAGCAATTACAACTCCCAAATGTCAAGGCCTACTTTCCTCAAACACCACCAGTGTTCACATTTGGGCATACTGAGTATTTGTGCCAAATTTGGTGCATGTCCATCATTGTTTGAGTTCACAGTGCTCTTTGGATGTAGGTGAACTACAACTCAAAAACTCAAGGCCAATGCCCACCAAACTCATCCAGTATTTTCAATAGGTAATGAGAGTTCTGTGTGCCAAGTTTGGTTTAATTCCATCATTAGTGGAAGTTCAGAATGTTCTTTGGTTGTAGGTGAACTATTATTATTATTATTATTATTATTATTATTATTATTATTAACTTTATTTGTACCCCGCTAACATCTCCCGAAGGAATCGATGTGGCTTACAAGGCCAAGGCCTCAATAAAACAACAATACAACAATATACATAAACCATAAAACAAATCAAAACAATTAAAGCAATAACAGTATACAGTAAAAACAATACACCATAACACAATAAAACTAAGGGCGGGCCAAGTGTAAATGGGTACAGATTAAAAGTGCTGAGTGTGACAGTTGAAATATAAGGATTTTGGGTAAGTGCAACGTGCTGACAATCTTAGGTCTCTAGTAAAGTGCTTCTGGGACGTGATGCTGGAGTTTCCTATTCTGGAAAGGCACACCAGAATAGCCAAGCCTTCAAGTTCTTCCTAAAGACTGCCAACATAGGAGCGTGTTGAATGTGGAGGGCGTTTCAGAGTCGGGGGGCTACCACAGAGAAGGCCCTGTCCCTTGTCCCCACCAAACACGCCTGTGACGCAGGTGGAATTGTGAGCAGGGCCTCTCCGGATGAACGAAGGGAGTGTGCAGATTCATAAACGGAGAAGCGATCACGCAGGTAGGCAGGTCCCAAACCCAGCAACTACAACTCCCAAATGACATAATCCATCTCCCCTTCCTAACTTCACCAGTATTCAGATTTGGGCGTATTGGGTATTTGTGCCAAATTTAGTTCAGTGAATGAAAATCCATCCTGCATATCAGATATTTACATCACGATTCATAACAGTAGCACAATGACAGTTATGAAGTAGCAATGAAAATAATGTTATGTTTGAGGGTCACCACAACATGAAGAACTGCATTAGGAAGGTTGAGAAACACTGCCGTAAACAGAAAAGTTGCTCAAGTACAAGAATGTGTCATTGGGCACCAAAATTAGGAGCATCTCTATCATTTCCAATTTCTGTGTATGGGTATGAAAGGCAGATATTGAGGAATCTCGATAGGAAAAAAGGAATGCAGTTGAAACGTGGTGCTGCAGTCCAGTTTGACAGATCCCATGTTCACCAAAAACACAAAGAAATGTGTTTTTAAAGCAAATCATGCCCCAAACTCTACTGGAAGTGGAAATGACTAAATTAAGGTTGTTACCTGTTGGATAAGGCTTGCGTCAGCATGACTCATTGTTAAAGACAATAATTCTGATGCACTTGAAGGCAGGAGGGAAAGGGAAAAGCTGAGCAAATGATGGACTTACTCCTTCAATCCCTTTTATTCAATCGGGCTTTTAAAACACAAAGTTTTGAAAGGACAGGCCAGGGGGTCCCACATTGGTCGAGCAAACTGTTTTTAAAAGCTTCCAATGGATTTATTTGAATGGTATTTTAACCGAATTGTTCTAACAATTGTACAAGGGTAATTCTTCCATTTTAGTATGTTTTTCTTGCTTTGTAAGTGCGAGATTCTTTGGGGCTCAACCCTAAGAAAAAGTAGAATAATAATCATATATTAAAGAATTCTTTTGGATCATTGACTAAGACAAATTGGAATTTCCTTGCAAACACACACAGAAATGGGTCATTTTGAGTTTTACGGGCTGTATGGCCATGTTTCAGAAGCATTCTCTCCTGACGTTTCGCCCACATCTATGGCTGGCATCCTCAGAGGTTGTGAGCTCTGTTGGAAACTAGGCAATTGGGGGTTTATATAACTGTGGCATGCCCAGGGTGGGAGAAAGAACTCTTGTCTGTTGGAGGCAAGTGTGAATGTTGCAATTGACCACCTTGATTAGCACTGATGGGCTTTCAGCTTCAAAGTCTGAGGGATCCTTTCTTGGGAGGTGTTAGCTGGACCTGATTGTTTCCTGTCTGGAATTCTAACAACCATGCCAGACTACACAGAGAAGCCATTGAAATCCACAAGGATGTCAACAATTTCAACAGAAAAGGGCAAACCATAAAAATGAACACAATCTGGCCCCTAGCTCTAAAAGCAGGACAGTAAACAAAGAACACTCTGAAAACAGGAGAATTCCAAGCAAATATCAATCGGGACCAGCTAACACCACCCAACAAAGGACCTCCAGCAGCAACAAGCCAGGCTTTGAAGCTACAAGACTATTCAGTGTTAATCAAGGTGGCCAATTGTATCATGATGTGAAGGGAAGACATAGGGAGGAGGGAGCAAGCTTTCTGTTCCCCTGAAGACTAGGATACGGAACAATGGCTTCAAACTGCAGGAGAGGAGATTCCACCTGAACATGAGGAAGAACTGTGTAACAGTGAGAGCTGTTCAGCAGTGGAACTCTCTGCCCACGTGTGTGGTGGAGGCACCTTTTTTGGAGGCTTTGAAACAGAGGCTGAATGGGCATCTATTGGGGGTGCTCTGAATGAGATTTTCCTGTTCCTGGGCAGAATGGGGTTGGACTGGATGGCCCACGAGGTCTCTTCCAATTCTATGATTCTAAGACTGTAGGAGTTGTTGGAGGAACTCTAGACTTTCCTTTAAAGCAGCTGGAGGTCATCACATTTTGGACCATCTACATTACACAGTTCTGGTGGTGTAGTGTTGCTTTAAGTATCATATCTTATCTTATAAAATCTTGGATTCGTAGCTTGGTGAAAGACTTAGAATTTGGTCCTCGTGAGTGTTGGCACCATACTTGATAGATGAGGACTACAGCTCTC
This sequence comes from Anolis sagrei ordinatus, assembly GCF_025583915.1. Classification (NCBI taxonomy): domain Eukaryota; kingdom Metazoa; phylum Chordata; class Lepidosauria; order Squamata; family Anolidae; genus Anolis; species Anolis sagrei. Next base: position 39,028,329 of record NW_026847882.1, on the reverse strand, counting down.
TGGCATAGAATTCAGACATTAAGTCCAGTCGTGTCAGACTCTGGGGTGTGGTGCTCATCTCCATTTCTAAGCCGAAGAGCCGGTGTTGTTCGTAGACATCTCCAAGGTCATGTGGCCGGCATGACTGCATGGAGTGCCGTTACCTTCCCACCGGAGCGGTACCTATTGATCTACTCACATTTGCATGTTTTCAAACTGCTAAGTTGGCAGAAGCTGGGGCTGACAGTGGAAGCTCACACTGCTCCCCAGATTCGAACCTGCAACCTTTCGGTAAACAAGTTTTAACCCACTGCAGCACCGGGGGCTCCCCAGATCATTTTATCAAACTATAAATCACAGGGTTCCCTCTGTTGATGTTGCATCGCAGTGATAGAACTCGATAACATAGATATTCTCTAATTACAACGGATTTTCGAGTTTTGATTCTAACCAAGAAAGATTGTATAAAATCAGCTTTTTCTCTCTAGCCAAAAGATGCCATTTTAAGAGTCTACATTCCCAAAAGCTTAATTTCTCGAGAGTTGAATGGGAAAGGAAATTGGCACAGCGAAAGCATTTCAACATCTCACTATTAGGTTAAGGTGCCAGCGGAAGCCGAGCACTCTTGAAATAGCCATCTTGATGCATTAAAAAAAATCCTTTTCCTCTCACTGTTTTGAAAAGTGACTGGGTACCTAATTCCTCCTCGTGGCTTTGAAAATCCAGGCCACCTGTATAGTTTAAAGCATCTTGCGAGCATTAAGCGATAAGGCCTCCTAACCTCCTGGTGTAGATGAGAGAGGGAAAAAAGAGATGGCAGAGAGATACATTTCAATAACAAAAGCACAGGAACTACTCTTCCTCCATCCCTTATAGGACAAAATAAACCCTTGGCATATTAGCAGAGATACTGGGGAGAAAAATAAAATCACTTGTTATGAAACAAACCTGCAAGGAAGAGCAAGGATGGGGATACTCATGGTTCAGCTAGCAAGGATAATGGGTTTTAAAAATCCTCGGGGTGTTTCCAGAGTCAACATAAACGTTTTATCCCCACCCAAACTCTCCTTTTTAGAAGAAAAGGAACCTGGCAGAAACACAGTGGACTCAATACTATGTATTTCCTTCCCTTTCCTACCTCTGTGACCTTTTCCAGCGAGAGTTACAGCAATAAGTAAGGCAAGGATGGCCAAGCTATGGGCAACACCAACTGTAGATGCTTAACTAAATGAAGCAGAACACCAGCTGTGCCAAGAGTATTATTTATCTATCTATCTATCTATTTATTTGTTTGTTTGTTTGTTTGTTTGTAGTATTTATTTTCTAAATACTATAAAGAAATAGAGAGAGAAAATGTGGAGGCCGTGACAGACTTTGTATTTCTAGGTGCAAAGATTACTGCAGATGCAGACTGTGGCCAGGAAATCAGAAGACGCTTACTTCTTGGGAGGAGAGCAATGTCCAGTCTCGATAAAATAGTAAAGAGTAGAGACATCACACTGGCAACAAAGATCCGCTAGTCAAAGTATCCTGTAGTAACCTACGGATGTGAGAGCTGGACTTAGGGAAGGCTGAGCGAAGGAAGATAGATGCTTTTGAGCTGTGGTGTTGGAGGAAAGTTCTGAGAGTGCCTTGGACTGCGAGAAGATCCAACCAGTCCATCCTCCAGGAAATAAAGCCCGGCTGCTCATTGGAGGGAAGGATACTAGAGACAAAGTTGAAGTACTTTGGCCACATCATGAGGAGACAGCAAAGCCTAGAGAAGACAATATGCTGGGGAAAGTGGAAGGCAAAAGGAAGAGGGGCCGACCAAGGGCAAGATGGATGGATGGCATCCTTGAAGTGACTGGACTGACCTTGAAGGAGCTGGGGGTGGTGATGGCCGACAGGGAGCTCTGGCATGGGTTGGTCCATGAGGTCATGAAGAATCGGAGACAACTGAACGAATGAACAACAAATTTATATTCTGCCCTTCTCACCTCAAGGGACTCAGGGCAGATTACAATGTACATATACATGACAAACATTCAATGCCATGGAGACACAACATATATAGACAGACACAGAGGCAATTTAACATTCCGGTTTCCTTGAGGGTATTTTGGCCACCAGGGGAGCTGTTGCTTCACCATCCATTTGTGACACTGATGAAGCACTTCCTCATTCTTTGCATGCTTGCTGGAGATTTTTATGGCCTCGTAAATTAGCCTCCCCGAATAAGCGGTACCTAAATTTCCTACTTGACAGATGCAACTGTCTTTTGGGCTGCAAATTTAATTATTTATTTATTTACGGAATTTATAGCCGCCCTTCTCACCTCGAAGGGGACTCAGAGTGGCTTACAATATATATTTTCATACAATATATTATATTAATAGCATAGTACAATAGGTAAAGGTAAAGGTAGTCCCCTGACATTAAGTCCAGTCATGTCTGACTCTGGGGTGTGGTGCTCATCTCTATTTCTAAGCCGAAGAGCCAGCGTTGTCCGTAGACACCTCCAAGGTCATGTGGCCAGCATGACTGCATGGAGCGCCATTACCTTCCCACCGGAGCGGTACCTATTGATCTACTCACATTTGCATGTTTTCGAACTGCTAGGTTGGCAGAAGCTAGGGCTGACAGCGGAAGCTCACGCCGCTCCCTGGAATCGATCCTGCGACCTTTCGATCAACAAGCTCAGCAGCTCAGTGCTTTAACCCACTGAGCCACCGGGGGCTCTGCATAGTACAATATCAGTATTATATATTACTATATTGCACTATACCATTATATTGTAATATTATTCGTAATATTACATGTAATGTAAATATATAATTATAATATTGTATTATTATTACTAGTATTATATTGTATTACATTATAATATTATAAATATTATATGTATATACAATATACTATATTATATTATTAGTAAAGACAAGATGGAAATGGCTTCTGCTCCCCTCTGTCTTCATTCTGGCCAGAACAGCCGTTGGTGCCACAAGGGTCAACAAGGGTCAACAGCAAGCTACACAAATTGGTTGGAAGCTCACTCTGACCCGAGTTGGCTTCAAACTCATGACCTTTCGGTCAGTAGTGATCTTAATGCAGCTGACTCCCAGCCAGCTGCGCCACAGACCCAGGTACAGTTGCAATGCATTTTTTAAAACTTGGTATTATATTAAATGCCCTTTGACCAGTAGCTGGCCACTTGGAGTGCCTCTGGTGTGGATGTGAGAAGGTCCTCCATTGTGCATGTGGCAGGGCTCAGACTGCATTGTAACAGGCGGCCTGTGGTTTGCTCTTCACATTTGCATGTCGTGGACTCCACTTTCTGGCCCCAGGTAGGCTCTGCATCTCATGGTGCCAGAGAGAGTCTGTTCAGTGCCTTCCAAGTCACCCAGTCTTCAGTGTGCCCAGGAGAAACTCTGTCATTTGGTATCATCCATAGATTGAGATTCCTGGTTTTAGCCTGCCACTTTTGGACTCTCACTTGCTGAGGTGTTCCTGCAAGTATCTCTGTAGATATTAGGAAACTATTTTTTGAGTTAAGGCATTGGTATGCTAGCTGATATCCAAAGAGAGGATGGGCTGGAGATGTCACTGCCTTTGTCCTTTCACTATGAGCTGCTACTTCCCAGCGGATGTTGGTTGGTGCAATATCGGCTAAACAGTATAATTTTTCCAGTGGTGTAGGGCACAGACATCCTGTGATAATGCAACATGTCTCAGCAAGAGCCACATCCACTGTTTTAGCATGGTAAGATGTATTCCACACTGGGCACGCATACTCTGCAGCAGAGTAGCAAAGCACAAGGGCAGATGTCTTCACTGTGACTGGTTGTGATCCCCAGGTTGTGCCAGTCAACTTTCATATGATATTGCTCCTAGTGCCTACTAATGGATATGCATTTTATAGATGTGGGACGGAATTGTATATGTCCTTTCATGTACAAATGTAAAATATGAGTGCACTGAACTAAGGAAGCAGGGCAAAGAAAGTTGGTGAAGTTGCACAACCAATGTACATTGTGAGGGCTGATGTGCACTGGAACCCACACATCAGAGTCTTGAATAGGAGGAGGAGGGAGTGAAGGAAAGGACAGGGAGGAAGGGATGTAAAGAAAGAGGAGGAGGAATGAGAAGGACAGGGAAGAATAAGAGTAGATGGAGAATAAGAGGAGGGGATGAGGAGGAAGAGGAGGAAGAAGAGGAGAAGGAAAGAAGGGGAGCAGATGGGAGGATAGTGAGAGGAGAGAGAGAGAAAAAGGAGGAGAGGATGAAGGAGGAGAGAAAGAGCAGACAGGGAGAGGATGGAAGACATGGTGGATGAAAGGAGGGAAATGATAAGAGAAAGGGATGAAGAAAGAAGAGGGGAAGATGGGGAAGATGGGGAAAATTAGAAAGAGGAGCAGAAAAACAGAGCAAGGGAAGGAGGAAGACAAGAAGGAGGGGGAATGGGAGGAGGAAGAGGGAAAGGAGGAGAAAGAATGTTTCTATTAGCATGTATTGCGTAATAAATGCAAGCAATAGCTAGGTTTTATTTGTTTGTTTGCTTTACTGAAAGCTGAAAAAACATTCAGCCAGCAGATTCCTATTTGTATGATGCCCGTGTAGCCCATTTGCCAGTTCTGCTGTCCTCTACAAGAGAAAGCATTAGGGCAGTTTCTTCACACATTCTGTTTCATGGAGTGACACATACATCTGTCTCACGGAGCAGGCTTTATGTGCAAAATCATCTAAAGAGAGGGAGAGAGATGCCGCCAGACCATTCAACCCTTCTCTCTTTCTTTCCTTGCAACACTCAATGCAACTTGCCCTCCCAGAATGCACTTCTCTCTTGGATCCAGAGAGGGTTTAATAGCTGGCTGATGTCACAAGGCCTCGCGCCACGATGAATTTTGCAAATTATACAATTGCACGCTAACGGATATGTCATGAACCATCATCACAATTAATTACCGCCAAACTGCAGCAGTCAACTAAATGAACACAATGCATCCTGTGATTCATGGCCTCCTCTCTATTTTAATTGTTTGCTCACTTGCTTGCAAAGCTGCAGAAATAAAAATATATTAGTCATTTCCACCCCGCTTGTCTGTAGGAGGGCTTTCAGGGAGATGGGGTTGGGGGCTGTGTCACTACATTTTTTCACATAATAATCATTATCAGTTTGCACAGCCCAACTTTTCCCTGAGGATCTCAGAGTTGGCTAATGTAGTTGAGGTGGAAGAGATCTTCATACTTGGAAAAGTTCCTTCTTTGGCCTACAACTTTCTAAATCTCATAGTTAGAATGGCATTGGAGAATTGTTGCCCAAAAGATAACTTCCCCAGTGTCTGAAGTGATTCCTTCATGACCTCACCAGCAACAGTGATTTCCCCAAGACCATGCAGAGGTCTTCAAAGTTGAGTTAGATGTTGAGCCTGCTTTTCTCTCCTTCAGCCTCCATTCCATTGCACTAGACCAAGGTACTGAATGTCTTTATTTCCTTCTAAATGTTCCATTTCGTGCCCCAGAATCCAGTTGCGCTCTTGGTGGAACCAGAGTAGAATTTGGAAAGATATGAATATACTAGGGATATCTGGAATGCAACTCTACAAGATCTTCTAAAAGTACAAAGAATGAATATATTTTAATAAAACGTACATGGAGTATAGCATAGGTACAGTATTACATAATTTTTCCACTTTTTTGTCATGGCAGGAGTGACCTGAGAAACTGCAAGTCACTTCTGGTGTGAGAGAATTGGCCGCCTGCAAGGATGTTGCCCAGGGGACGCCCAGATGATTTGATGTTTTTCCACATAATCAGCATTTGGTTCAATACATTTCATCATCCATCCAATGAGTTTTTTGATGCCTGTGTCATAGAAGTTTCCCTCCACCTTTTTCAGCCAGTTGGTCACTTCCACCCAGTGTTTTCCACCCAGGCTTTCCTTCAGTTTAGTGAACAGATGAAAGTCACTGGGTGTGAGATCAGGGCTGTGAGAGTGGTGGCTTAAAATATCCCAACCAAATGAAGTCAACAACTTCATGATGCGCATTGGCATGAAGGAGACAGACAGAAGGGAAAGGGATTAAGGATGTTCATCTCTAACCTTCGTCATAGGGCTGGGCAACCACGGAAAAAATTGTTTCTAAAATTGATTCGTTTTTGGGGGTTTTTGCGTTTCGATTTTTAAAAGAATTCCAAAATTTTTCTTTTAAAAAGTTCGATATTTACGAAATTTCGTAAATTACAAAACAATACGAAACAATTACAAAACAATTACGAATCGATTCGTTAATGGCGGACGCGACCGCGCAATACGCTAAAAACTTCTGAAGCTTCCCTCTCCCTCTGTTGTTGACTGTTGGTGTGATATTTATAATTTTTTTTCACTGATTAAACAAACAACAACTATAAAACTTGCCCCAGACATGCGGAAATAATAATGAAACGATTTCAAAACGATAACGAAACGAATACAAAACGAATTCGAAACAATTACGAAACAAAATTAAAAATTCGTTTCGTTTTTTAGTTGCTCCTGAATGGTTCGTTATCGCTTCGTTATTAAAAAAAAATAACGAATTTTTAACGAATTACGAAATTACGAAACGAACCCGCCCAGCCCTACTTCGTCACAATGCTAGTCGATGAGCTACTGACGACTGCACTGCTCGCTCGTTTCCACTGGCTTCCCGCTACTCGGCAGTGGTACCAAATTCCCTGCAAAGTAAATGCGAGAGCCATGAACCTTGTAACCTTACTTTCCGGATAACCCTCGAAGTTCAAATAAAATTAGAAGAGAGAGATGTATGCGTCCTCTCCAGGTTCATGTGAAATGTTACGGTCCTTCTGAGAACTTGGAGTACTTCTGGTGTTGCTGCAAGAAGGTCCTCCATTGTGCATGTGGCAGGGCTCAGGGTGCATTGCAGCAGGTGGTCAGTGGTTTGCTCTTCTCCACACTCGCATGTCATGGATTCCACTTTGTGGCCCCATTTCTTGAAGTTGGCTCTGCATCTCGTGGTGCCAGAGCGCAGTCTGTTCAGCGCCTTCCAAGTCACCCACTCTTCTGTGTGCCCATGGGGGAGTCTCTCATTTGGTATCAGCCATTGGTTGAGGTTCTGGATTTGAGCCTGCCACTTTTGGACTCTCGCTTGCTGAGGTGTTCCAGCGAGTGTCTCTGTAGATCTTAGAAAACTATTTCTAGGTTTAAGTCATTGACGTGCTGGCTGATACCCAAACAAGGGATGAGCTGGAGATGTTTCTGCCTTGGTCTGACGTGAGATGATAAGGTCCCTCAAATAAACTGGGCCTTTCCTTTGGAATCTCCCATCACTAGAATGCAGAGTCTGAGAACCTCTCTCCAGGTTCATGTAAGATGATAAGGTCCCTCAAATAAACTGGGCCTTTCCTTTGGACTCTCCCATCACTAGAATGCAGAGTCTGAGAACTCCTCTCCAGGTTCATGTGAGATGATAAAGTCCTTCGATAAAGTCCTTTGCATTTGGACCCTCCCATCACTAGAATGCAGAGTCTGAGAACTTCTCTCGAACTTAATATGAGCTTTGGTTGGAAACAGTTTCCACAAACTCACCTTAATGACTACTTAGTGCCAAAGATTTTGTACCATCTGGGTGATTAAGACATTGGCTGAGCCATCCGCTTTGCTTCTCTACCTCCATCCTCAGATTTTCCTCCCATGCAACTCCTTCTGTTCCTCTGGGGAACGCCACAGCCATCTCCAACTACATCGATTTGAAGGATAAGCCACTTACCATTTGCTCTCTGCTGGTTTGTTTTCTCAGAGCGACTACGTTCCAACCCCTTTTCCCCCTCCCCAGCTGAAGAAGCCCTCTGGGCCCATTTACTGGGATAATTAATTTAATTAACAGTCTTCTGCAGACGTGCTAAAGATTGATGTTGCGAGCCTGCTCTGCAAAAGGATGCCTTGGAAAATTGAGGCTCACATGCTCTCCGCTGTTGTCATGAAATATATATCTAGTTTTAAAATGGGGGTGTAAATCAGTTCTAGTCATTTGCGGCCAGAGGAAATTTGTCCCAATTTATGGCAAAGTGGGTGAGGATCTGAACTGGGAATGCTTCAGTGTTCATCCTCCTTTCCTTTCCATTCTCCTTCTGTCATCTTCAATCTCTCTCCTGTCTTGTGCACGTCCAATGAAAGGTTACAGTTGATTTCTTCATTTCAAAAGAGAAAAAAAGGAGGGAAGGAAAGATCTTAACCAATTAATGCCTGAACTATTTCATCTGCCTGGAAGCTGTTTTCTTTTTTCAGTCCAAAGAAGACATTAGCCAACTAAAACCTCTTCTAGCATGTTATTCCTCTCTCAAATTTCTCCTGCATGAAAACACACTTCTTGCATCCTCTTTGCAAACTTGTCCCATGGGGTCATTTGCCATAATAGGAACCTCCAGTGATGCAATGGGTTAAACCCTTGTGCCAGCAGGACTGAAGACAGACAGCTCAGAGGTTCAAATCTATGGAGAGCACAGATGAGCTCCCTCTGTCAGCTCCAGCTCCCCATACAGGGACATCAGAGAAACCTCCCACTAGGATGGTAAAACATCAAAACATCCAGGTGTCCCCTGGGCAACATCCTTGCAGATGGCCAATTCTCTCACACCAGAAGCAACTTGCAGTTTCTCAAGTTTCTCCTGACACACAAAAAATTGCCATAATTAATTCTGTAATTTGCCATTCTGTTTAAGTTAGCTGAGATGGAGCAGGATGTGCTAGGAATCTCATTCAGCAGTTGCCTTCACTGATTTTGCAAGGCACCTGGGCCTACTGTACTCTCTGCACAAAATGTTTATTTTTAATACAAATGTTCTGCAGTAAGGTTTCTTCTTCCCTGTCCCCAAACTCCCGAAACATGAAAATTATGCTGGCTGATCATTTTCAACTGACATTTTCTTGACAAGGCATAAATGTTTTGGATGCAAAAACAATTCTTCACTGCTTATTCTGGAGCAAGCTGTGCTTGGAAACAGGGTTGGCAAGGATTTACATTGTTGTTGCCTTGTGCTTTCCAACCTATAGTGACCTTAAGAGAAACTGATCACAGACTTTTGCAGGCAAGATGTGTTCAGAGGGAAGCTATCATTGCTTTCTTCTGGGCTCAGACTTGCCCAAGGATACCTTGAAGCTTTCCAGGACTGTGCAAGGATTCAGATCCGGGTTTCCCAGTGTTCTTGTCCTCCTGGTCAGTCATAAGGCTATAGCCTGTGCTGGATGGGGTTACACTCCCCCTGAAGACACAAGTTCGCAGCTTGGGAGTTCTCCTGGATTAATCACTGACCCTAGAACCCCAGGTCTTGGAGGTGGTCAGGGGAGATTTTGCACAATTTAAACTTGTGTGCTAGTTGTACCCATACCTTGAGAAGCCAGACTTGGCGTGGTGGTCCGCGTTCTTGTTACATTTCAATTAAACTACTGCAACACACTCTATGTGGGATTACCTTTGAAGACTGTTCAGAAACTTCAAGCAGTCCAATGGCTGGCAGTCAGATTCCTCACTGGAACAACATACAGGGAGTATACAACCCCCCTGTTACATCAGCTCCACTGGCTGCTAGTCTGCTACCAAGCACAATTCAAAGTGCTGGCTTTAGCCCATAAAGTCCTAAATGGTTCCGGCCCAGCTTACTGTCCAAATGTATCTCCCATTATGAATCACCTCGTAGATTAAGATCTGGAGAGGCCCTTCTCTCGCTCCTGCCTCCTTCGCTAGTGCGGTTGGTGGAGACGAGAGACAGGGCTTTCTCAGTAGTGGCCCCTCGGCTGTGGAATTCCCTCCCCAGCAAAGTCAGAATAACTCCCTCCCTTCTGACCTTCAAAAAGAAATTAAAACCTGCGTGACCACATCTCCGTTTACGAACTCGCACGCTCCCTTCGATCATCTGGAGAGGCCCTGCTCTCGATCCCACCTGCATCGCAGGCACGTTTGTTGGGGACGAGGAACAGGGCCTTCTCTGTGGTGGCCCCCCGACTCTGGAACTCTCTCCCCAAGGACATCAGACAGGCCCCAATGTTGGCTGTCTTTAGGAAGAGCCTGAAGACCTGGCTGGTCCAGTGTACCTGGAACTCCTGGTTTTAAGCCCAATTGCACTTTACTAGAGACTCAGGATTATCTGCACATTGCACCTATCTCCAAATACCTCTACATATTACCTGTCAAGTTCAGCATTTTAATTTTTGTCCATTATATTTGGCCCAGCCTTTGGTTTTAATTATGTCATGGTGTCATTATTTTACTGTTTTATTGTTTTGCTTGATGTTTATTATTTGCTTTTGAGTTTATTGTGTATTGTATGTCGTTGATTGTTTGTTGGTGGCCTTGGCCTTTGTAAGCCGCATTGAGTCCTACGGGAGATTTTGCGGGTATAAATGAAGATAATAATAATAATAATAATAATAATAATAATAATAACATGGCTGTGGGACCAAGCCTTTGAACAATAATTCACTGCAATAAGTGGATACAGAATTGGTGCAATTACGACGGGAATGGCCCCTGGGCTATGATTTGACATTATCTGATTAAAATTATTGGTTTTAATGCTTAGATGTTTTTAACTTTTGGGTTTAGATGTACATGTATTTGGGGTTGCTGTAAGTTTTTCTGGCTGTATGGCCATGTTCTGGAAGCATTCTCCCCTGACGTTTCACCTGCATCTATGGCAGGCATCCTCAGAGGTTGTGGGGTCTGTATTTTATTTTATTTGTATGTTTGTTTGTGTGCCATTGAATTGTTGCCTACTAGTAAGCTGCTCTGAGTCCCCTTCAAGGTAAAAAGGGTGAGGTATAAATATAATAAATAAACAAACAAACAAACAAATAAATAAACGCTCAAATGATTACATCTAGTTGTTTCTTATGATCTTCTCTCCAATGGACAAATCTAGAAAGATGTTATGTCTTTGTTCTTCCACAGAATTATGGATACATAGAATCACAGATTTGGAAGGGGCAAAAGTGTAATGGAAGAAACCCAACTAGTGTATCCCTTGCAAGAAGCTATTATTTTAAACAATGCCAGTAATAAAAAAAAAACCTTTTCCGTTTTTGTACAAATCATAGAGACCAGAAGGTTCCCATGCATGTTCTACCCTCTTTGTTTTAGTCCACCTAGACTTTTGAATCCTCCTTCTTGAATCCTCTCTCATTTGTCACATTCTTCATAAAGATTGAGGTTTGGAACTCCAAAGGTTTAGTTGAACCTTGCTTGAACTCTCATATCCAGCAGCCATGCCTGGAATCAACTGAGCTGGAAAGATCTTTTTATTTCTTCTTTTCTTTCCCTCTCTTCATTTGTGCGCTTTCTGATATGTGCCTATTTCTCACCTGCTTGGGTTTTCATTTCTTGAAGAAGGAACGACACAAACCCATTCTCACTCTGAAAATGGAGGTGCACCATGGTTATAACAGTGGAATATCAAGTTCTTCCAGACAAGATGTTCCTTTGAAACAGAGCAGTCAGTGCAAAAAGCAAGTTATAGGGGTTTTAACCATATATCCATATCCATTTATGGATTTACCATATTTCAGAAACTCTGGCCATCATAATACTAGCCAATGCTTCTATGATTCTAAGTGTGTAAGTGAAACAAATATTCAAAAACAGTCCAAAATATAACTTTGAGTGTGAATAAACTGACAAGAATGCTTGCACTTTGGATCTTATTCCACAAAAAAAGTTGTATATGGCTGTTTTCCATAGAAAACAACATTTTCTGTGCAGAAATATTATTTTCTGTGCAGAAATATTATTTTCTGTGCAGAAATATTATTTTCTGCACAGAAAATGCTATTTTGTTTTGTGTGTGTGTATGTGTGTGTTAGGAGCAATTTGCGAAACTGCAGGTCACTTCTGGTGTGAGAGAATTGGCCGTCTCCAAGAATGTTGCCCAAGGGATGCCCAGATGCTTGATGTTTTTACCATCCTTGTGGGAGGTTTCTGTCATGTCCCCGCATGGGGAGCTGAAGCTGACAAAAAATTGAGTTTTCTATGTGCAAGGATCCTGTGGAAATGTACAGATTGAGCTCTAAACTCTAATATGATTCCAGAAGATGATTGCAAATACATTCTTCCAGTGGATAGATAATACTCATTGTTTCTTTCAAGAAGGAAATAGTGACGAATTTCTCCCCAATGAGTGAAATAATGATTCAGCTCAACAGTGTGGGTTAAACTATGGGCAACTTTTCTTAAATGTTACCAATCAATCTCTGTGTGAACTGCCAACCAATTTGAGGGCATGAACTGCGTAATGAAACCGAAGCAGTTGCCATCCAAGACCTATTCCTCATAGAATCACAGAATTGGAAGAGATCTCATGAGCCACGTAGTCCAACCCCATTCTGCCAATAAGCAGAAAAATCACATTCAGAGCACCCCTGACAGATGGCCATCCAGCCTCTGTTTCAAAGCCTCCAAAGATGGAGCCTCCACCACACTCTGGGTCGAGAGTTCCACTGCTGAACAGCTCTCACAGTCAGGAAGTTCTTCCTAATGTTCAGGTGGAATTTCCTAGTTTGAAGCCATTGTTCCACATACTAGTCTGTCCCTCATCCTGTCTCCTCTCAGCCTTCATTTCTATAGGATAAGCATGACCAGCTCTTTAAGCTCCTCCTTATAGGGTTTGTTCTCCAGATCCTTGATCATTTTAGTTGCCCTCCTCTGGACACGTTCCAGCTTGTCAACATCTCTCTTCAATTGTGTACCCAAAATTGGACACTGTGTGATTCCAGGTGTGTTTTGACCAAGGCAGAATAGAGGGGTAGCATGACTCCCCTGGATCTAGACACTAGATACCTATTAATGCAGGCCAAAATCCTATTAGCTTTTTTGCTGCTGCATGACATTGTTGGCTCATGTTTAACTTGTTGTCCATGAGGATTCCAAGATCTTTTTCACATGTACTGCTCTCAAGCCAGGTGTCCCCCATTCTGTATCTTTGCTTCCAGGGCAACCATTCAGGGAAACAGATGGAGAATTCCATCCCAATTCCAGAGAATATTGAGAGCAGAATGCTCCCTGTTCAAGTCTACTAGTGTTCATTTTCACTTCTGTTCTTTTAGCAACATATGAGGGTTCTCATCCATAGCCTACACCACAAGGATGTCTTAGGTGCACACTGAGATGTAACCTATGCCTGCTTTTCCTGCATGATAGCCTATTTAAAGCCCACTCATCCAATTTTCACTTACAGTGTTGGGTAGGTGAAAAAAAATCCTTGAACATAGAGGGGAAAAATTCCTACCTGGCCTCATTGGCAACCCTTAAAGTACACTGTTAAAGGGCATGATGGTGGGTCAAAGAAGAAATCCGGAATGAAGTATAGGGTAGGAAATGGTCCAAGCTGGCCCTACCCACATCAAGTCCTGGCTGAGACTATTTTACACATCTCCCTTCACTGGAAGGGAGCAAAGCGCTCACTCGCCCTCATATTGAGGGGGAGGGGAAGCAATTACATCCATAGGGAGTTGTTATAGACAAAGAAGATGAATAATTCAGGCCATACTAACCAATAAAGGACATTGGCATATGTAGTTTGCATGCATAAGTCATCACCAGAAGGTCAACGTGATACGTAGTTCAGCTTATCATTCATCGTCTTCTTTTATACGAGTCTATGGCTGTAATAAACTATTGAATTTAATACCTGGAGTGAGATGTCAAGGAGGAGAAAGAGAAAGCAAATGGTGGTATATTCCTTCTAGACTCTCAAAATAGTGTTCTGGTTTCCCTTTGGTCTCCAATCAAGAGGAATTATCCATCTCCAATATTGCCGCTGCCCTTTTTCTGTGTCCATCAACTCCCCCGCTCCTCCTTCGAGCCGGGAATCGTTTTAATGAGATTTCTTGGTAACAAATGACCAGTTTGTAATAATTATATTTTCTTCAGCAATCCCCATAAAAAATGATTTAAAGCAGGGACGGCTCCAATTTATTAAGCATCAAATTTTCCGCAGCGAACTTTTAACTAGGCAAAGAGCCTCTGAGACCAAGGGAGACGGCTTCCCCCGCCCCTGGCTGCGCAAGCGTCCTGAAATATTGATGGTTTGTAGATGGAAATATAACGAAGGAGATTTGACTTTTTTATTAAAATGAATGGATCCGGCGACGATCCATTCATGAGCTCGCCTGTATTTCTTGGCCTGTACATAGCCTTTTGCTACATTGGATGATTGAAAGGAAGCAGGTTTGGGGAAGATACACAGGAATGGCACTGCCTGCACCTACCATTCTGGCATAGCTGTATCATCAAAATAATTCAACTGTCAATATTTTCACCTCTGGAAAAAAAGATAAGGGCAAAAAGAATATTTATTATTTATTTACAGCATTTATATTCCACCATTCTCATCCCAAAGGGGACTCAGGACAGATCACAGAAGACATATACGGTAAACATTCAATGCTGTCAAACAGACAGGACAGACAACAGATAGAGGTATTATGTCAACATTTTCCCAACTTCGGCATCCTGGAGGTTGTACTCAATTCTGGCCACAGGGGTTGCTGTCACTCCATCCTCTATGATGAAGAGCCCTTGATCACAGACTTCCTCCTTCCTTTGATCACCAGTATTTTCTGGTATTTCCTTTATGGTGCCATAAAATACCTGTAACATAACCTACATAAGTATCAAAAGAAGAAAAGTCCAAATGTCTGGTATATATAAAAAGGTAAAGGTAGTCTCTGACATTAAGTCCAGTCATGTCTGACTCTGGGGTGTGGTGCTCATCTCCATTTCTAAGCCGAAGAGCCAGCGTTGTCCGTAGACACCTCCAAGGTCATGACTGCATGGAGCGCCGTTACCTTCCCGCCGGAGCGGTACCTATTGATCTACTCACATTTGCATGTTTTCAAACTGCTAGGTTGGCAGAAGCTAGGGCTGACAGCGGAAGCTCACGCTGCTCCCCGGAATCGAACCTGCGACCTTTCGATCAACAAGCTCAGCAGCTCAGTGCTTTAACCCACTGCGCCACCGGGGGCTCCTCTGGTATATATACATAACACAATAACAAGTAATCCTGGGTACAATGTCCTTGTTTCGGGGGATCCTTCTTCAGCTTGTGTTGACTTACAAATAGTCTATAACAGTGTTTTGATATGTGGCTATTGAATCCATGGTCTCAAGATCTTGTATGTTGTTATGGATATACTGCCATCTCTTTAATTACATTTGCTTAGTCCTGTTTCAATTCAATGCATTTTTCGTGATGCTTATCTTCTAAACAAAACATAGGCACAAACTGATAGTAACTGTAATGAATTAACCAAAATAGATATGTATAAACACCCCATATGTTCTACAAACCCTTAGTCTAGTATACAAAATATAAAAATATAAAGATAAGAACTATAATGGACTTATAGCCCATTATTATGCAGAGGTCAAACAGCTTAGGTAGACAGTAAGCCGGGCTGAAGGTCGGGTGCTCACCCCGATTTGGGCTTCAAACTTCCAACCTTTCGATTGGTAAGATCATAGAATCATAGAATCAAAGAGTTGGAAGAGACCTCATGGGCCATCCAGTCCAACCCCCTGCCAAGAAGCAGGAATATCGCATTCAAATCACCCCTGACAGATGGCCATCCAGCCTCTGCTTAAAAGCTTCCAAAGAAGGAGCCTCCACCACACTCCGGGGCAGAGAGTTCCACTGCTGAACGGCTCTCACAGTCAGGAAGTTCTTCCTCATGTTCAGATGGAATCTCCTCTTGTAGTTTGAAGCCATTGTTCCGGTCCTAGTCTCCAAGGAAGCAGAAAACAAGCTTGCTCCCTCCTCCCTGTGGCTTCCTCTCACATATTTATACATGGCTATCATATCTCCTCTCAGCCTTCTCTTCTTCAGGCTAAACATGCCCAGCTCCTTAAGCCGCTCCTCATAGGGCTTGTTCTCCAGACCCTTGATCATTTTAGTCGCCCTCCTCTGGACACATTCCAGCTTGTCAGTATCTCTCTTGAATTGTGGTGCCCAGAATTGGACACAATATTCCAGATGTGGTCTAACCAAAGCAGAATAGAGGGGTAGCATTACTTCCTTAGATCTAGACACTATGCTCCTATTGATGCAGGCCAAAATCTAGTGTCAGCAAGATCTATTGCTTCTGGTGATTAACCAGCTGTGCTAAAGCCCAGCCCATAACATTACATTAGGGAATTAACAAATAATGTGGGACTCACCACTCCATCATTTTCTCCTCCCTTACTTAGACACACCCTTTTCTGAGATAAAGGTTACCACGGATTATGTCAGCAGGCCATTCTGTGAGATGAATTTCTGAAAAGGAACATTTCCAAGGGCTCTGTTGACCACCCAGGCTCCTTGCAAAGGTCATGCAGCCCTAGATAATACAAGCAATTGAATGAAATGGTACAGTTCTTTGGTGACAGTCTGCATTTTGAAACCGATGAGTGGAAAGTCTCATTTGAATATCCTGAATGTTCCTAACAAATGAAAGATTCTCAGCAGGGAGTCGGTTGAGCTATAACCTTTTCTCCTCGGTGTATCCTTGCTGTTTTAATCCATGAAGCCATATGAAAATTATCCAGTCATTTTCATATATCTCTGAATTGTGAGAGGCATGAAAAAGGCTTGTGCATTTTGTGAGAATTGTTATCTGTTTCTGCTTGCCAGATACCAGAACCCACCCACCCCCATCCATTTTTGCATGCCTCCTAAAAACGGGTGCAGCCGAATGGGTGTTTTCAGTCTGTAGCCAAAAACTGTGGCTAGATCCGGCCCATTGGTGGCTTATGAGGCTCCCCATTCTTTTGGGAGCTTTTCCTTTCTTACCTTTGAGGGACCCTGGGTGTCAGCAATGAGGTTAAGAAAGCACCCTATCCAGCTCATTATGGGGGGGGGGGTATCACACAGGTTCTCCTTCCGTATCCTTCATTAAGACCTGGATTTAAAAAAGCATCAGAGTTACGATAGCACTCTTTCTGGATCCTTTACTTTCTATTTGTAGAAGACTCTGGATTTAACGCTTCTTAAAGCTGTTTTTACTCTAGAGGAGAGACAGGCATTTGTGCTTTCTCTCCCAGCATCAGCAACATACTATGCAGCTTTCCAAGGCATTTTGAGGAGGCTCATGGAAGGAAGAGCAATGACCGGAGCTCAGTGGAGCTATCCTTCCTGGACTACCTTAAAAATCCCCTCTCTTACTGCCTACAATCTCCCCTCTGCTTGGGTTTTGCTTCCTTAAAGCCATTTCTATTTTCTACTCTAGAGGAAAGGTAAGATTCTCTTTTTTGTTTGCTAGGATTACTATTGTAATTCTCATTATTATCTTTTAGAAGTATTTTCTGAAGGAGAGGAAGGGAAGGAAAAAATAAGCTAAAGGGGTGACTCCCCAAGCCCCCAAATGCACATGCGTGCATGCTATTTATTTATTTATTTATTTATTTATTTATTTATTTATTTCCTGTATTTGTATACCACCTTTCTCAGCCAATTGGCGACTCAAGGCTGTTTCCAACAAATCAGTATACATAAAACATAATATAGATAAAAAACATTAAACAGTATAAGACATCACAAAAGCAATAAAAACAACATAATGAGTGTCTCATTATTCTCAAGCATTGTCCAATTCCATTGTCAGGTCATTCGATTTCCTATATTAGCTACTCTGTATTTGTAAATGCTTGCTCGAATAGCCACATTTTAACCTGCCTCCGAAACGTCAAGAGGAAGGGAGCAGATCTGATTTCCCTAGGGAGGGCATTCCATAGCCGAGGGGCCACCACTGAGAAGGCCCTGTCTCTCGTCCCCACCAAATGTGCTTGTGACGACGGCAGGAGCAAGAGTAGGGCCTTCCCAGATGATCTTAAAGACCTCAGTGGTTCGTAAGGGAAGATACATTCGGACAGGTAAGTTGGGCCAGAACCATTTAGGGCTTTATAGGCCAAAGCCAGCACTTTGAATTGGGCCTGGTAGCAAACTGGCAGCCAGTGGAGCTGGCGCAACAGGGGGGTTGTATGCTCCCTAAGCGCCACTCCTGTTAACAACCTGGCTGCCGTTCATTGGACTAGTTGAAGCTTCTAGTTGCTACCCACCATCCCAGGTACCCAACTTCCTGTAAGTCCCACTAAATTAAAAGAATGAGGAAAATAAAGGAACATTAAAAAAAAGATTCAACTGAGATGCCAAATAGGGGAGGAGGAGGAACTGTGATCGGCTGCCACATGTTACCTTTTCGATTGAGAAGCCCTGATGGCTGGGCCCTTGCAGTTTCACATCTGAACAAAATGGAAAAGTTGGATTGGCTGTGCTAAAATGGATCCGGGTTCAAGTCTAGTATAAATAACAGGGGGAGGAAAAACCATCAACACCCAGTAAGAGAAATGTCTCCACCTTATATCCTTTGATGTGTGGTGGCTTCCATGTTGGGACCACTGAATTCATTTAACATGGACTTTATTGTGTGAACTTTAGTCTGAATTCAACTTTGGTCCATAGTGCTGTGACTTATTTCTCTTCCCCAAACATCTGTGGTCGCTATGGCTCCATCTACACCGTAGAATGAATGCAGTTCAATGCCACTTTAAATGCCTTGGTTCATTGCTATGGAATCCTGGAAGTTGTCATTTTGCAAGATCATTAGCCTTCTCTGCCAAAGAATGCTGGTGCCACACCAAACTGCATCTCCCATGACCCCATGAGATTGAACCATGGCAACAAATTGCTTTCAATCTACAAGGTAGATGGACCCTAAGGGAAACATCTCCACCTTATGCCCAGTGATGCCTGGTGGCTTCCATGTTGGGGATAGTAAAGGGTAAAGGTTTGTTGCTGATGCAACCTTGGCAACAAAGGGAGAGCATCCTAGAAAGGATGCTGAGCCAATTGAGTTTCCACTCTGTTGCCATGGCAACCAGAGATCCAGACACAATGGCGGAGGGATGGCAAGAGGCCATGGCAGTGGATCTAGCTGAATGCAATACTCAAAGTCAGAGAGAAAGCTGAGATGGGAGGTAAACATGGTGGATGATGTTCAGGTGATACAGAAGGGGTGAGGAGAAGAGAGGCTCAAAGTTTAACCCCTTAGATATTTAGGGTATAGAAAAGTACATTATTTAATTACATGACAAGTGCATTTTCCTCAGACCTGGAATAATCACCACCATTGATAACAAATGGTTTGTTTTGCTTCTTTGAACAAACTCAGTATCTCCGGATTTCTAGTGGAGGAAAACATTTAATAGCAAGTGGGAGTTTCTTGGCATATTTATTGTGTTGCATTCTTTATTTTGCTGGACAAAAAAAGAGCTGAGTAAGAAACAGAGGCTTCTCTCACTTACTGAGTTTCCCTGGATGAGAAGGGATTAGAGCTTTAGTCTTCCAAAGTCATAGGGTGCATTTACACCAGGTATGGGCAAAGCCAGGCTGGGGGCTGGATGCAGCCTCTGGAGCTCTTGTCTTAGGCGCTCCTCCCTCACACCATCCTATCCTTCCTTCCTTCTCTCTTCCCTACCTCCTTCCCTCTCTCCCTTGCTTACCATCCTCTTTCTCCCTCCCACCTTCCTTCCCTTCCACCCTTTCATCCTTCCTTCCTTTCCTCTTTCCTCCCTTCTTCCCTCTCTCCCTCTTTCTCCTCCCTCCCTCCCTCCCTTCTTTCCCTTTTGTCTTTCCTTCCTTCTCTCTTTCCTCCCTCCCTTCCTTCCCACCCTCCCTCCCTTTCCCTCTCTCCATCCCCTTCCATCCTTTCATCCTTTCTTCTCTCTTTCTTCCCGCCTTCCTTTCTCCCTCTTTCTCCTTCCTTCCTTCCTTCCTTCCTTCCTTTCTTCCTTCCTTCCTTCCTTCCCTCCCTTTTGTCTTTCCTTCTCTCTTTCCTCCCTCCCTCCCTTCCCTCCCTCTTTCTCTCTCCCTCCATTCCCTTCCAACCTTTTCATCCTTCCTTCCTCTCTTCTTTCCGCCCTCCTTCCCTCTCTCCTTCTTTCTCCTTCCTCCCTCCCTTCCTTTTGTCTTTCCTTCACTCACCCTTCCCTCCTTCCCTCCCTCCCTCTTTTTCTCTCCCTCCATTCCTGTCCACCTTTCATCCTTCCTTCCTTCTCTCTTTCCTTCCTCCTTCCCTTCCTTCCTTCCATCCTTCTCTTCCTCCCTCCCTCCCTTTCTTCCTTCTCTTTTTCCTCCCTCCTTCCTTCTTTCCCTTCCTTTCATCCTTCCCTTCCACCCTTCCTTCCCTTCCTTCCCTTTTGTCTTTGCTTCCTTCTCTCTTTCTTTCCTTCTTCTCTCCCTCCCTTTTTCTCCCTCCCTCTTTCTTTCCTTCCTTCCATCCTTCTCTTCCTCCCTCCCTCCCTTTCTTCCTTCTCTTTTTCCTCCCTCCTTCCTTCTTTCCCTTCCTTTCATCCTTCCCTTCCACCCTTCCTTCCCTTCCTTCCCTTTTGTCTTTGCTTCCTTCTCTCTTTCCTTCCTTCTTCTCTCCCTCCCTCTTTCTCCTTCCCTTCCCTTCCCCTTCCTTCCTTCATTCCTTCCATCCCTCACCAGGCAGAAAGGCCTCTTAGCATGGAGTGCTAGCATGTGCCCCCAAGTTAGAAAATTTGCCCATGCCTGATCTACACTGTAGAATCAATGCACCTTGCCTTCACTTTAACTGCTATGGCTCAATGCTGGAGAATCGTGGCCAGTGGGCCATTCTCAGTCCCAAAAGCAAAACAATTAAATGATTGTCATGGCCATGACACACAAGCAAGGCGGGAAGCAGCAACCACACCCTCCCCAATTCCTGGGAAAGAACTTTGTGAACCGAAAGCAAACTTCAACACTCGCACGTCGCATTCTGTATACAAGCTGTCAAATCTCAACATTTACTGTGAGCGTTCCATTCTGCCATCTGATAGGTACATTTTGCGGTTTCCACAGGAGACCCTAATGGAACCAGAAATAGCTATACAGGCTCCTTGTCAAGGCAATATGTTTCTAAACCGATTTCCAATTGAAATAATAGTGTCTGTTTTGACATTAAAAGGCAAGAACTGTTGTGTGTGTGTGCTTGCGTGTTTGAAAAAGAAAGTTTCTCTGGAATTTCAGACCATTTTCCATGACTTATTCTAGCTTTTAAAAAAATAACTCCCAGGATTTAATTAGACAGGCCTTGATGCTCTAATGCTAAGTATGCAGAGGTGGGTGCATTGACGGGGGAAAGGAAAAGAAGCAAGTATTCCAGTTCCACTAAAAGTACAATGAGATACCACCTAAGCCCTTTTCTGGCATACTTGAGAATTAGCCTCTTTTGGTAGTATTTCTAAAACTCTGGAAGGAATAGTATGACTATCTAAACTGTTCAAAATCTATAGCCCTCTGACACATGTATGTAAAATGCTGTAATCTGCTCTGAGTGCCTTAGGAGAGAGAGGCAGAATATACATAAAGTGGATAATGATGATGATGATGATGATGATGATGATGATGATGATGATGATGATGATTAACAACAACATCAACAACAACTGGATATCATAGTTACCATCCAGTTGTTGTTGATGTTGCTGTTAATAATAATAATAATAATAATAATAATAATAATAATAATAATGGCCTGCCAACCTCCAAAATAACAAGACCACACACAAGCATTTGGGTTTAAATATGGGCAACTTTTATTAACTGTTACCTGTTAAACTTTGATTGGATCTAAATCTATGGATCCTGAACTTGGTGGCAAAGCCGAGGTAGTGTCTTTGTCTGGCCTACCCTTCAGCTATTTAGGGCGAAATACCCGCCCTAATCCGGGCAACCTCTAAGGAAAATGTGTCGGATAATTTTCTCTCCAGGTATCTGAGACCCAACTCTCTCCATTCCAAGGCAATTTCAATTCCCCTCACCTAATCAAATTGAATCTTAGGTGAGTGTTTTACTTAATGGCCTTCACCCCTGAAGGGGGTGTCTTGGGCATATACCAAAGTCTAGCTTTCCTAACTGTTTACTGTGATCACCTATTTAATGCCACACCTTCCCAATTTGCCCTGCAACCTTATAGGGTAAGTGAAAAAACCCTCGTAGAGCATATGAGGGGGAAACCCGGCCCCTTAACGGCAACCCTAATATACTGTTTAATGGGTGGGAGTGGTGGGTTGACGCTGAGCTCGAGAATCTATATGGGGGCAGGCCAATGCCGAGGGCCTGGCTTTGCCCCCTTTAAATTAGTTCTCAAACGGAACTTACTGCTCTCTTTTGGGAGTGGAGGCAAACCTCTCTCCCACCCTAGTTGCACCAGTGTGGGAAAGCTTCTACTACTACTACTACTACTAATAATAATAATAATAATAATAATAATAATAATAATAATAATCCACTTTATTTATATTCTGCCCTTCTGCCCTAAGGCATTCAAAGCAGATTACAGCATTTTACATACTTAGGCAAACATTCAATGCTTTTTATAATAGTATACAATGAGAAACACAAACACAAAGATAGAGGCTTCTCCTTTCATTTCTGGTTTCTGGAGCCAGTGCTCATCTCTGGCTCAGGGGAGGTGCCTGTCTTCATTTTCAAGCCAAGGAGCCTGCGTTGTCACCTCTGTTTGTGTGGCCAGCAAGATTGCTTACAGCAGCTCTTTGCCTTTTCCTGCAGAAGCGGTACCTATTTATCTACTCACATTTGCATGTTTTCAAACTGCTAGGTTGGCAGGAACTGGAGCTGACAGACGAGTGCTCACCCCGTCTCATGGATTCAAACTACCAACCTTCAGCTCAGCAGCACAGCAGTATAAGGGTTTAACCCATTGGAAGAAGGTGACCATAGAATCAGCTTAGGAGACCTGGTGATCCCTGAAGAGTTTTCCTACAAGAACTGCCCCAAGCATGAAAACTTTGTATGCTATGAAGTCTGCTGTATGAATATCTGGGCTAAATTTATTGTTGATATTGCAATTAATTGCTATGGGGATGCTCTTAGCTAATTCAATTTTGCCTAATCTAAATTTTACTATGGTTACTTATATTTAATGTGTTATAGTTTATTTTAATGATATTGAATTTTATTCTGCAAGCTGTATACGCCACCTATCTATATATATACAAATGCTCTGTGCATAATGAGTACCTTAAAAACAAAAGAATCAATGAACGAAATCACACCAAATTTGGCAACAAAATGGCTCACAACACAAGGAGTGACCATCACTCAAAAATTATGATTTTGTCATTTGGGAGTTGTAGTTGCTGGGATTTATAGTTCACATACATTCAAAGAGCATTCTGAATTCCATCAATGATGGAATTGAACCAAACTTGGCACACGAAACTCTCATGACCAACGGAAAATGCTGGAAGGGTTTGGTGGGCATTGACCTTGAGTTTGGGAGTTGTAGTTCACCTACATCCAGAGACCACTGTGGACTCAAACAATGATGGATCTGGACCAAACTCTACAAGAATACTCAATAGCCCAAATGTGAACACTGGTGGAGTTTTGGGAAAATAGAATTTTGACATTTGGGAGTTGTAGTTGCTGGGATTTATAGTTCACGTACATTCAAAGAGCATTCTGAATTCCATCAATGATGGGATTGAACCAAACTTGGCACACTAAACTCTCATGACCAACAGAAAATGCTGGAAGGGTTTGGTGGGCATTGACCTTGAGTTTGGGAGTTGTAGTTCACCTACATCCAGAGACCACTGTGGACTCAAACAATGATGGATCTGGACCAAACTCTACAAGAATACTCAATATGCCCAAATGTGAACACTGGTGGAGTTTTGGAAAAATAGAATTTTGACATTTGGGAGTTGTAGTTGCTGGGATTTATAGTTCACCTATAGTCACAGAGTATTCTGAACCCCACCAATGATAGAATTGGGCCAAACCTCCCACACAGAACCCCCATGTGGGCAACAGGAACCCGTGGCAGGGGATGGCTAGTTTTATATAGTATTTTTATATTGCTTTATATCATTGCACTTTTGTACCATATTTATTTAGATGCATGCAAATGGTCTATGGCCTAAGGATTAATAAACTGTATGAGGAGGAAATAAATTGAGATTTCCATTTCTATTAGACGCTTAAGTTGCTTTCTCTAAAATGAACTTTCCCCAAGTTCTGGTGTTGCTTCTCTTCTCAAAATGTAGATTTCAGATTGCTTTATGTTAAGATATGGAGTCTTCCAGGAGGGCGTTTGACATGTGCAGAAGAATTTAACATGGGATTAAATCATGTGCACCGTCGCTCGGGGGAACAAATCCTATGGAAATCCACAAGAGTTACTTCTGAATAAATCCACACAGGTTGGGGCTGTTAATCACAGCTCATGGCATGCTTTCCCCCTCTTTCTGACACAATTCTGCCCAGGCCTGCAATGAGATCCCAAGGTTTCCACTTTTTGAGATATGGCCTGCTTGGCAAATTGGAGAATGGGGTTTGCCATTTTGAAATAGTGTTCTGCCAGACTGTGTTTCATCAAACGTTGCCCTGTGCACTGAAGTTTGAGTGCGTCTGTGGGAATTAATGGTCGGAAAGACCCACCGGATATGAGACAACGTCATGTATCACTGTTAGGGTCTCAGAATTCAACGCAGGAGAAGAGTCTGGGCCATTAAATCTCCCCACAGTAGAAAACGCACCGGCAGCTTCTTCTGGCTCTTTTCTCTCTAGACTTGTAAACCACCTCTATTTCAACCTGTTGCAATTGGCCTTGGCTCTAAGTACACCACTGAGCAAACAAAAGAAGGTAGGCCCTTGGCTACCATCACAAAAGCAGATTTAAAGGCATAAGCCAAGTTTGGAGAAAATGCAAATATGGCACCAAAGTAGGGAGGTTAGTTTTCAACTATTTCATCTTTGCAAGTAAGGACAAACAATCACTAGCGTTGTCTCTACTGTTGTCCCTGTGCAATTCCTACTTAGTGCTAACACATCTTGAAGTGTTTTGGGAAATTATTCTGTGCAGAAATACTCTTACAGTCAATCCTAACTCAATAAGGGGACCAAGAGCTGTCTGAGCCAACATGAAGCTCACTGAAATTGTGCTATGTCCCACATTTTCTTGTTTACAGCGGAACCAATCCTGGGGCAGAAATATAAGCATCCATAACATTGAGATATAACCATCTAACATTGCAGATTAGAATGGGGACCAAAAAAATCCTGCCTGGATCTGAAGTGATCTATTCAGGCCCATTGTTCAGCCATGTATTGAACCACAGAACTGGTCTGATGAGGAAATTACAAGGCTGATGACAAATGTGAGCATCAACAGAGGTCATGTTGACACCAGATACATCACAGTGCAACATCATGGCACAGATCTATGT
Source organism: Anolis sagrei ordinatus (assembly GCF_025583915.1). Lineage (NCBI taxonomy): Eukaryota > Metazoa > Chordata > Lepidosauria > Squamata > Anolidae > Anolis > Anolis sagrei. The sequence continues at coordinate 39,003,085 of NW_026847882.1, read as the reverse complement.
CCTCTTCCACATGTAGGTCCTGTAGGTTTCAAAACATTGGACCTGCCTCTACACCATCCCAAAGAGAGATGGAGGAGGAAACAGAGATGTATGGGCTAGGAATTTAATGACAAATATTCTTTCCATCCTTGTTCCAAAGCCATTTTAGGTCCGCAAAATTCCCTTCCAAAATGGCATGTCAGGAAAGTTGAGATAAATCTCCCATTCTTATCTTGGCCACGGTGGTCCATGCTCTCGTTACATCTAGGACAGACTACTGCAACACACTCTACATGGGGTTGCCTTTGAAGACTGTTCAAAAGCTTCAAATAGTCCAAAGAGAGGCAGCCAGGTTAATAACTGGGGTAGCATATAGGGAGCATACAACTCCCATATTACACCAGCTTCACTGGCTGCCTGTTTGCTATTGAGCACAATTCAAAGTGCTGGCTTTGACCTATAAAGCCCTAAATGGCCCCGGCCCAATTTACCTATCCGAACACATATCTCGATATGAACCATCGCAGAGATTAAGATCCTCTGGGGAGGCACTGCTTTCCGTCCCGCCATTGCCACAGGCGTGATTGATGGGGATGAGAGACAGGGCCTTCTCGGTTATTGCTTCCTGGCTATGAAACTTCCTTCCTGGTGAGATCAGGTCCTGTCCTTTAGAAGGATGGTAAAAACTTGGCTGTGGGACCAAGCTTTCAGGACAGGAAATCAGCAATAGGAAAAATTACCGGCCAATTAGATTTGACACTGATGACTAGGACGGTTTGAAATGGTGTATTTTAATATTGAGATAAATGTTTTGAATGTTTATGTATGTGTATATGAATTTGTGTCCTGGCATTGAATGTTTGCTGTGTATATGCTGTGCTCCACCCTGAGTCCCCTTTGGGGTGAGAAGGGCAGAATATAAATGTTTTAAATAAATAAATAAATAATCTCAGCTGCTTTGAGCTTGCAAGGAACTTCTTGAAGGCAAGAAGTTGAATAAACACTGGACCCATCAATTCAGCTTTCAACAAAAGCGGCACTCTTGCTATGTTTACAAAATATGTACACCACATTCTCCGGTCATGTCTGTTCACATCTTAGCACACTCCGCAGAGCACAATGTCCTTCTTTTCCAGTTTGCACAGGAAACTCCAAATGTGGCAATCTACCAATTCTACACACCTCTCTTGTTTTAACCAATGCACTACTGAAACCACACAGCTTAAACCAGGGGTCCTTAACCTTTTTAAACAAAAGGCTAGGTCACAGTCCCTCAAACTGTTGGAGAGCCGGATTATAATTTGAAAAAACATGAATGAATTCCTATGCACATTGCACATATCTTATTTGTAGTGCAAAAACACTTTAAAGCAATACAGTAATTAAAATGAAAAACAATTTTAACAAATATAAACTTATTAGTATTGCAATGGGAAGTGTAGGGCTACTTTTGGCTGATGAGATAGGATTGTAGTTGTTGTGTGCTTTCAAGTCATTTCAGACTTAGGTTGACCCTGAGTGAGGGCCAGGTAAATGACCTTGAAAGGCTGTATCCGCCCCCCGGGCTTTAGTTTGAGGACCCCTGGTTTAAACTAAGCATTTTTCACAAAAGAAACCATTATATACTGACATGTCAGTCCTTTCTTTTTGGAAAATTTGGCTTCACTGGGTCTCTTTGAGCCCCCGGAACCCCAAAGATTTCCTTTTTGACCCAATATAATAATTCTCTGACATCTGATCAATGCTCCATTACTGCTCAAGCAGGGAGCTTTGAGATGGTAGAACAGAAGCTCTCCGAAGATCTAGGTGCTCTTACTGCGTATTACAGGGAAAACCAGCTGATCTCTAACCCATCTAAAACACAGACATGTGTTTTTCATCTCAAGAACAGACAAGCATCCCGAGCTCTGAGGATCACCTGGGAAGGAATCCCACTGGAGCATTGCAGCACACCCAAATACCTGGGAGTCACTCTGGACTATGCTCTTACCTACAAGAAGCACTGCCTGAACATCAAGCAAAAACTGGGTGCTAGAAACAATATCATAAAGCTGACTGGCACAACCTGGGGATCACAACCAGATACAGTGAAGACATCTGCCCTTGCGCTATGCTACTTTGCTGCTGAGTATGCATGCCCAGTGTGGAACACATGTCACCACACTAAAACAGTAGATGTGGCTCTTAATGAGACATGTCGCATTATCACGGGGTGTCTGCGCCCTACACCACTGGAGAAATTACACTGTCGAGCCGGTATTGCACCACCTGACATCCGCTGGGAAGTAGCAGCCAATAGTGAAAAGACCAAGGCAGTGACATATCCAGCCCATCCCCTGTTTGGGTATCAGCCAGCACGTCAACAACTTAAATCTAGAAATAGTTTTCTAAGATCTACAGAGACACTCGCTGGAACACCTCAGCAAGCAAGAATCCAAAAGTGGCAGGCTCAAATCCAGAACCTCAACCAATGGCTGATACCAAATGAGGGACTCCCCCCTGGGCACAAAGAAGATTGGGCGACTTGGAAAGTGCTGAACAGACTGCGCTCTGGCACCACAAGATGCAGAGCCAACCTCAAGAAACGGGGCCACAAAGTGGAATCCACAACATGCGGGTGTGGAGAAGAGCAAACCACTGACCACCTCCTGCAATGTACCCTGAGCCCTGCCATATGCACAATGGAGGACCTTCTTGCAGCAACACCAGAGGCACTCCAAGTGGCCAGATACTGGTCAAAGGATATTTAATCAACTACCAAACTTGCAAATTTTGTGTTTTGTTTGTTTGTTTGTTTGTTTGTTTTGTTCTGTTAGAAATGTAATACAATTGACTGGTTGCCCTGACACAACAAACAAATAAATGCTCTTTTATGGCTTTGCAGATAATAATCTCCTGAGCTTGGAAACATCACCTTTTTCGAGACAAGATTCAGAATAGTTTAGCCAGTGAGGTCTCTTCTCTCTTCCCAGCTCAGTAAGTTTTCTCCTCTGCTGGGATGGAGACACCTCAAGCTAGTTGCAAAATATTGTAGAAGCAGCTCCCCATACCAGCCAGGTCACTGGAATTGATCTTCTTGCCTACAGTGGATGGATAACTGTGTTTTGAAAATGAGTGGCATTTCCAAATTGGTTTCTGACAAGGTGTTGCAAGGGTCATTGCCCCTTGAAATGGTGACCGGACAAGTGTCTGACTCTGGAATAATCCTGCTGGTAATGGTATACTAGCCACTCCAGTCTCAACACAAGCATGGTTTAGACCATCCCTGGAGTATTCCTTGCCTAAGAAAACCATATGAAATTCATAGCGTCACCGTTAGTCAACCAGACTCATAAGGCCAAACCAAGATGGACCCTACCACCCTTCAACTGGCTTGAGCTTTATTAAGAAAGCAAATCAATGTTGTGGGAGACCTCTGATCCGTGTCACTAAACACTTGAGGTTTTCCATCTCAGAAGCATTCCCTGCAGCACTGAGGAAAATTCCTTATGGTAGCATAATTTGTGGAACAGCTTGTCTTTGATTTAGCTGTAGCTGGTAGAAGATATTTTGTTATTTTGTTAAATATGGCTTTCAGCACTCTGCAATCTTCCTCCCGCCCCCATTTTCTCTCTCTTTTGCCTATGATTCTGTAATGTAGGGCTTTGGGTCGCACATTTGTAGAGAGCGATGGCTTTCACAGCATCAGAAAAGTTGGGCACGGCGATGTTTGATGGAAAACTTTTGCTTTTCCAAAGCTGCCTGCAGGGCCCCCGTGGGACGTTGTGCATGTGCTATAACGGGAGGCAGAAAACATATATAAAAAATCAAAACAGCACTGCTGTTCAGGTATATGTGAGCGCGCAAGTCTGTGCATATGCATGCAATTCTCGCTATGTGTCTTTCTGGAATGTACAGCACTGTCTCGGGTGCCTGCTGTGTTCAGGCTTCATCTCAGCTGTGACAGAACCTATCTGATCATTAATAACACAATAATGGAATAGCGACTGGAGAGACACTTGGATAATCATCTAAGCAAAGGCTCATTAGCACGGCGGAACAATCACTGCCATGTAATAACAGATCCCAGGAAATTTCAATTAAAATGGGAAGTTTGTTGCAGCTTCATTTTAGAGGCAGCAAACTGATGCTGTAATTACTGACAGGCGGGATGAGTCCAACCTTTGTCTTCCAGGAGATTTTATTCCCCCAAGGCTTGGCGAAGGGGTTTCTTCTGAGTACTCAGCAAGTACTCAGATTCTGCCCCCTTTGCTGCTCAAGGTCAGGCAAGCTCCATGCCTCCCTTTTCCCAAAAGAGAAGGCACTTATTTCAGCCAGTGTCCCTCCCAGCTCTTTGACTTTGGGAAATTTTGCCAACCACAAAGTATATACAAAAAGACCCTAATAACCATAGTTTTAGTTTCACTTGGGAAAAATGGTCTTTAGGAGTATTGTCGAAGGCTTTCATGGCCGGAATCACTGGGTTGTTGTAGGTTTTTCCAGGTTATATGGCCATGTTCTAGAGGCATTTTCTCCTGATGCTTCGCCTGGACACAGCATATTATTTGAGAACACAGAAATGCTGGACCACTCTCACAACCACCATGTCAGACTACACAGAGAAGCCATTGAAATCCACAAGCACGTGTACAATTTCAACAGAAAGGAGGAAACCATGAAAATAAACAAAATCTGGCTATCAATATTAAAAAAACTCTAAAATTACAACAGCAAAACAACAGAGAGTAAACAATCAAGCACATCTAATCACCTCTCAACAAAAGATTCCCCCAGGTACTGCCAAGCCATCAAATGCTAATTAAGGTGGTCAGTTGAAACATTCACACCTAGCTCCAGCAGACAAGAGTCCTTTGTCCCACTCTGGTAATTCCACAGATATATAAACCCATTTTCCTACTTCCAACAGACCTCACTACCTCTGAGGATGCTTGGCATAGATGCAGGTGAAACGTCAGGAGAAAATGGCTCTAGAACATGGCCATATAACCCAGAAAAACCTACAACAACCCAGTCTTTAGGAGTTTGCTAGATCCTCCAGGTAGTCCTATAGAAACATCTTTTAGACGTGCCCTCATGAACATCATTCCCTATCTTATTAATTTCTCCAGCAGACAATGGGCAACTTTTTTAAAGTATATTTTTATTCATTTTCTTAGAATACATCAATACATCAATACCTTCCATACTCTTATAGTCCATCTTTAATTCATTACATCAACTATAAGTGTATATATACCTTGTGTGTGTGTGTGTGTATGTGTGTGTGTGTGTGTGTGTGTGTATATATACACACACATATATATAAACCTCTGTCCCTCCCCCCCCCCCTTCCGAGCCACTTCAATTTACATTCTCTTTCCAAAATACCATTTCTTCTTGTGGAGGTAATTTCCCATCTACTTCTTTTAAGCCATTCTCAATAAATTTTCCCCAAACTTTATCAAAGTTGTTTTCTTTCCATACCCCTTTCCTGACTCTTAACCTACATGTCAATTTATCGTTTATTACTATTTTCCATAGTTCTTTATACCATTCTTCAATTGATATATTTATTTTACCTTTCCAATTCTTCACTTTCAGTAATCTTGCTGTGGTTAACATGCTATCTATTGCATCTTTCTCCATTTTTTTCAATTTCTTAACATTATATAGTGACAACAGTGCAATGCTTGCGCAGGCAACTTTTGACAACTCAGAGCCAATTCCGTGTCTCAGGTTGGATTTACAATTTAACACTACTGTAACTGCCATGGCTCAATACTAGGAGTTTTGGTTTGGTGAAGCACCTGCACCCACTGTCTAAAGACCTTATCAAATTACCATTACTCCATAAGATTGAGCTGTGGCAAGTAAAGTGGTGTCAAATGGTATTAACTCTTCAGCAGGCCTGCACGACGTATGCCCACCAGGCTGGATATAGCCTGCAAAGGGCTTCCCTGTGGCCCATGGGCAGAACTGGGCTTCCCTTGCACCGCTCAGCCCTTTGCATGTCTGCCTGACCAATAAGGCAGATGTGTGAAGCTCCAACAGCAAAATAAAAGCCCAGACCTTTCACCAGTTTCATGCTATTCGGGCATGGGAGGAGGGAGGAGTGGCCTGTGGAAGTGTTTTTGTAATATTGCCATTTTTCAAGGGCCAAGTTGTTCTGTCCTCTGCAGTGTAGGTCAGTGTTTCCCAACCTGTGGTCCATGGACCACCAGTGGTCTACAAGAACTAAAATATGGCCCGTGGTCTCACAAAAACCTCTTATAATGCCAAGGCTTATTAAATATGGTTTCTTTAGGTGAGCAGATGGCGACTAATGGATGGCATATGCTCTGTATCAGAAATCAGAACTGATGTGGTCTATCTAATGCAATTTTCTGAATCAGCACCCCAAATAACCAAATCAAATCTAAAGTTGACCAAAAACTGATCTGTAACCCTTTTGGTACTAATGTTGGAGAGTGGTCCCTGGTCAAGTAGTCCCTGGAAAAAATAAAAAAAGGTTGGGAACCACTAGTGAAGTCGATAGGAACTTTAGAAGGGTCTGCTCCAGGAGGAGAGACCCTGCGGCCCCACCAAAGAGGGATCGCTACGTTGGTGAGTAAAGACAAGCAAAATTTTAAGCAATTTTAATTCCCCTAGGTTCCCAAAAAGAATCTCACCAGTGTGGAAGAAAGCGCCACTGAGATGTTTATTAGCGATTCAGCTGAAAAGGATGCAAAGCAGCAATCATTCGCCAAGCGAATGTATAGAAATAAATGCCATTTTAATAGAAAAAACAGAGTGTGGGGTTTGAATCCCCCCCCCCACCTGGCTTGAAGGTGATTGGCTGGTGCATCAACAACTGGGAGGAGGCTTGTCGGTCCCTCGAGTGCCTGGGTCAATCACAGAGCTTCTGCCGCCTTGGCGTGTCGATGAATCAGGAGGGAGGGATGTGGGACAAGGGAATACAATGCATTCTTGAATGGATTATGGAGTTACAGGAAATGTCCAGGAGGCCTGACGAGTCTGAACCAGCCTTCAAGAAAAGCCAATCTATTGTGTCGTGGTTGATCTGAGATAAGCATTGATCACTTAATCCGAGTTTTCCTCTTGCAGTCAGCAGGGGCACAATGGGGGAGATTTTGGGTGAATGTCTTTAATGGAAAGGCTCGAAAGAAACGGGTTGGGGGAAGAGGACTTCTCGAAGGTCCTTGTTTCCCCCCATTGTAATGTGATTAAAAAGTCTGCCAAATGATTATCTTCTTGATGGCCTGACTCCGAAGTCAAGAAAATAATTCTTTGTTAATTTTCCATGCAAGAAATGTTCTGAGATAAGGGTCTTCACAATCACTAATTGCTTTTTGCAAAGGCAGGACAACTTCCTTATACATTTTCCTCAAGGAGAAGGGAAGGGGGCAAAAGGGTCAGGGCAAGGTCAAATACATGAAGGGAAATACAGAAATACAGGAGAAAATATGAAAATATAGAAATCATAATACAGAGAGTAAACCCAACTACCCTCCCCCAGTGTCCATAGTTCATATTATTCATAGGAAGGTCCATAAAGGGAAATATATCCATGAGGGGGAAAGAGAGGCCCTTGTTTGTGAGATGGGGGACCATCAGGAGCCCAGGTGTGTCTCAGATGGAAAAAGTCAAATACTTTTGTGGCATGATTTTCAGTAATAAATTGGTTACCTTCTGCTATAAACATATGAAAATAGGGCATAAAGCCTTGATTAAATGATACACACCAATATCAATATCTCTCTTCACTTTTGGTTAGACCACATCTGGAATATTGTGTCCAATTCTGGGCACTACAATTCAAGAGAGATATTGACAAGCTGGAATGTGTCCAGAGGAGAGCGACTAAAATGATAAAGGTCTGGAGAACAAGCCCTATGAGGAGCGGCTTAAGGAGCTGGGCATGTTTAGCCTAGAGAAGAGAAGGCTGAGAGGAGATATGATAGCCATGTATAAATATGTGAGAGGAAGCCACAGGGAGGAGGGAGCAAGCTTGTTTTCTGCTTCCCTGGAGACTAGGACGCAACGGAACAATGGCTTCAAACTACAGAGGAGATTCCATCTGAACATGACTGTGAGAGCCATTCAGCAGTGGAACTCTCTGCCCCGGAGTGTGGTGGAGGCTCCTTCTTTGGAAGCTTTTAAACAGAGGCTGGATGGCCATCTGTCGGGGGTTATTTGAATGCGATGTTCCTGCTTCTTGGCAGGGGGTTGGACTGGATGGCCCATGAGGTCTCTTCCAACTCTTTGATTCTATGATTCTATGAATTTGACCAAGGCTTAACCCTTATTATCCAGTCTGGTGTCCTTGCCCTTAGCAAAACTATAAGTTACTATCTCTTATGGGGGGGGGGGTCATGTTCGACTTCATTAGTGTAGATGCACCCTGAATGAGTTGGACATTATACAAGGTGGCTTAAAATCCTCCCTCCACAATGACAAAAGCAACCCCACTATGTGCCAGTATTACATTGACATTACAACTCTAACAAGATCCCAACTATTAATTGGTTAAAGCTGCCATAAGGCTCCTTCCCCACACTTCCTTGGTTTTGATGGTGACCTAAACCAAGATGGCTCTCTGTTAGAAAACCCTTAATGCACAAACCCCATCACCAGCTCAACAGTCAGAGGAAAGTGGGGAGGGAGCAGAAATCCATTCCGACATACACACACCTATTTGCAGAACAGATCATTTTATACAAATGTTGCCATGGGCTCTGTGAAGAGGCTTATTTTAACTGTCACCTGTGGAGGCTGCTTGCTGGGAATGAATGGAGTCGAAAGACGCTGGAGAGGGGAAGGGGCGGTTTTGTTTTCCACTTGCAATGTTTTAAAAATATCTCTCAAACAGGTAAAAGAGTGTCTTAAGAGGAAAGAGGAAGGCAAGTGAGAGAAGCAGACCAAAATAAGCCTTTATAGCTTGGTTGAAAAGGTTTGATGTTGTTATGCCTGTTTTTATTCACACCTTTATGCACAGCAAGACACAGAAATGTGTGATTAACATAAGTACGGGTTGTGTCTGTATTCCATCCAGGTTCAGAAACATTCACCATTCAGAAAGAGAAGAAAGGCAGAAGATGGTTCCTGGTGTTGTTCTGAGCCTTTCTCCTCACCTTTGGCACTATGGGTTAATATCTTCCTTCCACCTAAGGGACTCTCATTCCTGAATCGTTGTATTTTTCAACAACAACAAAATCCCAAAGTGAAACTAAATGTACAAAGTCAGATTGTGTGTGTTTATTTTTCAAGCCTGAGAGCACAAGTAAAAGCATGATATAACTCATCATAATGACCTACAGATTTTATTTATTTATTTATTTATTTACTTTGCTTGTATACCGCAGTTTCTCAGCCTTGTAGGCGACTCAACACGGTTTACAACAAGAGCAAAAGTCAATCTAACAGCATACAAAATTTAAAAACCATTAACAGCATAATATACAAATGACACATCAATAACAACACATTAACGTCTCGTAACTAGAATCGTGATCCAATTCATCTTCCATAATTCCGTTTCCTATATTCATCGTGTACATTACATTGTTTAACCGAACGCCTGTTCGAATAGCCAGGTTTTTAGTTTTCTTCGAAACACCATTAACGAAGGGGCTGATCTAATGTCCATGGGAAGGGCGTTCCACAGCCGAGGGGCCACCACCGAGAAGGCCCTGTCCCTCGTCCCCGCCAGCCGTGCTTGTGATGCAGGTGGGATCGAGAGCAGGGCCTCCCCAGAAGATCTTAGAGTCCTGGTGGGTTCATAGGCAGAGATACGTTCAGATAGGTAGCTTGGGCCAGAACCGTTTAGGGCTTTATAGGCCAACGCCAGCACTTTGAAATGAACCCGGTAGCAAATCGGCAGCCAGTGGAGCTGGTGCAGCAAAGAAGTTGTATGCTCCCTGCGCTCTGCTCCTGTTAGTATCATAGCTGCCGCACGTTGGACTAGTTGGAGCTTCCGAACCGCCTTCAAAGGCAACCCCACATAGAGAGCGTTGCAGTAGTCTAAACGGGATGTAACCAGAGCATGGACTACCATGGCCAAGTCAGACTTCTCAAGGTATGGGCGTAGCTGGCGCATGAGCTTTAACTGTGCAAATGCTCCCCTGGTCACCGCCGAAACCTGGGGCTCCAGGCTCAACGATGAGTCCAGGATCACACCCAAACTGCGAACCTGCGTCTTCAGGGGGAGTGCGACTCCATCCAGCACAGGCTGTAACCCTATACCCTGTTCGGCCTTGCGACTGACCAGGAGTACCTCTGTCTTGTCTGGATTCAGTTTCAATTTGTTTGCCCTCATCCAGACCATCACAGCGGCCAAGTACCGGTTCAGGACCTGGACAGCCTCCTTAGTAGCAGGTGGAAAGGAGTGACAGAGTTGGACATCATCCGCGTACAGATGACATCGCACTCCGAAACTCCGGATGAAACACCCAATTTAACCTCACTGCAAAAAAAATAAAATAATAATCCCTAATCAAATTGCTCTCATCCAATTTTTCTAACCATGCAGAGTAAGAACAATAAAGTGGTTTGATGAAGGCTTTCATGGCTGGAATCACTGGGTTGTTGTAGGTTTTTTCGGGCTATATGGCCATGTTCTAAAGGCATTTTCTCCTGACATTTCGCCTGCATCTATGGCAAGCATCCTCAGAGGTAGTGAGGTCTGTTGGAACTAAGAAAAAGGGTTTATATATCTGTGGAATGACCAGAGTGGGACAAAGAACTCTTGTCTGCTGGAGCCAGGTGTGAATGTTTCAACTGATCACCTTGATTAGCCCTTGATTGCCTGGCAGTGCCTGGAGCAATCCTTTGTTGAGAGGTGATTAGATGTCCTTGTTTGTTTCCTCTCTATTGTTGTGCTGTTCTAATTTTGGAGTTTTTTAATACTGGTAGCCAGATTTTGTTAATTTTCATGGTTTCCTCCTTTCTGTTGAAATTGTCCACATGCTTGTGGATTTCAGTGGCTTCTCTGTGTAGTCTGACATGGTGGTTGTGAGAGTGGTCCAGCATTTCTGTGTTCTCAGATAATAAGCTGTGTCCAGGTTGGTTCATCAGGCGCTCTGCTATGGCTGACTTCTCTGGTTGAAGTAGTCTGCAGTGCCTTTCATGTTCCTTAATTCGTGATGCAGGCGAAACGTCAGGAGAAAATGCCTTTAGAACATGGTCATATAGCCCGAAAAAACCTACAACAACCCAGTGGTTTGAGCTTTACGTTCCTCTGAAAATCATAGAATGATAGAATCCTAGAGTAAAAAGAGACCCCAGAGACCACCAGTTTTACACACAGGAAAAGCACAATAAAAACACCCCCTACAGATGGCCATCCAGCCTCTGTTTAAAAGCTTCCAAAGAAGGAGCCTCCACCACATGCCAAGGCAAAGAGTTCCACTGCTGATCAATCAGGAAGTTCTTCCTAATGTTCAGGTGGAATCTCCTTTCCTGTCAGTTGAACCCATGGCTCCACTGAGTCCCAGTCTCCAGGGCAGCAGAAAACGAGCCTGCTCCCTCTTCCTTATGACATCCTTTCCAATATTTAAACATGGCTCTCATGTCTCCTTTCAACCTTCTCTTCAGAGGCTAAACAGACCCAGGTCTTTAAACTGCTCTTCAAAGGGATTCATGATCTCCAGACCTTTGATCCTTTTAGTCACCCTCCTTTGGACACCTTTCATCTTGTCAATATCCCTTCTGAATTGCTTTGCCCAGAATTGGACACAGAGTTATTTCAGGTAAGGTTTGAGCAAAGCAAAAGAGAGGGGTGCCATGACTTCCCTTGATCTAGATCAGTGGTTCTCAACCTTCCTAATATTGCATCCCCTTAATACAGTTCCTCATGTTGTGGTGACCCACAACCATAACATTATTTCCATTGCTGTAATTTTGATACTGTTATGAATTGTAATGCAAATATCTGATAGGCAGGATGTATGTTCATTCACTAGACCCAATTTGGCACAAATACCCAATACACCCACATTTAAATACTGGTGAGGTTGAAGGGAATTGATTTTTTCATTTGGGAGTTATAGTTGCTGGGATTTATAGTTCATCTAAAATCAAAGAGCATTCTGAACTCCACCAATGATGGAATTGAACCTAACTTAGCATACAAAGCTCCCATGTATTATTGAAGGCTTTCATGGCTGGAATCACTAGGTTGTTGTAGGTTTTTCTGGGCTATATGACCATGTTCTAGAGGCATTTTCTCCTGATGTTTCGCCTGCATCTATGGCAAGCATCCTCAGAGGTAGTGAGATTTGTTGGAACTAGGAAAAAGGGGTTTATATATCTGTGGAATGACCAGGGTGGGACAAAGGACTATTGTCTGCTGGAGCTAGGTGTGAATGTTTCAACTGACCACCTTAATTAGCATTTGATGGCTTGGCAGTGCCTGGGGGAATCTTTTTTTGAGAGGTGATTAGATGTGCCTGATAGTTTACTCTCTGTTGTTTTGCTGTTGTAATTTTAGAGTTTTTTTAAATATTGGTAGCCAGATTTTGTTCATTTTCATGGTTTCCTCCTTTCAGGCACATCTAATCACCTCTCAACAAAAGATTCCCCCAGGCACTGCCAAGCCATCAAATGCTAATTAAGGTGGTCAGTTGAAACATTCACACCTAGCTCCAGCAGACAAGAGTCCTTTGTCCCACCCTGGTCATTCCACAGATATATAAACCCTTTTTTCCTAGTTCCAACAGACCTCACTACCTCTGAGGATGCTTGCCATAGATGCAGGCGAAATGTCAGGAGAAAATGCCTCTAGAACATGGCCATATAGCCCGGAAAACTCCAACAACCCAAAGCTTCCATGATCAACAGAAAATACTGGAAAGGTTTGGTTGGCTTTGCCCTTGAGTTTGGGAGTTGTAGTTCACCTACATCCAGAGCGGATTGTGTACTCAAACAATGATGGATCTGGACCAAACTTGGGATGAGTACTTAATATGCCCAAATGTGAACACTGGTGGGGTTTGGGAAAATCAAACCTTGACATTTGGGAGCTGTAGTTGCTGGGATTTATAGTTCACCTAAAATCAAAGAGCATTCTGAACTCCACCAACAGTGGAAGTGAACCTACCTTAGCACACACAGCTCCCATGATCAACAGAAAATACTGGAAAGGTTTAGTTGGCATTGACCTTGGGTTTGGGAGTTGTAGTTCACCTACATCCAGAGAGGACTGTGTACTCAAACAATGATGGATCTGGACCAAACTTGGGAGGAATACTTAATATGCCCAAATGTAAACACTGGTGGAGTTTGGGAAAAACAAACCTTGACATTTGGGAGCTGTAGCTGCTGGGATTTATAGTTCACCTACAACCAAAGAGCATTCTGGACCCCCTTCTAGTTATTTTAGCTGCTGCATGACACTGTTGGTTCACGTTTAATGCATTGTCTGTGAGACTCTAACATCTCTTTCACATGTACTGTTGTCAAGCCAGGTGTCACCCATCCTGAATCTGTGCATTTCATTTTTTTCTGCCTAAGTGTAGTATTCCATCATCCTCAGCCACAGAAGCCCCCTGGATAACCTTGGGCATGTCACTATACCTCAGTCTCAGAAGAAGGCAAAGGAAAAAACCCTCTGAGCAAATGTCCTCAAGCAACCTCACCATATGTCAAAAATGACTTGAAGGCACGCAAGCACAAATAATGATTTGGAGAAGTCAAATGTTTGCACATTGTGGGAGCATTACAGCTAGGTGGGAGAGGAATCATAGCTGGCCATCATAAAGGCATAGCGCTCTCTGTGGGTTTTGCATTTGGATGACATCTGGAAATCGATTAACGCAAGTGCTTGGATCCATGAAGCAGCCGTGACCCCTAGAGAAATCTACAAACCCAGCAAAGATGTTTGTTTGACTCTTCTTTACCTTGGACCTCATCACATTGATGAGTGGCGTGCCTCACTCTGCCAAGATCTCTTCAAGGTAAATTCCATTCCAGACTCCCAGGATTTTTTAAATGTTATTTTCCCCACCCTTCACCAAGAAACAACAACATTCCTTTCCTAACCTCTATCCAACCATCCTTCCATTGGCAAGGAACAACAAGACATTTCCTATCTATATGTCTTCTTAGATCTCCAGTTTGAGCGGGGAGACAAAGCAGCGGAACCTTGCTTCAGGCAAGTGACTCAAGTCTTGGCTTCCAAAATGGAGAGGAATTTGGGCAAGCTCCCAAGTGACACAAAATAAGGTGCCCTGAGGCTGAAAGCCTGCAAAAACAAGCTGGGGACAGTTGCCGTCAAATGAAGGACCTGCAACAGTCAAGAGGGAAACATACCTTCCCTCGCTTCAGGGCTTTCACCTGCCCCCAAAGTCAGAGCATCTGAACCACAAGCCAAAAGTTGTGTCAAGAGGTGCTTGTCTGGAGAAAGTTCCAACAGGAGCAAGGAGGGAAAATAGCTGTAGGTGGGGCTGTTGAGGGTAGACTTTTATGGCTTGAATCGCAAGGGCTGGGTCACATTCCATACATGTTTGCAACCCAAGAGTTGAGGTTTTGCATCCTGAAGGGAACGTTCCCCACCGTGTAAACAGCTGCACCCTCCTGGTTGTTGTCAACAAAGGAGCTGGGCCACTGCTTCCCAGGTAAAATGTATGAATGTGGTGCATTGGTGATGATCCGGAGTGCATTTTGGGGCATATGGTGGATAAACGGTTCTGGCCCGACCTACCTGTCCGAATGCATCTCCTCCTATGAATCAGTTAGGACATTAAGATCGTCTGGGGAGGCCCTGCTCTCGGTCCCACCGGTTTTACAAGTACGCCTGGCGGGGACGAGAGACAGGGCCTTCTCAGTGGTGGCCCCTCGGCTGTGGAACGCCCTTCCTACAGATATCAGATCGACCCCCTCCCTATTGGCATTCCGGAAGAGAGTGAAGACCTGGCTGTTTGAACAGGCATTCAACCAAGCAGTGTAACTGAGTGTAATTGATTATTGGAACACAGAATAATGGATAATGAAACTGGATTCTGATTTTATTGATGAGACGTGATGGATCTGTTATATTGATGTATTGATGTTTGGTGTCTAATTAATTGTTATGCTACTGTTTTTAAATGTCTAATGATTTTCTATTGTGTATACTGAATTGTAGTTGTTAACCGCTCTGAGTCGCCTCAGGGCTGAGAAGAGCGGTATACAAATGAAGTAAATAAATAATAATAATAATAAATAATATGGTGGGCATTAAATTCCATGAAAGCTGTTGGATTCCATGTCTGTGGAGTGGTGAATCTGCTCTTGGTTCTAGACTTCACAAAGAGGTCTCCAAGCTCATGACTTTTGTCCCCAAATAGTGTGAACCTCTTGAATAATTTCTTTAAATATACTGTAGGACCCCATACCCATAAGAGAGATATGCCTGAACTTATGGTGGAAACTGGAAACCTTTGAGAACACTCAATCCTATTGAATTGAATGACTTCTTCCAAAAGTTATGATAAATTCATGCTGGAGGACGTAGGGCAGTGTTTCTCAACCTGGGGGTCGGGACCCCTGGGGGGGTCACGAGGGGGTATATGAGGGGTCACCAAAGACCATGAGAAGACACAGTATTTTCTATTGGTCATGGGGGTTCTGTGTATGAAGTTTAGCCCAATTCTTTCATTGTTGGAGTTCAGAATGCCCACCAGACCCTTCCAGTATTTTCCGTTGGTCATGAGAGTTCTGTGTGCCAAGTTTGGTTCAATTCCATCATTTGTGGAGTTCAGAATGCTCTTGGATTGTAGGTGAACTATAAATCCCAGCAACTACTACTCCCAAATGTCAAGGTCTATTTTCTCTAACCTCCTCCAGTATTCACATTTAGGCATAGGCATGGTGAGTATTCATGCAAAGTTTGGTCCAGATCCATCATTGTTTAAGTCCACAGTGCTCTCTGGATGTAGTTGAACTACAACTCCAAAACTCAAGGTTAATGCCTGTCAAACCCTTCCAGTATTTACTGTTGGTCATAGGAGTTCTGTGTGCCAAGACTGATTCAATTCAGTCGTTGGTGGAGTTCAGAATGCTCTTTGATTGTATGTGAACTATAAATCTCAGCAACTACAACTCCCAAATGAGAGCATCAATCTCCCCATCAACCCCAATAGAATTCAAATTTGGGCATTTGTGCCGAATTTGGTCCAGTGAATGAAAATACATCCTGCATATCAGATACTTACATGACAATTCATAACAGCAGCAAAATTACAGTTGTGAAGTAGCAACAAAAATAATGTTATGGTTGGGGGTCACCACAACATGAGGAACTGTATTAAGGGGTCGCGGCATTAGGGAGGTTGAGAACCACTGACATAGGGTATTACCGGAGAGGTATCTTCTCTAGCAGTTTGGTACATCCTCCAGAAAGATGGTAACTTCCATGCAGATGTGGGTAGGGAAAACTGTAGGTATTTGTCCTGTGGGCATGGGTGTATACTGAGGTTGGAAGCCTACAAAAACAAGGTGGGGACAATAGCCATCAAATGAAGGATAACTCTGGTGGCTGTGGTGGTGCAATGGGTTAAACCTTTGTGCTGCTGAATTACTGACCTGAAGGTTGGCAGTTTGAATTCGTGAGATGGGGTGAGCTCCCATCTGGCAGCTCCAGTTCCTGTTCAAAAGTTCAAAAACATGCAAATCTGAGTAGATATATAGGTACCGCTTGGGTGGGAAAAGACAAAGAGATGCTCCAAGCAATCTTGCTGGCCACAGAACCATGGCGATCTTGCATGGCAGAATGTATTCCGGAATTTGGCCACAAGAAGAAATAAGCATCATCTTGCATTTTCCAAAGGCTACCCAGTCTTCCAGGAAGATAACATTGAGCTATGCCCATGAAATTTCACACTAACAGTGCAATGTAGAACCACGAACTATGTGTTGTAAAAACAATCCTTCCCTCCTTTCTCATTATTCAATTTCAGGATGCAACAGTGTGTCCCATGCTTCACATCAGTGTATGAGATGCAGATGAAGCTGGTATCCATGAAGATCAACTCACTCCAGCGTCCCCTATCATAACCTCCCAGCGGAAGGCCCAGTGCTCTAAGATAAACCTTGAAAGGCTTGTTTTGACAACACTTTCCATTGCTTGTGTGTCGTCAAGCTGTGAGCAACTCTCTCTTGTCCCAATCAATTATGCATTAGATTGGATTGTAACTCTCTCTTTTTCCCCTGCTAAGGGCAAGGTTTGCTCTCCAATCACTTCTCCCTCCCATGCATCAAAGAGGGTGTCCTGGCTGCCACCGCCTCCCCATCCGTCTTGCTGCCTTTCCTCTGATGCCAATACCCCCGTCCCAGGCTCGGCCCCAGTGATGCTACGTCTCCCTAATTAGCCCAACGTTCTCCACAGCCTCCCTTTTGATCTCAGCCGGCTCTGCTGAGATCATCAATAACGTTAATGGGGGAAATCTGCAGTCTTTGCCTTAGAGAAAGCATACTTCCCTTTGCCTCCCTCTTCATATTTGCTGGCAAAACAGATCGTTGCATTTTGGGTGGAAAGGATATTTCAAGATCAGTGAAAAGTATTTCCATAGCAGCATGAGTTCCATGTGTTTGGACAGCATTTGATTTCCTATGAGTTTTCTAAGGATGCAGCTACACTGTAGGTTGAATGCAGTGTGACACCACTTTCATATTTTTTTTTCTGTGTCAGGAGCAACTTGAGAAACTGCAAGTCGCTTCTGGTGTGGGAGAATTGGCTGTCTGCAAGGATGTTGCCCAGGGTTTGCCTGGATGTTTTGATGTTTTTACCATTGTTGTGGGAGGCTTCTCTGATGTCCCCACATGGGGAGATGGAGATGACAAAGAGAGCTCATCCATGCTCTTTTTGGATTCAAACCTCCGACCTTGTGCTGGCAGGAATGAAGACCAACAGGTCAGAGGTTTGAATCCAAGAAGAGTATGGATGAGCTCTCTTTGTCAGCTCCAGCTCCCCATGTGGGGACATGAGAGAAGCCTCCCACAACAATGGTAAAAACATCAAAACATCCGGGCATCCCTTGGACAATGTCCTTGCAGACGGCCAATTCTCTCACACCAGAAGCTACTTGCAGTTTCTTAAGTTGTTCCTGACATGAAAAAAAATCTAGACTGAGTGGATTCTTGAATTCGAACTGCCAACCTGTTGGTCTTCAGTTCTGCCAGCACAAGGTCGGAGGTTCGAATCCAGGAAGAGTGTGGATGAGCTCTCTCTGTCAGCTCCAGCACCCCATTTGGGGACTTTAGAGAAGCCTCCCACAACAATGGCAAAAGCATCAAAACATCCAGGCATCCCCTGGGCAAAGGTCTTTAGCCTTCACTGCCAAGGAGTATTGGTCCCTCTCCAAACTACACATTCCAAGATTCCACATCATTGAGCCATGGCACTGAAAATGGTTTAGGAGCCCCCAGTGGCACACCACTTTCAATGCCATGGCTCAATGATGTGGAATCTTGAAATGTGTAGTTTGGAGAGTAAACCAATATTCTTTGGTAGAGAAAGCTAAAGACCTTTTAAAGCTACAACTCCCGAAGTTGCTGCAGCCACTCCAAATTGTGTGTTCTTCCTCATGGATACCTTTTGCTATTTCGACCGCATGTTATTTGCTTTTCATCTCTGAAGTGTTGACAAATATGCTACTCAATCCTGGAACAAGACAGGTGCCTTAGGCAGTGGAGTGAGTGCACCATGAAGAAGAAGCGAATTGAGAGGTGTTGTTTTTCTATTGCTGGTGCTGATGGTGCTTTCTTTTCATTCCTTCCAGGAAGACAAAGAGAAACACTCAAGGGAGTTTTCCCCACAGCTTCCAAAGTAAATTGGCTGGCCTTGGAGACCATGACTTTACACAGACCCGGGGAGTCTTTTGCTGTTCTGCTTCAGGCAGCAAAATGTCTTGGGTTATCCCTGCAACCGGGAGATAAGCTCCTCTTTCGAGCTGCTGCTGCAGAAGCAGAGCTCTGCTGAGTAGGCTCAGGTTGACAAGAGACTCATTTGAAAAGTCCGCATCCTGAAGGAGATGAACAGATAATATGTGTGTGCAGTGCCGAGCACAGATTCTTCATTGCCATCTACTGGCAGTCCTCAATGCCAACATTTTCCTGGAGAGACACAAACAAACCCATTTCTTCCACCCCTCATTTTTGTAGGGAAACAATGCACTGTCTCTTTACATGGTTAACACTTTGTTTTAACCTGAAGTGACATCTGAGACCCAACTGACTGACTTGGGGTCTTCCTCTACCCCCTCCCCCCTTTGCTTTTCAAAGACATGTTCTCTAGCTATGAGGGGCATTCATTAAAGATTTCCCCTGACCCACTTCCTGTGGACTGAGAGCAATGAAACTTGGCAGAGTTATTTGTCCTCCTCTACATAGGTGCAACCTAGGGACACACACTTCTCCCATCTTTTTAAGCAACTGTAAGCACATCGCTTGTAGAAGTCGACAGGCTGCTCCAAAAGCCACATTGTGACTTCAGAAATTAGTCTCATCATCTGAAAAATATTTGCCCTTCAAAAATAACGTCATTGTTGGAAAGAGGTGGAAGTCTGATGGTTGAGGCTGGGTGAAGAAGGGGATTGCAGTCAAATCTCAAGCCACAGGAGCATACTTCTTCCATTTGGGTAACATGTGACTTTGGTGCATTGTCTTGCAGAAGGCGGAACGACACCTTTGGTTTTGATGGCCTCCCACAATTTCTGCAGCAGTGAAACCTAGTCTGCCCCAGCGATCATGGTCCCCTTTGCTAGGAAATCCATGCTGGTCCTAAAATACTATGAACATGACCTTGCCTGCTGAGAGTTGGGCACGTGTTACCTTTGGAGGTGGTAAATCATGATGCTTCCATTGCATCAACTGGACTTTAGTCTCAGGTTCACAGTGATGGACCCAACTTTCATCCTGTGTGATCAATCTGTTGAAACTTGAGCACTGCTCTGTATTCCACTGGGTCCATTCTCAAACCTCACACCACTTCAGCCTCTGTAAAATCAAGACCATGATCAGTTCTGAATTGTAAATTGGCACGCCACCTGCCAAGACATATATCATTACACATGTGCAGTTTCAGTGTCCTGTGATAAATAGAAGTGTGTCAGGGAAACTCTATAATGAACACTTTTCATAAAATACTTCTTTTGGTTCAATTTTACATGCCCGGATGGATGGGAAGGAAGGAGGGAAGGAAGTGGAAGAAGAAGGAAGGAAGGAAGGAAGGAAGGAAGGAAGGAAGGAAGGAAGGAAGGAAGGAAGGAAGGGGAAAGAAGAAGGAAAGCAAAAAGAAGGCAGGAAGGCAAGAGAGGGGGAGAGGGATGGAAAAAGGAAGGCAGAAGGAAGAGAGGAAGGAGGGAGGGAGGGAGGGAGAAGGAAGGAAGGAAGGAAGGGGAAGGAAGAAGGAAAGCAGAAAGAAGGCAAAAGGGAGGGAGAGAGATGGAAAAAAGTGGAAGGCAGAAGGAAGTTAGGAAGGAGGGAGGGAGAAGGAAGGGAGGGAGAAGGGGGGGAAATAATAAAGAAAGCAGAAAGAAGGCAAAAGGGAGCGAGAGAAATGGAAAAAAGAGGAAGGCAGAAGTAAGAAAGGAAGGAAGGAGGAAGATGGAAGAAAGGAAAGAAAGAAGGACACATGGCAGAAGGAAGGGAGGATGGGAACTTGAAGGCACACACCTACAATTTGCAAAACAATCTGCTTTCCAATCAGGCAATGACAAAGTCAGGGAGGTATTGCTAATAACTAAATTCACTGAAATCATGTGCTGATGCATGTAACCATAACCATAATACTACTGGCCTGGGTCAGGGGCAATCCCTGCTCTCCTCTTTGTGTGTTTCCCTTTCGGTAAAATTTATTTTTCTCCAGTCTCTGACATAATTCAGTGAAATAAGAACCAGAAGAAAGGAAGGAAGGAACCAACAAATGATGTTTCATACAAAACCATAAATGCTGTGTAAAAAAGAGATATGACAGCCACTGGCACACAAAAAGTACACACATTATATCATCTTGCAGGTCTTTCTGATTTGATGCCCTTTCCCATCAGAGGTCAAAAAAACCAATCCAGACCCAATCAGACCCAACCTGGAAAAGGAAACCGATAGGAAGAGATGGGAGTGATAAAGAAGGCGGACAGGAGAGGCTGAAAGCAGAGGGCTAGTTCAGCATATCTCAGCTTCCTGAATGATATTCCTTTGCTCTGCAAGCATAAAACAGGGAGGAGGCTGCTGGAAAGAATACAGCATCAATATATCTATACTGCCTGCTGGATTGTGCATTTAGGAGGACTCTCTCCCCCTTTCTTATTATATTGGCACAGAGGGATTTCGGTGTTCATCAGATTCCTCCAGAGGGAATGAAAACACAGATTTGACTCTTGCAAACTGAATCCAAGTAAGTTTGGGATGAACTATGTAGAGACATCACTGGCAAATACAAACAGGCATACATCATGTGACAATGGCACATGCTCTGTAAGTTGACAGGCAATGACCAGCAAATGATATGCAGCATGAAATGGGACAAAAGCAGGCGATAAGGTGCAGGGATGCAAAAATGGTAACCAGCTAGGCTGCATTTGAATGTGAATGTAGTTCTACGATGCAAGATGAATTCAGTTTGTTTTCTGATACTGGGAAGACTAGGACATGGGTCAGTGGATCCAAATCACAGGAAAACAGATTTAGATTCCACCTAAATATTAGGAAGAGTTTCCTTTAGTAAGAGTTATTCAATAGTGGAATATGTTTTATTTGGAATGCTGTGGAGTCTCCTCTTTTGGGAAGTTTCTAAACAGGGCAGATAATAATAATAATAATAATAATAATAATAATAATAATCCTTTATTTATACCCCGCTACCATCTCCCGAAGGACTCGGTGTGGCTTACAAGAGGCCAAGACCAAATACATCAGTAAAAACAGCAACAACAGCAATACAGACAATACATAAACTCATAAACAAAGCAAAAAACAGTAACAATAACACCACGACGCATTAAAAACCTATGGCAGGGCCAAATGTAATAATTAAAAATTTTAAAAATGCTGGGCATGACAAAGTGACATATAACTAGGATAGGTATTTGAAGAGAGATGGAGCGAGCAGACAATCCTAGCCATCTGGCCATCTGTCAGGAAAGCTTTGATTATGGACTGCTATGGGTGTCTCCGCCAACTCTACAATTATGTAGTTCTAACACTGAATGAGAAATCTTCACAGTTTTTATTTTTTGGGGATGATAGTCCAAGATTCACTAGTAATAAAAATATGTATCGAGAAACCTTTTAATTCCTAATTTGGAAAGGGTCTTAAAGCCTACATCTCAGCAGTAGATAAATGTAAGATAACAAACCCTCTGTGGTCCAAAATCTCTTACATATTTGGGCATTTGACCACCAGCAAAGCACAGTACAATTCAGTGCATGCTGACCCAGGATTGGGCCCCAGGTGAGCAGCTTGCTAGGTAATAAAACTCAGATCAGCTTCATGTAACAGCTTGCAATGTTGCAACACACAGCTTGGTTCCAGGCTTTACGTATTTTCTCACTTCTAATTACTAATCAGTCACAACAACAGAAGAAGATTGCAAGGGAGTTAGGAGACCCCTGAGAGCCACAAGGGATCTCCCATGTGGAAATTCTTAAAAGGAGGAGGTTGCAGACACAGCAGCTGTCTGGGGCAAATTACAATGCAAAAGCTCCCAATGAATGGCTCCTATCTAGTTAAACTACTTGATTTCACATCAATTTTCAAGAAGATGTCCAAGGTACTGAAACCATTGCCAACACAGTGGGTTCAGCACCTTGGATAGCTCCTTTAAATCCAGACTCTCTAAGCAGATTCATCATCCCAATATGGGAACCACAGCTGCGCCGAATAACATCGAGGAAGTGGCCAGTATTTGCATAAATCCCTGCGCTTTTATGAAATATGTTACTCTTCTGAAATTGTTGACCCGACTGGTGAATAATTGGCACAGCTTCATGCAAAACTACAAGGCATTATTCCTATAAATCAGTACCAGCGGTAGCTTTGGGCTTTAGAAGTGGTTTCTTTCATCAGCCCAGTAAGCTTTCTCCCAGAACTAATTTTCAACAGATAGATCAGCTCGCTCTTGTCTCCTCTAGCGCTTCTCTTCCCTATATTATTATTATTATTATTATTATTATTATTATTATTATTATTATTATTATTTCAAGATGAAACCATGTTTGGTGTGCTCTTTGCTATTTACCCAGATGCCTGCCTTCATCACCCCCTTCCTCTCCCCAATATTACATCTTTCAGAGTCATCATTATCTAATATTAATGTTCTCGTCATTACTGTGTTCACAGGTTGATGATGGGGGAGGGGTTTGTCCACAGAGACGAGGAGCTGGAAAATTAATATAATATTTGTTCAAGATTGATTTTAGGCTGCAGTGCCCACAGAAAGTGAAAACCCATCTGTTTTAAAAAATATCAAATGCTAATTACCTAACACAAAAGTCCTTTATATAATGGAAAGATGGAACAGCATGCCCACAGATATGCTTTGGTCTTTACGCCAGCTTGACATTGTGTGTGCTAATCAGAAAAAAAATGTTTCCAACATCATTGTATAAAAATAGAAGAAATAACTTCTACCTGAAGGGAATAAAGAGATAGAAGAAGGGCAGAGATGAGAGAGAAGACATAAGGGAGCAGAGAAGATGGAAAGAAATGGACAAGAGGCAAGGAAGTGGAATAGATTGACATTACCAATGCAGTAATCCCAAAAGTCCTTTCTATGGTTACTTCTCAGCATGGTTGGATCCAGAACAGCCTTAAGGATAACACAGCCCAACAAAAAATTACAGTAGAGTCTAGTTTATCCAATGTCCGCTCATCCAATGTTCTGTATTATCCAATGCAGTCTGCTTCCCGACTGGATCCACAGCTGTTTCAATACATTGCGATGTTTTGGTGCTACATTTGTAAATACAGTAATTACTACATCAAGTTACTGTGTATTGAGCTGCTTTTCCTGTCATGATGTTTTGGTGCTTAATTTGTAAAATCATAGCATAATTTGATGTTGAATAGGTTTTTCCTTAATCCCTCCTTATTAGCCAACATTTTTGCTTTTCCAACATTCTGCTGGCTTGTTTATGTTGGATAAGCGAGACTCTGTTGTAATTGCTCTTGGTTTTTTAGACCGGTTCCTGGGTTTATTTAGGGCACTGATTCAGAAAATTGCATCAGATAGACTGCCACAGCTCTAGTTTCTTAGATATGGTTATCATAGCTTTCTATGAGCAGGCAGATGGCCACTGGTGGATGGCATATATTCTGTATCTCAAAAATTAGAGCTAATGGGGGGAAATGGGTGCCATTTTTGGAATCAGCAGGCCCAATATACCCAGAAATGGTGCTAACATTTGAGGCACCAAAATGTGTGTTGGCCAGTGAATGAGTCATGCATTGTCTTCTCCAGTCATTTACGCAATGGGTCATCACATTCCCTTTACATATTGCATTCTCTCTTCATGCTATGTTATTTGTGGGTTTGCATTGTGCATCACATGAAACTCTTGAAGGTCGTGGCCATGGGATATCAGCTTTGGCATGCTCCACCAAGCTGGAAGGTTTGCAAGTTTGCCACCCAAGGACCAGCGAAAATAACTACAGAGAGGCTGGTCACCAGAAAGTTGGCATCTAGGTGACAAATGGGCCACAACAGTTTTGAACACTATTATGAAGTTAAATTGTTTGTCATCTCCATCACTGGATGGTTGACAACATCATTGTAATAATGGCTCTTCAGGGTAAAGGTCTACACATTACTACCCTGCCGTGATGAGTAGGAACAATAGCATCAAACTGGAGAGATGTTGCCAAGAGCTCAATGGTGGCTGTTGGCACCAATGTCAACAAAGCAATGAATCCATAGTAGATTTTATTTCCAGCTTTTATTATAGCTCTCCAAGGTGATGCATCACAACTCCAAATTAGGGACAGTACCTTAGATAGCATATTTAAAACCTGAAGTAATGCCTGGAATGGATTAATTGCCCCACTAACATAGGAGTCCTAAACTTCTCTTGCAAATTGTCACCTAAAGCAGAATTTTGAAATGAGTCAATTCTAACTCAAGGAAAGGATCCAGGGAGCCAAATAGCTAGGGAATTTTCCTAAAAGCAAAACGTTGTGAAGTGCCAAATGAATGGGTATTGATGGATGAATGACATTTCTTGTGGGGAGATTATGGAGATGAAGAAAAACTGCCACAGAGCCCTTCCTTACTTCACAACTATAGCATCATCATTAGAAGTATAAAATTGTAGAGTTGGTTGGGTCCACAACGGTTATCTAGTTCCATTCCCCTAACATGCGAAAATACATAGCTAAAGCACTCCTGAAATCCCAACTTTTAGAGACCCCATTAATTTCATCGGGTTTTCTTAGGCAAGGCATCCTCAGAGGTGGTGCCTTCCTAAACTGCCAACATCAAGATTCCAGGGGACACAGCAATAGCAGTTGAGTGGATTGTTAACACTGTATTTTTGTAGTTTAGGTGATGGAGACACTCTGACATCCAACCCACAGGGAGCTATTGAGATAGATCCATTTCCCCACCCCAAAAATCGTCCCAATTTGTAACATTCAGAAATTTTGTTGCAAAGCCTCTCCTTTGTAGGCTCCCCTTTCTCCATTTCTCTGTTGAGAGACATTATCAATGCTCCGAGGAAACGTTTCTGACTAGAATGGGAAGCACTTATCTGAAAAGGCCAATTACGAAACATGCACACACAGCCTCCATAGATGCTTGGGAGAAGAAAGGAGAGCCGTGGAAGGAAAGGCACCCATCGGATGAAATTGGACAGCGGTTCAATCTGAAAGTCTAATTGTATTGATTAAAAGGAGATATAACAAAAGGCAACTGAGTTTTTCGAGCCAACAGGATTTTCAAATATCCTCACCTTGATAAAGGGGTAATTCTTCAAGAACAGACATGCATTGTATTGTTGTGCACACAATACCAGGGATGGAAAGAAAATTCTGAATAGCTGGGGTGGGGGGAATGAATAAAAGGGCTCCGTGAACATTGGGAAATCACAACAAGGCAAATCCTGAAATCCCCTTTCCAAACACACCACAGGTTTCTGAATCTACTTGGAGGACTATTTTAAACCCCCTACTCACCATCTTGCTTTCATCTTCCCATCACCATACCCATGTAGTAGTAGTCAAGTAAGTCACCTTCAGGCTGAAAAGGGTGGGATAAAAGTGTAGTAAATAAATAAAATAATAAATAAGTAAGGGCAGAGGAAGCTGAGGATTGTCATATGGCTAGGAGACTAGGACACGGACCAATGGCTACAGGAAAGGAGATTCCATCAGAACATGAGGAAGAACTTCCTGACTGTAAGAGTCATTCAGCAGTGGAACTCTCTGCTCAAGAGTGTGGTGGAGGCTCCTTCTTTGGAAGCTTTTAAACAGAGGCTGGATGGCCATCTGTCAGGGGTGCTTTGAATACAATATTCCTGCTTCTTGGCAGGGGGTTGTACTGGATGGCCCATGAGGTCTCTTCCAACTCTATGATTCTATGTTCCAATAAAGTGCCACACAATGATGCTGGCATCATCTTGGACCTCCAAGGGGATGTCTCCAGCTGTGGGTCCAGATGGACAATGATGCATCTTTATTTATTTGTTTGTTTACTTCATTTATATACCACTTTTCTTACCCCAGGGGGACTCAAAGTGGTTTCCAACATAATTCACAGCAAAATTCAATGCCTAACATACATATGAAACCTAACATGAAACAACAATAACATATAACTATCAGTTAAATCATTAAAAATCATATTAACATTTAAACATTAAAACATAAGGTTAAAACATATTAATACAAACATCTCTCCTCTCTCATGTTATCCATTGGCTGTTGCATGGCTACGGAGAATATAAGTACATCATGATTCTTGTAGGAAAGGGAAGGAGAAATTCCATAGCTTTATAATCGTTGAACTTGGTGATACATCACTTAATATTTGAGCTCAACCATTAATAGAATGCAACTCTCAGTATTTCTTCCTTTGCTGGCTAGAGGCTGCTAGGAGTTACAGTCCGAACAACATCAGGAGGGCTTCGTGGTTTCCATCCTAGTTTTAAAGGAGCAGAATCTCAGCATCTGGCATGGAGACTATAAATGTATTTGTAGGCAATAGACCTCTCCTGACATCTATTCCAGGTTGTTCATCTGATTTTATGCTCCTTTTCTTTCAGTAAACCAGGATAAAATAGTGGCAACTATATCTGCAAAAATCATAGTGGATGTTATTTAAATGATTGAGCATGGGAGTCCTGATTTTATATAGCTTTCACAATGGCTTTGCACTGTATATTAGATGGACTTCATTGAACTGTAATGACTTATGAACGCTTCAAAATCATGGCTTTTAACTTACTACGTTTCCATTGCAACAGCTTAGAGCTGATAAAAATAATGAATCCAAGTAAGCAAGGAAGGTGACACAATGCTGGGTTAACACATTCTATTTGGGGATTTTGAGGTTTCTAGGCACTTTCTTAGGATGGCCCCATGGAGAGTGCATACAAATGCTCTCTTGAACTATCGCATATGAAACGGCTCTTGGGTAACCACAGGTTGAGACGACCGCTTTGCATGCTTCCTGATCCATGTAACCAATGCAAAACCAAACATCATGTTCTACATCAGTTCTTCCCCAGTTATGTTTGATGTTTTGTTTCATGTCTGATATAATAGGTTGGGTTTTTCATTTAATTTTAGTTGCTAAGTTATAATTTGCTTTTATATGTTGGGTTGTCAAATTTTGTAATTGTGGGTGTATTGCTATTATGTTCAGGCATTGAATGTTTGCCTTTTACGTTTGGAATCCATCCTGAGACCCTCCGGGGAGAAGATAGGGTGGAATATAAATAAAGTTTTTATTATTATTATTATTATTATTATTATTATTATTATTATTATTATTTGAAACATAAGATGAGTCCACAGTAGACAAGATCACTCTGCTGGCTGTTGTATTGGATCACACATCGACCATTTCCCAAGTATTGTCAAAGACTTTCATGGCTGGAATCACTGGGTTGTTGTAGGTTTTTTTCGGGCTATATGGCCATGTTCTAGAGGCATTCTCTCCTGACATTTCACCTGCATCTATGGCAAGCATCCTCACAGGTAGTGAGGTCTTTGGAACTAGGAAAAATGGGTTTATATATCTGTGGAATGACCAGGGTGGGACAAAGGACTCTTGTCTGTTGGAGCTAGGTGTGAATGTTTCAACTGACCACCTTGTTTAGCATTTGATGACCTGGCAGTTTTTTGGTGTGACTTGTTATAATAATAATAATAATAATAATAATAATAATAATAATAATAATAGAAGAAGAAGAAGAAGAAGAAGAAGAAGAAGAAGAAGAAGAAGACGAAGAAGAAGAAAGCAGATGAAACAATAGATCAAATGGAATCCCAAGTGTAGACTCTGCAAGGAAACAGATAAAACAATGGATCAAATCCTCAGGTGCTGCAAGAAGATCATGCAGAAAGACTACAAGCAGAGGCATAATACCATTGCTCACATGATTCATTGGAACTTGTGTCACAAATATCATCTGCCTGCGACAAAGAACTGGTGGGATCACAAGCCGGAAAAAGTTATGGACAAGAGTTCTTTGTCCCACCCTGGTCATTCCACAGATATATAAACCCATTGTCCTAATCCCAACAGACCTCACTACCTATGAGGATGCTTGCCATAGATGCAGGAGAAACGTCAGGAGAGAATGCCTATAAAACATGGTCATATAGCCCGAAAAACCTACAACAACCCATTTCCCAAGTGTCTAAGACTGTGTGATGTATCGGTGAATAATGTGTGCAGATCCCAGTAAGGTGGCCTTTCACAGCTGGCAGATGGTAATTTTGTTTAAGTGTAGGCCAAGGTCTTTAGGCACTGCACCCAGTGTACCAATCACCACTGGGACCACCTTTACTGGCTTGTTCCACAGTCTTTGCAGTTCAATCTTTAAATCCTCATATCGCGTCAGCTTTTTCAATTGTTTCTCTTCAGTCCTTCTGTTGCCTGGGATTGCAACATCAATGATCCATACTCTGTTTTTTAACATGATTGTGAGGTCAGGAGTATTGTGCTCTAAACTCTGTCAGTCTGAATCCGGAAGTCCCAGAGTAGTTTGGCATGTTCATTTTCTGCAACTTTTTCCGGCTTGTGATCCCACCAGTTCTTTCTCGCAGGCAGATGATGTTTGTGACACAAGTTCCAATGAATCATCTGAGCAATGATATTATGCCTCTGCTTGTAGTCTGTCTACGTGATTTTCTTGCAGCAGCTGAGGATATGATCTATTGTTTCATCTGTTTCCTTATTATTATTATTATTATTATTATTATTATTATTATTATTATTATGATACAAAAACACAATATGTCACAGCAAATGAGATATATATGCTGGATTTCATACCAACAGGGACACACTCCTCATGTCCAGTTCCCTACACTGATCATTCACTAAGGTCACCAGGTCTGTTTCTATGTCATCCAAGACGTTGTGTGATGGGAAGGAAACTGTGTGTAATACTACTTTTTCTTGGTTTTGGTAGACCAACTACTTCATCACACTAGAGAATGAATCCACTTTAAATCTGATTTCTGCCTCCTGCAGAATTCTGGAGATTGTAGTTTAGTGGGGCTGTTAACGGCTCTTCCCTAAGCTACAACCCCAGAATTCTGCAGAAGGCAGAAACCAGGTTTAAAGTGGATTCATTCTCTAGTGTGATGAGATTATAAAAGTACTCTTGTGGAATGTGTGACATTTTAATGAATACTAGCCGTCCCTGCCACGCGTTGCTGTGGCCCAGTCTGATGATCTGGAAAATAAAGTAACGAGAAAGTATTGGTTTCTAATATATGTAATTCCTTTATGCTTGTGGGTAAACAGTATTTTTTGTTGTTTCTTTGTCAGTGTTGATGAGAACATTGTCTGATTTGCCCACTTGGGAACATGTAACATATAATTCTCCTTCTTTAGTAGGGCTGTCCAACCACGGAAAAAATTGTTTCTAAATTCGTTTAGTTTTTAGGGGGTTTTTTGCGTTTCGTTTTTTAAAAGAATTCCGAATTTTTTCTTTTAAAAAGTTCGATATTTAGGAAATTTTTCGGAACAATAACGAATCTATTCGTTAATGGCGGACGCGATTGCGCAATACGCTAAAAAACCCTCCAAATGGGACAGGGGGAACTTCTGAAGCTTCCCTCTCCCTCTGTTGTTGACTGTTGGTGTGATAATTTATTTTTTATCACTGATAAAACAAACAACGACTATAAAACTTGCACCAGACATACGGAAATAATAACGAAATAATAACGAAACAATAACGAAACAATTACGAAACAATTTCGAAACAATTACGAAACAATTGCGAAACGGATTGGAAAAATTCGTTTCATTTTTTAGTTGCTCCTGAATGGTTCAATATCGCTTCATTATAAAAAAAATAACGAATTAATAACGAATTACGAAATTAACGAATGAAACCGCCCAGCCCTATTCTTTAGGGGTACTTTCAAATCTATGATACTATATCTGTCTGTGTGTGAATCATATATATCTATCTATATCTATGGCTGGATGGCTCTTTGTCAGGAGGGCTTTGATTACGTTTTCTTGCCCTGGTGAAGGGAATTGGACTGGATGGCCTTAAGTATTTTCTGTTGGTCAAGGGGGTTCTGTGTGGGAAGTTTGCCCCAATTCTGTCGTTGGTGAGGTTCAGAATGATCATAGGTGAAATATAAATCCTAGTAACTATGACTCCCAAATGTCAAATTCTATTTTCTCCAAATGCCATCTGTGTTCATATTTGGCATATGGAATATGTGTGCCAAGTTTGGTCCAGATCCATCATTGTTTGAGTCCACAGTGATCTCTGGATGTAGGTGAACAATATAAAGACTCCGTAGATGGCACCACTAATATATCTTGACAGGGGCAAACAAATCCCACCAACTGTCCCTCCAAAAATAAAGAATTCACTGGCACCAATATAAATGTTATGAGGGGATGTCTCTCTAATTAACGTCCGCTGCCACCAACACTGAAAGGTACAGGAACACCCTAGCTGTTTAAATAATAAAAAGGGCTTTTAAGACCACCAAGCACTGTGTCTTCTTTTCCTTCTTTAAAGGAAAACAGTTGAGGTTATTTGAAAAGGGACTATAGCCACAAAAGGCACACTTGACTCAGGCTTTTTGAGTTTTAAAATAAACAAGGAAAGTTTATTGATAAAAAATACAGAGAATAAATGCTGGTTGAAATCTTGGCTGTTACATAGAAATTCTGGTTTGTGTTCAAAGCGTAATGGTTACATGTAATGGCTCTTTCTTTGTTACAGATACAGAGATTTTCTTCCCTTTAACAACAAGTACACTTGACAGGAGCTGAATCTCTGTCAAGATACAACTGTAGCTTAGCTACCCTAAACTGAGGCCTAGCTAACTACAAAACCAGCTATCTCTCCCTGATAGCTATGCTAGTTTGCTACAGCTTCCTTTGCTGGCAAACCTAAGGCAAACTGCCTTCTGAGCTAATCTCAAACACACGAACTCCTAAACTACCTTCCTACTCTAATTGCTAACACCAACAGACTCACTGAAAAAGCCTCTTTCTTTCCCTCCAAACCTTGCTAAACTCCGCCCCCTTTCTAAACCAATCCCGGCTGTTCTAATGCTAACTCAGGCCTAGGACACTCCCCCTCTCTAAAATGGTGTTTTCCCTGAACTAAAATGGCTCCTGATGCCCTCTGCCAGGCCTTCTAAAGCTGCAACTAACTGGCCTGCTTCTCCTAGGCCCTGCCATCCAGGCTGGAAAGGTAAGGGATCTTTACAAACAACAACTCCCAAACTCAAGGTCAATGCTCAACAAACCATTCTAGTATTTTCTGTGTGCCAAGTTTGGTTCATTTCCATTGTTGGTGGAGTTCAGAATGCTCTTTGATTGTAGGTGAACTATAAATCCCAGCGACTACAACTCCCAAATGACAAAATCATAATTTTTTGAGTGATGGTCACTCCTTGTGTTGTGAGACTTTTTTTTTTTTTGCCAAATTTGGTGTTATTTTGTTCATTGGCTCTTTTGTTTTTAAGGTACTCATTGTGCACAGAGCATTTATATATATATAGATAGGTCATTTTTACCTTATTTTCCTCAATCCTCTCCCTGGAAAAAGGCAAACGGAAAAGGAAATGCAGAGGACACTCCTCTTTCACAGCTTTAAAAAAATTGTAATGCATTTTTTTTTCTAAAATGACACTTCTATAGAAATATCTAGGTCATCCATAGCTACTCTTATGTTCAATTTCTGGTGGAAACTGGCCATATAGTTGTGCTGAGGATCCTAGACATTCCTAGAGAGAATGTATTGATCAAATCTGCCAAAGTCAAATGCACAAATGCCAAAAAGAGATTGCATAACAAGTTAGTAACTTCCTTGTAAAAAACTCTATTTTAGGATTCTTAGTATTTTTACACTCCTGCCTTTTTACCCTGGTTTTAATCTGGTTTTATATGACGCAATGTTTCACACTTCATTGCCAGTTGTATCTTGGCTTTATATTCTGTGCCTCCAGCCATTGTTTTATTGCAGACTGGAGATTGCCACTTTCCAGATGTTGCCCAACTACAACTCCCAGCAGCCTTACAGTCGACAGAGTAAATGGTGGGAGCTGCACTCCAACAACATCTCATCACATGCTCCATTATTTCCAATCCTGTTTTATTGCTCTATTGTGGTAAAGTAATAATTTTTTTTAAAACAGCTTGCGCACAGACCAGGGAACTTTTGATAGTGGCTGTTTTAAAAATGCATTGAGTGAACCCTAAACGAATGACTAAAAATCCATGCAACTTTAATGTTAATTAATTACTTTTAGGGTTTGCAGTGAGTTCCACAATGGATTTAGGTATGATTCATTTTTATTGGCACAATCCGCTTTCAGTTCTCCATGTGCGATGCAGTCTCCAATGGCTCCTGCCTCTGATGTAAGCCTTCTTTTTGGGCAATTGTTTTTTCAGGAAGGATAACAGTTCAGCGCAGAATATGATGCCAGTATATGACAAACAATGTTGAAGGAGAGGATTATGCGCTTTAAGATGCTGTTAACAAGACTGAGTCCTTTTGGACACATTGCCATTTGTCCAACAACAGATTAAATAAATCAGTTTAATTCTACAAAGTAAATTTCTCCCTCGGTCCGCAGTGATGAAAAAGCCCGGCGAGAGACTGGAATGTCCATCATCCAGAGGGATCAATAGCAGAATTAGCAGATGCAGCCATGCAGGTAGGAGTAACGGACATGTCGAATGTCACATAAGCAAAGTAACAGACGGTTAGGTCAGTGGCTGTGGTCAAATGTATATCTAAACCTTTCCATCTCCGATAGCCCAGCAGGGTTTCTCTCCTGCATGGACTCAGCTCTCCCTCTTCCACAGTTTTGAGGGAACGCTATTCAGACACTTTCCCAATATCGACTTATCATTGATCTTTCCACTAGCAAGAAAAAAATATATCACGAAAAATAAGTAGGTTTCTCTTTGGGCACAATCACAGCTAAGGAATTCCAAGGGATTCCAATAATTTCAGACCAACAACTTTCATCCATCGAACAGCAACATCAACAAAACGGTTGCAATATTTTGACCTTCCTGGACATACATTATTGGACTTACAAGTCATAGAGACCATCCACATTGCTGAATTATAGCTATTTTGCACCACTTTCATTGCCACATCTCCCTGCTATTGAATTGTGGGCTTTATAGTTTGTTGTGTTTGTAATAATAATAATAATAATAATAATAATAATAATAATAATAATAATAATGGGCCACAGTGGCACAACGGGTTAAAGCGCTGAGCTCCTGAACTTGCTGGTGGAAGATTGGCAGTTCAAATCTGTGGGACAGGGTGAGCTCCCACTGTTAGCCCCAGTTTATTTATTTATTTATTATTTGAACTTATATGCTGCCACCCCCCTGGGGCTCGGAGCAGCTTACAAGAATGGCTAAAATCTAGCACAATTTAAAACATTTAAAACAATTTAATTCTGCCAGCCTAGCAGTTTGAACACATGCCAATGTGAGTAATCAATAGGAAACACCTTGGTGGGAAGGTTAACGGTGCTCCATGCAGTCATGCCAGCCACATGACCTAGGAGGTGTCTACGAACAACACAGGCTCTTCAACTTAGAAATGGAGATGAGCACCACCCCTCAGAGGTGGAAGGGGAAGCCTTTATCTGTGTTTTGTTGTTTCTAGGCATGAAATGTTTGGGTTTGTGTATGCTGGAATCCCCCCTGAGTCCTCTTGGGGATATATAAGGTGGAATATAAATAAAGTATTATTTTTATTATTAGCTGCTGAACTTGCTGACCAAAAGGTTGGCAGTTTGAATCCGGGGAGCAAGGTGATCAATAGGTACTGCCTTGGCAGGAAGGTAATGGTACTCCATGCAGTCATGCTGGCCACATCAACTTGGAGGTGTCTACGGACAACGCTGGCCCTTCAGCTTAGAAATGGTGATGAGCACCACCCTCTAGATTCAGACATGACTAGACTTAACATGTCAGGGGAAATTTTTACCTTCAGTTATTATTATTATACATTTATTACCTGCCTCTCCTTGCAGCTCAAGGCAGGGTACAACATGGTCAAAACAAAGTGATAAAACACAACACTATTAAAATAAGTGTAACAAAATACACACAAGACCACACCAATATAACAAATCCCAAACAAAATAGCATTCAGCCATGGCAGTTAATGTGGTGTCAAACTGCTATAATTCTACAGTATGGACACAGTCATAGGTAATTTTCAACGGTAAGCAAACAGTATTTTGCCCCCCCCCCCCCCCAACCAATCATTGATATATATTTTCTGTCCGTCGTGGGAGTTCTGTGTGCCATATTTGGTTCAATTCCATCATTGGTGGAGTTCAGAATGCTCTTTGATTGTAGGTGAACTATACATCCCAGTAACTACAACTCGCATATGTCAAGGTCTATTTTCCCCCAAGAGTGCCTCAAGAGTGCCCCTGGGCAAAATCAACTGTACTGTGAATGCTTACTTTGCGTAATGGGTTGAGCCGCCCCTGGTCATAGTTCTCAAATGGAAACAAAAAAAAATCAAAGGAATATTTGTGAACAAGCAGCTGTTATACTTGCTGAGTTGAACATTTGAATGGAGACTTTTCCTCTTGACTGAGGATGAGTCCCACAAAACTGAAAAATTTGCACCTTTTGTCAGAAGACATCCCTAGAAAATGGGGGACTCGTGGACAGGTCCTTAGATCTGGGTGCCCAGTTCCTGGGATGTTTCTGGGTTTGTTCTTCCAGCGTTGACCTTCAAAAAGCTTGTTAGAAAGGCTGTTAGGAATTGTGGGAGTTGACGTCCAAAACACCTTGAGGGCTGAAGTTTGCCCATCCCTGGTCTATATGAAACAACCTTTGTGTTTAGGCTTGGCTTGTCAACTCCAAGATATCTCATGATGGATATGCAAATATTCCAAAATCTGGCACAAAAAAATTACAAAATCCATTGCACTTCTGGTTGTAAGCATTTTGGATACTCAACCTGTACTAGAATTTTTCTTGGTGTAGTACAAAAATAATTCTTCCAAAGTCTTTGAGAGCTAATGTATTGTCCAAGGCCTTCAGGGTCAGAATCACTGGGTTGTTGTAGGTTTTTCGGGCTGTATGGCCATGTTCTAGAAGCATTCTCTCCTGACGTTTCACCTGCCTCTGTGGCAGGCATCCTCAGAGGTTGCGATGTCTGTTGGAAACTAGGAAAAAGCTCTTTGAGAGCTGATGCATGATCTCTCACTTTCAGCCTGGTGATGCTCTTTTAATTAATGAGGCCTGTAATTAAGTAGAGCCCTTTGCCTTTCCGACAGCATGTGCAATGCTCATCTTAATAATTTTAAAAATCCTGCAAATTATGAGGCCTGTGATGAATGGACATTGTTGTTGTTTGATTCACCCGATGCCAAATACATGCTGTAAAACTTCATTGGCTACTGCATAAAAATGAGGATAATAAACATGTTGGTTCTTCAAATGGGAAGCAGTGAATTATTTATGGGAGATCGGGCTTAGAAGGCTAGGTTTACCAGAAGACATCACAGCACGCAGGGTTTAGGTCAGGTGAATAGGTGATAATTTACTCTCTTAAAAAACAAAAGCCATTTAATACTGTGATCTAGTGTGGTCACAATCAGGTTTTGAAAACCAACTTCTGAAAACCAAGTTAGCTTGATAAAGGCTGAGGTGAGTCATTTATCCATGTCACAGAGGCTGGATCTACACTGCCCTCTATCCCAGGATCTGATCCCAGATTATCTGCTTTGAACTGGATTATATGAGTCTACACTGCCAGATAATCTAGGATAATCAGATCATCTGGGATCAGATCTTGGGATATAGGGCAGTGTAGATCCAGCCACAATCTTCATGAGAAGATGTAAATCACAGGAAAAGACAATAATATCTGATAAGGTAGATAGGAGTTGGAAAAGAAGAAGACCTAATTCCAGATAGATCGGTGTTTCTCAACCTGGGGGTCAGGATCCCTGGGGAGGTCATGTGGGGGTGTCAAAGACCATCAGAAAACAGTATTTTCTGTTGGTCCTGGGAGTTCTGTGAGGGAAGTTTGATCCAATCCTATCATTGGTGGGGTTCAAAATGCTCTTTGATTGTAGGTGAACTATAAATCCCAGCAACTACAACTCCTAAATGTCAATGTCTATT
The DNA here is from genome assembly GCF_025583915.1 of Anolis sagrei ordinatus. Classification (NCBI taxonomy): domain Eukaryota; kingdom Metazoa; phylum Chordata; class Lepidosauria; order Squamata; family Anolidae; genus Anolis; species Anolis sagrei. The sequence goes on along the minus strand of NW_026847882.1, from coordinate 38,966,318 downwards.
TTCCCCAAACTCCACCACTGTTCACATTTGGGCATGTTGAGTATGTGTGCCAAGTTTGGTTCAGATCCATAATTGTTTGCGTCCACAATGCTTTCTGGATGTAGGTGAACTACAACTCCAAAACTCAAGGTCAATGCCCACCAAACACACAAGTATTTTCTGTTGGTCATGTGAGTTCTGTGTGCCAAGTCTGGTTCAATTCCATCATTGGTGGAGTTCAGAATGGTCTTTGATTGTAGGTGAACTATAAATCCCAGCAACTACAACTCCAAAATGACAAAATCAATTCCACCACCACCATACCAGTATTCAAATTTGGGCGTATCAGGTATTTGTGCCAAATTTGGTCCAGTGAATGAAAATACATCCTGCATATCAGGTATTTACATTATTGTTAATAACAGTAGCAAAAAGAAAATTATGAAGCAGCAACAAAAATGTTTTTTGGTTGGGGTCACCACAACATGAGGGATTGTATTAAGGGGTCGCAGCATTGGGAAGGTCGAGAACCATTGAGATAGATGGATGCAGTCCAGAAAACCACAACCTTGAGTTTACAAGACCTGATCAGGACTATTGAGGATAGAGAAACCTAAAGATCTTCTGTTTATGGGACCACTATAAATTAAAGCTGACTTGGTGGCACTTAATAAGAAAACATGTTGATCTACATCATGTGTTTTCATCTGTCTACAATATAGTCTTCCCAAGGTGGCCAACATACATTTTGGTGTCTCAAACATTTGACCTGTTTGGGGGGTTTCTTGACCTGATGATTCCAAAAATAGTACCCATTTCCCCACATCAGCTCTAATTTTTGAGATACAGAACATATGCCATCCATCAGTCACCATCTGCTCTCCCATAGAAAACCATGAGAACCATATCTAAGAGCTGGTGCAGTCTATCCAATGCAGTTTTCTGAATCAGTGCCCTAAATAAACCCAGGAACAGGCCTAAAAATGAAGACACCAAGAATTTGTTGTTGTTGTTGGGCTGTTATTGTTTGTTTCAAGGTTGACTCCTCAATCCGAGTTATTCCTTGCTATGAAGACCCACTCCAATAGTTGATGCTGTCTTGCCTTCCCAACTCCCCCTTCTCCTGAACCATTAATATTTGGATCTTGACCATCAACCTGGCTCTTGCTCCACAACATTGGAATCTATTGATTCCTCATTGCCATCCTTGGACATTAGCAGATTCAAGTCTGACTTGGATTCCATGTTCATCTCTAACTCTTCCAAATTGGAAAAAGAGGAGGAAATCTTTGTGTCGTGGGATCCCAAAGCGAAGGGAAAAGAAAAGAGCTGTCTCTCCCATCTACAAAATGAACATCCCAAGTGGAAAACCAGGCTGAAATGGACATCCCAGAGTCTGTGGTCAACTCTTTGTTGGAGCTCATACCACCATAATCATCCAACTTAAAGAGGCCTCCTACCTCCCAGAAGTATTTCAACTTCTGTTTCTTTCAGCTCTTGTGTGTTTATTTTGTCAGAATTTTTTGTGCTGTTCCTCTAGGCCTTTTAGAATAACTGCAAGGACCTTTAGCAGTGTGTTGTTTTTTATTGATTTTTATCCTCAGGCTTTTTTATGAATTTGTTTTAATGCCAGAGATGAATGCCATTTGAAAAATAACTTTTTATAAGTTTTTTTTTACTTACGACTTAGTGCATACGGTTATATGAATATGTTTTTCATAAGCAAAAATGATATCTGGTCAGTTTTGAGGTTTTGCTGAAGGGGAGGAAAACTGGACCACTTCCAATGGCCGTGCATTCGGGGGGATTCTGGGAAATGTATTACCACCTTTCTCAAAAATGCAACGAGATTTAGTTAGAAAGAACATTAGGAAGAACTTGCTAACAGTGAGAGTTGTTCAGCAGTGGAACTCTCTGTCTCAGAGTGTGGTGGAGGCTCTTTCTTTAGAGGCTTTTAAACAGAGGCTGGATGGCCATCTGTCAGGGATGCTTTGAATGTGATTTTCCTGCTTCTTGATTGGACTGGATGGTCCTCGAGGTCTCTTCCAACTCTATGATTTCATGAAGAACTTCCTGACTGTGAGAGCTGTTCAGCAGTGGAACTCTATGTCTCATGGTGTGATGGTGGCTCCTTCTTTGGAGATTTTAAACAGAGGTTGGATGGCCATCTGTCAAGGGTGCTTTGAATGTAAGTAAGTAAGTAATTTTATTGATTAGCCCTTAGGCCATATCACAATAAGAAACAGAACAACAAGGACTGTCAAGACCTTATCACACTCCACTTAGTAAGGGTGCTTTGAATGTGATTTTCCTGCCTCTTGATTGGACGGGATGGTCCTCGAGGTCTCTTCCAACTCCATGATTTCATGAAGACCTTCCTGACTGTGAGAGCTGTTCAGCAGTGGAGCTCTCTATCTCAGAGTGTGGTGGAGGCTCCTTCTTTGGAGGCTTTTAAACAGAGGCTGGATGGCCATCTTTTGGGAGTGCTTTGAATGTGATTTTCCTGCTTCTTGGCAGAATGGGGTTGGACTGGATGGTCCTCAAGGTCTCTTCCAACTCTATGATGACATGATCTATGATTCTATAATCCAGTTCCAAGATCTGTTGCTCTTGCCCAAACATTTGTCTTCTTTACCTTTTCGCTGGTTTAAGAAGCCGAGCAGTGAGATAAAAAGACCACTATCTTCTTTTTTCGCTTGCAAAGGGGACCAGTGAGAAAGCGTGACATATTCTGGTACTCAAACCACACGAGAGTCCCAGATGTCCTCTATACACATAAAGATGTTTACTTTTTGACTAACGAAATTAAAGTAGTAAAGTTTTGCCCTCTAGGGCTGGAACAATATCATTCTCTCTGTTTGCAAAGCATGGTGTTCATTTATAGTGCCGTATAAATAATAATGGGAATGAATTAATGATATTGATGGAGAGCCGGCATGGGTGGCATGAATAAATGAACACGCCATCTGATGCCAGCTCTTAAGTTCCTCTAAAGAAGCTTCAGAAGTGTAGGAATAAGTGGTTATACCCATTCTTAGACCACTCTCCATTTGTATTCAGATTCCACTTGAGTTCCAGAACTCTGATTGAACAATCGAGCATGGCGTTCTGCCACATATCAAAGCCAAGCCATTTGTCTGTCTAGTCTGGTATTGCAAACAGATTGGCAATCTTTCAGAGAAGACATCTCCCAAGTCCTATGTTATATTTCGTGTGTCCCCTGGTAACCTCCCATCCAAACCACGCCATGATCCTGCTTGGCCTCTAAAATCAGATGGTTTTAGTGTTATACGATCATGTATGGGTGCCTTCAAGTTGCCTGTCAACATATCCCTGTCAAGAGGCTGTGGTAGCACAGTGGGTTAAACTGCTAACTGCAAAAAACTTGCTGACCAGAAGGTCAGCAGTTTGAAGCCATAGGTCAGGGTGAGCTCTTGCTGTTAGCCCTTTCTTCTGTCAACCTAGCAGTCCGCTCCCTCACCCATATTGTGCTTCAGTAGTTATATTTATATTTTTAATGTACCAAACATACCAAGTTTGTATGGAAATGTGACTTCTATTCCTGTGCTGGTCAATGACCAAAATAAATGATTTGATTGATGATTGATTGATTGACCTAGCAGTTAAAAAAATGCAATGTGAGTTGATCAATAGGTACCACCTCAGAGGGAAGGTAAAAGGTGTCCTGAAGCCATGCTGGCAATTCAACCAGGAGGGTCTAAGGACAACAGTCTCCTTGGCATGGAAAATGGAACAAGAGCACCTCCCCATGACCAAAATTGAGCATCACCTCCAGATGCCGGAGATGGAAAGGGAAACCTTTCCCTTTGTTTGTGTACTGTATGTCATTGTTGTTCACTGTATAAAAGGCATTGAATGCCTATATGTGCATACTGTAATTCACTCTGAGTCCCCCTGAACCCACCCTTGGGGTGATAAAGTGGAATATAAATAAAGTGTATCGTTACTACAGTAGAGTCTCGCTTATCTAACAGAAATGGGCCAGCAGAATGTTGTTTAAGTGAAAATGTTGGAAAATAAGGAGGGATTAAGGAAAAGCATATTAAACTTCAAATTACAATATTATTTTACAAATTAAGCAGCAAAACATCATGTTTTACAACAAATCGACAGAAAAACCAGTTCAATACACAGTAACTAGCCATCCCTTGCCACACGTTGCTGTGGCCCACATGGGTGTTCTGTGTGGGAGGTTTGGTTCGGTGGGGTTCAGAATGCTCTGTGATTGTAGGTGAACTATAAATCCCAGCAACTACAACTCCAAAATGTCATGGTCCATTTTCCCCAAACTCCACCAGTGTTCACATTTGGGCATATTGAGTATTTGTGTAGAGTTTGGTCCAGATCCATCATTGTTTGAGTGCACAGTGATCTCTGGATGTAGGTGAACTACAACTCTAAAACCAAGGGACACTGCCCACCAAACCCTTCCAGTATTTTCTGTTGGTCATGGGAGAAATGTGTGCCAAGTTTGGTTCAATTCCATCATTAGTGGGATTTAGAATGCTCTGTGATTGTAGGTGAACTATACATCCCAGCAATGACAACTCCCAAATGTCAAGATTCTATTTCCCCCAAACTCCACCAGTGTCCACATTTGGGCATATTGAGTATTCATGTAGAGTTTGGTTCAGATCCATCATTGTTTGAGTCCACAGTGCTCTCTGGATGTTGGTGAACTACAACTCCCAAACTCAAGGTCAATGCTCACCAAACCCTTCTAGTGCTTTCTGTTGATCATGGGAGTCCTGTTATGCTACGTTTGGTTCAATTCCATTGTTGGTGGGGTTCAGAATGCTCTTTGACTGTAGCTGAACTATAAATCCCAGCAACTACAACTCCCAAATGACAAAATCTTTTTTTGAGTGAAGGACATACATTGGGTTGTTAGGTGTCTTGTGTCCAAATTTGGTGTCAATTCATCCAGTGGTTTTGAGTTCTGTTAATCCCACAAATGAACATTACATTTTTATTTATATAGATTACTGTATTTACGAATTTAGCACCAAAATATTAACTGTATTGAAACAACTATAGATCTGGGCAGGAGGCAACCTGTGTTGGATAATACAGAACGTTAGATGAGCAAAGGTTGGATAAGTGAGACTTTCGTGTATTATTATTATTATTATTATTATTATTATTATTATTATTATTATTGCAACATGAAGGCACAGGAATTCTAGAGACTGTTGCAGGCTTGTTAAAACATCTCTGTATCTTTGTTTTGATTGATATATGTAATAAAGGGAAACAAATTACAAGTTATCTTCATAACTATATTTGGTTGTGACACCATGCACATGGTGATGTGTGTCCATAGGTGTGTGCCTTCACATTGCCCATCAACATACATCATCCCCATAAATATCACAGGATTTTCTTAGGCAATGAACACTCCGATATGGTTTTGCCAGCTCCTTCCTCTGAAGTAGAGCCTCTAGAGCAGGTATGGGCAAACTCTGGCCCTCCAGGTGTTTTGGACTTCAACTACCACAATTCCTAACAGACTACCAGCTCTTAGAAATTCTGGGAGTTGAAGTCCAAAACACCTGGAGGGCCAGAGTTTGCCTATACCTGCTCTAGAATATGGGATGTGTTGGTTGTCTCTCATCAATGTACTAACTAAAGCTGACCTTATTAGCTTCCAGAATCAGATGGGATCTGGTGATATTTAGGTGATACTCAAAGGAATCCAGTTCAGTGGGAGCAGGACTGTTTGGCAAAAATCACTCCTTGCGTTTTCTGTTTTGGTGATGGAAATGGTCAAACGTGGCCCAGAGTGTCTTAAACCACAGACTTTAAACTAGCAGGGAGTGTACAGTTTGGCATCAACAAAGGAAGCATAGGCATTTTTTATTCATCTCTCCTTAATATTTAATGACAACACACAGAGCCCCTTGCAGCCTTATGAAGGCCTCTGTCTCCAGCTTGTGGTCTTAGATCATTGTCCAAGGATGATTTTGTAACACCGTCTTGTTTATTTCAGAAGATCTTGGTTACAGAACAACCTAGAGGATTTTGGCCAATGCATTAGAATTCATTTATCTCTTTATAATGCATTGGTCACCTTTCTTTTGCATTTTCCAATTAGCTGTAGCCTGCAAGCCATCTTCAAGGGCAGCCCCACATGGAGCACATTACATTAGTCTAATCTTGAATTTAACTGTGTGTAGACTAAGTTCTCCTTGGATAAAAATAACTGGACCACCAATTGATTCAAACTGAAATAGCTTCAGCAAAGTTATGTGCATTCTCTGCAAAAAAAAATCAATGAAAAAGGAGGCTTAGCCCACCAGCCTGCCTGATTTGGGGTCTGTGTCACCCTTCTGCATCATCCCTGCCATTTTACAATGGCTCCCCTAATAATAGGGTAGTAATAATAGCAACTTCCCGAGGTTGCCACTGGCATTCCACACCGATCATGCGCTGCAAATGAATACACTTCCTCCGGCACAGCGGGGTCAATAATTAAAGCTCTCTCTCTCACTCTCTCTTTCTCTCCCTGGTTCCACTGACACATGGACTGACGCAGCTGTAATTGGAGATGCTCGCTGGCTGCGTGGAAATTGTCAGTGGTTTCTGCTCTTTGAAAAAAGAAAAGCAACTGCTGACTCCATTAATTGGTGCCTGCTTTGCCTATGACACAGACAGGTGCTGGGATGTGGTCTAATTAAGCTGTGCACATAGGTTCCCAAAAAGAAAATGGGGCAGGGAAAGCAATGCAAAGAGGCATCTTGGTTGAGCAGGGATCTGGCTAGAAACCCTCCCAAGAACCCTCCCTTTACAGCTCTTAGAGCAGTGGTTCCCAACCTGTGCGTCCCCAGGTGTTTTGGCCTACAACTCCCAGAAATTCCAGCCAGTTTACCAGCTGTTATGATTTCTGGGAGTTCAAGGCCAAAACATCTGGAGACCCACAGGTTGAGAACCACTGTCTTAGAGATTATGGATTACCTGTTTCCAAGTTTATGGAACTGTCCAGTAAAGTTTGGTGCTGAACCGTTTTTGTTGGTGCAGCAGGAATATGAGATGCATCTACACCAGGCATGGGCAAACTTCGACCCTCCAGGTGTTTTGGACATCAACTCCTACCTTTCCTAACATCCAGTAGGTTGTTAGGAATTGTGGGAGTTGAATACCAAAACACTTGGAGAGCCAAAGTTTGTCCATGTCTGATCTACACTAAAGAATAGATGCAGTTTGATGCCACTTTAACTGTCAAAGCTCAATGCTATGGGATCATTGGAGTCTTCAGCCTTCACTGCCTTACTGAACTACAAACTCATCAGAATCCACAGTATTGAGCAATGACAGTGAAAGTAGTGTCAAGCTGTTTTCTGCAGTCTAGATGCAGCCATTGTTCAATTCTGGAGCCATAGACGATCTAAAGTAGGGAAGGATGACATAGTTGGACAACCAGTTGATTAAGTGAATGGTTTCATGGCCTGCCACATGTGCCACTCTTTCCTTAAGCACATTTGGACCCAGACTATCCAGTTACATGGGTTTTAATGGATTAGAATCCATGTCATCAGATACAACAGACCATACAGCAAGACTTTCATAACCACAGAATCAATATTTACTCATACCTAGAAAAAATAGATCACCCTCTTTCTTGGGAGGAGAGAAATGACTGATATTGATAAAATAGTGAAGATTCACAATAGTAGTGAAGATCCACATAGTTAAAGCAATGGTATTCTTGTAGTAATTTATGGATGTGAGAGTTTGACCATAAGGAAGGCTGAATGAAGGAAAAGAGATGCTTTTGAACTGTGGTGTGGGAGGAAAATTCTGAGAGTGCCTTGGACCGCAAGAAGATCCAACCAGTCCATCCTCCAGGAAATAAAGCCCAACTGCTAATTGGAGGGAAGGATACTAGAAACAAAGTTGAAGTACTTTGGATACATCATGAGAAGACAGGAAAGCTTAGAGAAGACAATGATGATGGGAAAAATGGAAGGGAAAAAAAGAGGGGCCAATCAAGGGCAAGATGGGTGGATGGTATCCTTGAAGTGACTGGCTTGACCTTGACGGAGCTGGGGGTAGTGATGGAAAACAGGGAGCTCTGGCATGGGCTGGTCTAGGAGGTCACAAAGAGTCGGAAGTGACTAAACGAATAAACAAGAACAACAAAGGAAAAATGGAACCTCTAGGATTTTGTTTAGTCCTCCGGGCATGTCTGTGGTATGCTTCCTCAGGAAGTTGTCATAGAGTCATCCTGGAAGAAATAGAAATTCCTAGAGAGAATGTCTGTCTAGGAATTTCCTAGATCTTCCAGGATGACAATGTCATGCTGAGATGGGAAGCCAGGTAATGTAATTGTATTTGGCCATATCCAGAGTTTCAGTTAACTGGAATCTGGCAGAAATACGTCTCTTGTAGATATGGGGTCTTGCTGCATTTTACAAAATCTTATGCTTAAATAAATAAATAAGAGAGCACACAACTCCAGTCTGAATCCTGTTGGTGTTTTACACAGATGTAGTTCTTCACACATTCCTTAGTGGTCTCCCATAACTATCCAGGCTCTGACCCTGCTTAGCTTTGCAAATCAAATGAGGTCAGTTGGGTACGATGTTTAAGAATGTGGAGTGGATAATTGAAATTGCCTGCTTGTGGGAACTCTAGGCTACTGAATATATATAAATATGTACACACACACACACACACACACACTAGATAGATAGTTAGATAGATAGAGATATAGATATATAATTATATGCAGTCTACCTCATTAATGTTGTGATGTGAGTGGATTGTTTTCAGGCTGCAATATCTCACTGAAGCAAAACTGAAGGTTGGAGACAGTATGTAAGGAAAAACCACATGCACAGTGCCTAGGAATCTACAGAGTAGAGGTGTGTTGCTGTTCTTGTTTTAATGATGGGGTCACTGACCCCCAGGAGCTTGTGTTCTGCAAAGGTGGTGGATTTGCTGTTGAGTGCTAAATAATTGTTCCGATATCACTTGGAGAGAAAGGCAGAGGCTTTGTGGCCCACAATACTGGGACAAGAGAGGTCAGCATGGCAGTGTTCCTCGAGGCTGTATTTGTTTGTGCCGCCTCCTCCAAACAGAAACCGCACTGCAATTTGCAATGCTGAAACTCTCACCACTGGGTCTTGAAGTGGCCACTAAGCCTTCACACTTGACTGGGTCATCTCAGTCTCTTCGTCTTATTTAAAGCTATGAGTGTTTCAGCTTCATTCAAGTTTCTCATCTCTTCATCCCAGCTCACTGGAAACAGAGGAGGCATTCCATTGGCTGGACTTTTTTCATTCACAATATAAGCATTTCTAGAAATACTTCATATTAAAGGTCATGGTCCCCTAGTCATGCCGGAACTATTTTATTTGGCTTCAGAAGATAGGAACCATGCCCAGATGAAACAACAGAAGAGAAGAAACTTTGGGAAAATACAGCTCTGCTACCACTAATATAAACATGGAAAGAATATCCATAATTATTCATCCCCACGTTGAAGAATAGGCTGTTATATATAACCCACCAGAGGGTGATGGTTTAACTGATGATTTAGAGAGGATTGTGAGCTTTCCTGTGGCACAAAGTGATGGGCTCTCATGTCTGGGAAATGATGGCTCTCCCTGTGAGAAAACCAGCTTGGAAAGTTCAGGGCCTCAAGGGTATTCAGAGGAGTCAGAAGGAGCAACAGCAGATAAAGAATCGAGTGAAGTGCTGAGTAGTAAGGGGGGTTCCCATGTGAACTCACTTGTAGCTGTGAAGATCAACAAAAGTCTTCATTTACAAATCGGAGCAAAAAGTAGATTGCATCTTTTCGAGAGCTTACATGGGAAAGTTGTGAAGAACATTCATGGAAACAAAATGATTTCATGGGTGTCTATTAAATAACAAGTTGTTTACCTTCAGTTCAGTTCAGGCAATGCTGCATTAGAGTGAGAAGCTAAACCCGAGTTCTCCTGTTCCTGATTCAAGTCAAGCTTTGATTTTGAATTTAATATATCCTGGAAGTTTTCTATGTTCCTGTTCATGTACTCTTGTTCAGGTTTTATTAGTCATACCTTCTTGATTGTGGACTTATCTGTGATTCCTGGCTGTTCCTGGACTTTGTCACCTTTGGAACTTTATGAGACATTTGGATTATTGTTTGGTTATCACTTGTTGCTAAACCTTTTTTGGATTACATATCTTCTTTTCTTATTCCTGATTTTTATATGTTTTTACAATTACCTGTTTGCTTATACACCTGGATTCTTGTGTGGTGCAATGATCATAGGTGTTTCCAGTCCTGGAGTGCAACATAAGCTTCCCAAAAGTAAGAAAATCTTATCTGGAAGAAGAGACTGGTGAGGATTTGTGCAATTTTTCTCCTGGTATTAAGCATCCTGAAGTCATATGTAGTGATAATTCTGCAAAGAAAAAGTAGGGGTTTTCTATTTTCTAGCTATAACAAATTATCACGAACAGAAAACAGACAGGAAACCTGTTTTCAGTATGGAAAACCAGTGTGAAAAACCCCACACATGTTTTTCGCAGCACAATAATGCATGCAGCAGGTATTCCAGGTATTAAGCATGGAGGAAGAATACTGCAGAGAAACATTGTTTTCTCCCATAGCAAGGAGAGAACCCCCCTATTCATCCTCCCATGCAAGAATGAAGAAGTCAAACATGTGCATAGATTGATATTGATGTGCTACTGGTGGCAGATAATCTTGATGTCATTCTCCATTCTTTTCATCACACATAATGAACCCTCACTCAGAATTCTTCAAATCAGGAAAAAGACACTTGGGGATTGTCTTTGTTCTGCGTTTAATGTAAACTGACTTGATTTATTCTGGAGGGCAGTGTTATCCTTTAGATCAGTGACTCTCAACCTTTGATCTGGGATATGTTTTGGACTTCCGCTTCTGGAATTGGCATGGACAATGGTCAGGGTTGCTGGGATCAGACATCCATGACATCTGGAGAACTGAATGCTGAGAAGCAGTGTTTGAAATATGGCCTTTTGAGATGTTGTTTTTATCAATGACCTAGGACCTTAAAATCATATGGGGAGGCCCTGCTCTTGGTCCCTTCACTATCACAATCACGTTTGGCAGGAACGAGAGACAAGGGCTTCGCTGTGGTGGCTATGGAATTCCCTCCCAAACAAGATCAGATCTGCTCAATCACTCCTGACCTAATGGAAAAAAGTGAAATCCTGGTTGTGGGATCAAGTGTTCATGGATTAGACTGACTTGCTGGCAAAGATACGTTTTTAATGGACTATGATGGGGTGCTTTTAGGATGACTTAAATCAGCAAACTGTTTTAATGTTTTTATATTGCTTTATTATAATATGTATATTTATGCTTGTTTTACTCTGTTGTTAGCACTGTGCTGTGCCATTTGGTAGCTGCCCTGAGTCCCTCTGCGGAGGTTGAGATAGGACGGGACACAAATGCACTAAATAAATAAATAAATAAATAAATGTTTTTAGCTTTTAAGACGATACAAAATGCATAGCATCCCATTTCATTAGCACAACAGCTAAATATGTTGGTGAGTGTACAGTTATGCTAAAGTCACGAGATCTTGGGAGCTAAGCAGGGTCAGTTCTGGTTTGTTTTTAGATAGGAGACTGCCAGGGAATACTAGCTTCTGTAGACAATATTTCAGGGGAAGGAACTGGCTGCTCTCGGTGATGCAATGGGTTAAACCCTTGTGCTGATAAGACTGCTGACTGACAGGTCAGTGGTGTTACGCAGCATGTGTTTTATTCCAGCGACCTAACGCCCAAAAAACCCAGACACAAAATAGTCTCAGACCAATAGTCAAGGTAAAACAATCAACCCTTCTGTTTAAGGAGCTCCATTGGCTGCTGTTCATTTTCCGGTCCCAATTCAAGGTGCAGGTGCTTACCTATGGTCCTGCCATAGGTTTTTAATAGGGCTGGGTAACCACAGAAAAATTTGTTTCTAAACTCGATTCGTTTTTAGGGGTTTTTTGCGTTTCGTTTTTTAAAAGAATTCCAAAATTTTCCTTTAAAAAAATTCAAAATATACGAAATTTCGTAAAATTACGAAACAATTACGAAACTATTATGAAACAATTACGAATCGATTCGTTAATGGCGGACGCGATTGCGCAATATGCTAAAAAACCCTCCAAATGGGACAGGGGGAACTTCTGAAGCTTTCCTCTCCCTCTGTTGTTGACTGTTGGTGTGATAAAACAAACAACAACTATAAAACTTGCACCAGACATATGGAAATAATTACGAAATAATTACGAAAAGATTTCAAAACAATTATGAATGGATTACAAAACAATTACGAAACAATTACAAAATAAATTGAAAAAATTCATTTCGATTTTTAATTACTCCTGCATGGCTCAATATCGGATCGTAAGCTAATTTAAATACGAATTAATAACGAATTACGAAATTAACGAACGAAACCGCCCAACCCTAGTTTTTAAACGTCATTCTGTTATTGTTAATGTTTATTGCTATTTTCTGTTTATGAATTTTATTTATTGTTTGTATTACTGTTGCTATTGTTTTTATTGTTGTATTGTGGACTCGGCTTCATGTAAGCCTCACCGAGTCCCTTGGGGAGATGGTAGCGGGGTACAAATAAAGTATTATTATTATTATTATTAACAGAAAAATCTTTACTCTCCTAACTTTGCAGAGATAAAACAAAACTGGCAATGCTGCACATAAAAATCAGCAGTGCAGTATATTTACACAGTCTTTGTAATATGCATAAAATAAAGCATCTTCTAAGCAGCAAATGGGAAAACAAAACAACCTGAAGTAAATAGTCATTTCACCATTAGTATCTCTTGCTGGTACTCCACGCTGATGAAAAAGAACTCCAGCAGCAGCCCACCAGAAAAACCAGCACCCACCACACTGTATTCAAAAACCTCAAACAGTTTATTTAATTATTTATTTGTTTGTTTGTTTGTTAATCGAATTTATATACCGCCGCTCCCCGAAGCTCAGAGCAGTTTACAACATACATATGCAATACATTGCATCCAAAAACAAAGAAAAATTTCAATCAACCAGATTCAAATGCCAGCCTAAACAAATAAGTTTTACAAGCACTATGAAAAGATAATAAATCTCGGAGAGCTCGTGTTTCCACTGGCAAGGCATTCCACAGGTAAGGAGCCACCACCGTGAATGCTCTACGCCTAGTAGACATCAGGTGAAAGGTCCTAAAATTGGGAACTTCAAGGAGATTCTGATCATCTGAACGGAGTGATCTCGGGGGTTGGTAGGGGTTGAGGCGGTCCCTCAGGTACTCCGGCCCCAGGCCATATAAGGCCTTAACGGTAAGAATCAGCACTTTGAATGTGATCTGGTGGTCAATCGGCAACCAGTGCAGTTGCTACAAGATTGGAGTAATATGACACCTCGCTGGGACCCCTGCGAGAAGCCGGGCAGCAGCATTTTGCACTAGTTTAAGCTTCCGGATCACCAATAAAGGCAGGCCTATGTAGAGGGCGTTACAGTAGTCCAGCCTTGAGATGACCGTAGCCTGGATCACCATGGCCAGGTCATCCCTGGACAGATAGGGAGCCAGATGCCTAGCCTGACGCAGATGGAAAAATGCGACTCTGCTCGCGGCGGAGGCCTGGGCCTCCATCGTCAGCAGAGGGTCTAAAAGGACTCCAAGACTCTTTACCAAAGATGACAGGCATAATGTCATGCCATCCAGGGTAAGCAACCGGATCACCCCTCCGTCCAGGCAACCCAACCAAAGTTATAGCCCCTTGGGCATGGCACAAGATTGCTGCTTGACCTACTTAGTCAGCTGAACAAGATAATTACAAACAATAAGGTTTTTCTTCACACATATACTTGTGTCCTGCAAGGACTTGCCATAACAAGTGGTCTGAATCTAGGAACAGTGGGTTGAGTTCCCTCTGTCATCTCCAGCTCCCGATGCGGGGACATGAGAGTAGCCTCCTACAAGGATGGTAAAACATCAAAACATCCGGACATTCCCTGGGCAATGTCCTTGCAGACGGCCCTTTCTCTCACACCAGAAGTGACTTGCAGTTTCTCAAGTTGCTCCTGACATGAAAAAAGAGAAGGGAGGACTGGCAAAACCACCTCTGAAAATCCCTTTGCCTTTTAAAAACCCTACAAAATTGCCATAAGGCAGCAGGTAAGTTGAAGACACACATATAATGCAAAGTTCTTTAGAGGTAAAACGCACATGGTTTCTGAAAAAGATCTTGTAGTAACACCTTCTGAACAAAGGAAATCTAGAGATGAGAGGCAAATCTGAGCATAGATCAATTATTAAGTTAAACCCTGCTGAGAAAGCCCTCCTTCTGCGCACAGAAGGAAATCTAGCACTATGCATTGTGTGCGACCAGAGTGCATGTGCTCCATTCTATGATCCCCTAAAAGAATTAATTGAATGATCTCAGTCACAATTCTTAAAGCAAAGCAAGGATCAGGGAGATTTCTCGGCAGAAATGACACCATCATATGCAACGTGTTGCCTCGCTGCCATGGCCTCCGTCAGCTCCTAGTCAGCCACAGTTGGTGGCAGGAAAAAACCATGTGGCATGTGGTGCATGGCATGGGAAAAGAAATCATTCTGACACCATCCTGCTTTCTTCTCCCATAAAAGTTTGGTGATCCTCGTCGGTGATAGAACAAACGTGGAGAAAGACAAAGGGAGAAGATAAAAGATCTGCCAGGAGACAAAGCCCACAGCAATGTTTGATATCAAAAGCCCAACATTGATGGCTTCCAGAAATGCACTGAGAAATGCTTCACTTATATTGGTTCACTGAATGCTCATGGAAAGAAGATTATATTTTTACCTCTTTGGATTCCTTCCTTCCTATGCACAGAAGTCAGGCTAATAGGGAAGGCTGTTTTTATTAATCCACTGGCCGTTCCCTGCCACGCATTGCTGTGGCCCAGTCTGGTTATCTGGAAAATAAAATAATGAGAAAGTTTTGGTTTCTAATATATGTAATATCGTTATGCTTGTGGATAAACAGTGTTTCTTGCTGTTTCTTGTCAATGTTGATGTGTAGTTTGTGTGTTTTTCCTACTCTGGAACATGCAGCATACCATTGTCCTTCTTTAAGGTCCCTTTCAAATCTAGGATACTATATCTCTCTGTGTGTGAATCATATGTATCTATCTATCTATGGCTGGATGACTCTTTGTCAGGAGGGCTTTGATTACATTTGATTACGGGGGGGCTCCACTTCCTGGGCTGATAATCCCCTAACAAAGGACTCAACCAGACCCATTTGCATGGGCAATAAGTAAATGGCTTTATCTATCTGGACCTCGGAGGGCTGATAACCAGGATCACATTTGGTTCATCTAGGAAATTTATTATTTTATTTAATTATACATTTATTAATATATTTATTTATTTATTTTTACCCTACCTTTCTCACCCTACCAGGGACTCAAGGCAGCTTACAGACTTCAGCAACATTCAATGCCACATGGACATAACAATCAACACGCGCCCCACCAAATTATAAAAACGGTTAAAACATATGAGCAATGAAAGCAAATAAGCAATAAAAAATTGCTTCCCCCACCACACTGCCATTATGAGGGTAGGAAAGCGCTTTGCTCCTTTCCAGCGAGGGGGAGCTGTAAAATTGTCACTTCCAGGACTTGATGTAGGTAGGGCCAGCATGGCTATGCTCCCTGCCCTACTCTTCATTCCTGATCTGTTTGTTGACCCACCCTCCCGCCCTTTAATATTGTACTTTAGGGGTCACCAATGGGACTGGGTAGGAATTCCCCCCTCCCCCCGCCCACTTTTTAATCCAGGGCAAATTGAGTGAGTGGGCTTTAAATAGGCTATCATGCAGGGAAACAGGGATAGGTTACATCTTGATGTGCACCTAAGGCAACCCTTTGTGGTGTAGGCTATGAACGGGAACATTCAGCTGCAGTTAAAAGAACGGAGGTAATGGTGAACAGTAATGGCCTTGACTGCAGAGAGTTCTGGTCTCAATATCCTTTGGAATTAGGATGGAATTATCCATCTGTTTCCTTGAGTGGTTGCCCTGGAATCAACCGCTGGTTGTAGCCAGGGACCATGGTGTCTTGCCCTTGATAGATGAAGAGTAGGTCTTGGATAGGGAGCCCCCAGTGGCACAGTGGGTTAAACCACTGACCTGCTGAGCTTGTTCCCACACCTTGTGTCACTTTGGAGCAGAACAGACAACTCCACATCTGTATGCTTGTCCTCTATGCCCTGACTGATGTACAGAGGAAGAATTGTTGGAGGCTACAGACAATGCCATTGCTGTATTGTCAAAGGCTTTCATGGCCAGAATCACTGGGTTGTTGTTGGTTTTTTCAGGCTATATGGCCATGGTCTAGAGGCATTCTCTCCTAACATTTCGCCTGCATCTATGGCAAGCATCCTCTGAGGTAGTGACCTACGAAACGTCAGGAGAGAATGCCTCTAGACCATGGCCATATAGCCTGAAAAAACCTACAACAACCCAATGCCGTTTTTGGTCAAAAGATATTTAGCCGCCTGTGCTCCTTCTATTTTTAATCAGTTTTATACTAATTTATGCAATGCTTTTGATACAAAATAAATAAACCAAAAGATTTCAGGTTCGAATCCTGGGAGCGGTGTGAGCTTCCACTGTTAGCCCCAGCTTCTGCCAACCTAGCAGTTTGAAAACATGCAAATGTGAGTAGATCAATAAGTGCTGCTCTGGCGGGAAGGTAACAGCACTCCATGCAGTCATGCCAGCCATGTGACCTTGGAGGTTTCTATGGACAATGCTGACTCTTCGGCTTAGAAATGGAGATGAGCACCAACCCTCAGAGTCGGACACAACTGAACTCAATGTTGGGGAAAACCTTTACCTTTACCTAAGTCTTGGATGGTCACTGCCTTAGATTCATTACACACCAATTTCATGCCCTTAAATTGGTTGGCAGTTCACACAGAGATTGATTGGTAACATTTAATAAAAGTTGTCCATAGTTTAACCCACACTGTTGTGTGGACTTGTTATTTCGCTGCTTTGGGAGCAATGTTGGATTTCCCTCCCGCCAAAGTAATTATTCTGGGTTTGGTGATTCATGGAAACTAATAGAGGGATTTATGGCTGAACTAAGAGTCCAAAGAAAACACTCTGGAGGTTGCATCTTGGCCATTGTCCAGTCCACACTTCTCATCCTGGAAATGCTACTCTGGTGCCACAGTCGCCATTCCCTTCAGACATATGATTGAGAGATGAAGGAATATAAATCCTGACTTGTTTCATTCTTGCATTGTAAATGAGAATTTTTCAATAAATCTTTGATGGGAAGGATCAGAAGGCAACAGGCTTTCCTTTGGGCTCATCATGGAGGAAATCTTCCCGTTTTCATGAGTGGATGTTGCACATTTTTTGTACAATGTGTCAAATCAGAAAATGCAATCGCCTTTGCCTTGTAGTCAAAGCTGTGGCACCAAATGGATTCTTTATGTATTTGCAAGCAGTCGGCCTGCTCGATCATTCTTGCTGGATGTGTGCTTAGCTTCCAAAGGAGACAAGATTTCAGATTTGCTCAGAAATGGGAATGTTACATGGTGTGTTTATTCTGAAAAATTATAGTGTTTTCTTTCTTTCTTTTCTTCAAATAGAAGTCTCATCTTGGAGGCCGGTGCCAGAAAAACAAATCTGCTCCATCCTAAAGAAGTCATGTTGAGATGCAGCAAGATTGTTTTTCTGCACCAGCACACTATGGCAGAGATGGCTTGCAAAACACAAACTCCTATCTTCCCATAGCATCAAGCCATGGCAGCTGAAGTGGCATCAAACTGCATTAATTCTATATTGCAGACGCCCACTAAGTTTGAACTTCAAGTGAGCTGTCCAAGATGCTGAAACAGATTAGCACATACGTTCAACGCCTTGGAGAATATTAAATCCCAGGGGGATTCCCTACCCATCATCATCATCATCATCATAGGTGGTCCCTCGTAGACACGTATGATTAACTTCTGGATGCAGGTTAAATAAGAGAGGCAGACTACCCTTTCTAGTACCTTTCCCCTATGGCAGTCATTCTCAACCTGTGGGTCCCCAGGTGTTTTGGCCTACAACTCCCAGAAATTCCAGGTAGTTTACTAACTGTTAGGATTTTTGGGAGTTGAAGGCCAAAACATCTCGGGACCAACAGGTTGAGAATCACTGCCTTATGGGGTGAGCAAAATGGACCCTAAATAGGGCTGCTCAGTCATGGATACAGATACTGGACTGCTCAACCGCATTGGACCTTGAGTTAGTTTAACTGAATCTATATCCACCACCCATGTGCCCGTTCATAGCTAGGGGTTTCCACAGTTGTCACAGTCCTGCCCCTATCACCACTCACCAATCACCACAGGAATTTTGTTGGTTTTGGTTTCACTTGGAAGACACCTGTGCATGGATTTTGCCTTATTCTGCCTTGGTCAGACCACACCTGGAATATTGTGTCCAATTCTGGGCACCACAATTGAAGGGAGATGTTGACAAGCTAGAATGTGTCCAGAGGAGGGTGACTAAAATGATCAAGGGTCTGGAGAACAAGCCCTATGAGGAATGGCTTCAAGAGCTGGGCATGTTTAGCCTGAAGAAAAGAAGGCTGAGTGGAGACATGATGATAGCCATGTATAAGTATGTGACAGGAAGTCATAGGGAGGAGCAAGCAGGCTTGTTCTGCTGCCCAGAGACTAGGACATGGAATAATGGCTTCAAACTACAGCAAAGAAGATTCCACCTAAACAATAGGAAGAAGTTCCTGACTGTAAGGAGAGCTGTTCAGCAGTAGAACTCTTTTTCTGCCCTAAAGTGTGGTGGAGGCTCCTTCTTTGGAGGCTTTTAAGCAGAGGCTGGATGGCCATCTGTCGGGGGTGCTTTGAATGCTATTTTCCTGCTTCTTGGCAGAATGGGGTTGGACTGGATGACCCAGGAGATCTCTTCCAACTCTAGGATTCTGTGATTCTATGATTTCTTTTATGTGTGGAGATTAGTGCACAGCGACTAACATACAGTCGTCACAGAAAGAGGCTTTGATCCAATAGCATGGTTGAGCCAATGGTCAGTGACCTCTTATCTGTTGCAGCCTTTGTCTGCCATCTCAGCCATTGTATAACAAGTACCATCTTATCATTTGCCTGCTCTTCCATTGAGATCTTATTTCTTCAGAACATGCTTGGTCTGGTTTCTCCCCTGTGACCCTGTCTCCAAAGAAGACCCTTCTAGGAGTGCATGACTCCCAATAGCTTTGATCACAGGTTCATTGGAACACACAAACCTCTTCACCACAGCAAGGTGATGATCCATCAATCCATCAAAGGGGGGGGGGGGGGTTCTCTACTGTGTTGACAAGAAAACTACTAGCTTCAACCCCAAGATCTTATAAAAAAGTTTGGAAAATCTTGATGGGCTTGTTCTGGCTGTTAGGAATTGTGAGAGTTGAAGTCCAAAACACCTGGAGGGCCGAAGCAGGGATGGGAGAGCAATTTGCCTCCTCCTCCAAAGAAGAGATAGATGGAACCATCCAGAAAAGAGGACATGGCCGAACGCAGGAGCAGCCAGCCCCCAAGCTCATTCTGCTGCTGACCTTTGACCCACCATGCCCGCCGGGTAGGAATTTTTTCCCTCCAATATTTGGGAGGGTTTTTTTGCCTACCCTATACTGTTTAGGGGTTAGCTGGGATGGTGTGGTAAGTATAAATAGGCTTTGCCTGCCAACCCCTGAAATAACGAGACCACACAACAGTATTTGGGTTTAAATATGGGCAACTTTTATTAACAGTTACCTATTTAACTTTAACTGGGTCTAAACCTATAGATCGTGAACACACCATCCCAATTTGCGCTGTAACAGTATAGGGTAGGTGGAAAAAAACACCCTACAACAGTGTTTCTCAACCTGTGGGTCAACCTGTGTTTTGGCCTACAACTCCCAGAAATCCCAGCCAGTTTACCAGCTGCTAAGTTTTCTGGGATTTGAAGGCCAAAACATCTGGGGACCCACAGGTTGAGAACCACTGCCCTAGAACATAGGAGGGGAAAAATTCCTACCTGGCCCCTTAACAGCAACCCAAATGTACTGTTTTAGTGGGTGGGAGTGGTGGGTCAATGTCCAGCGCCAAAATGGAAGAGGGGCATGAACATGGAGCCTAGCTCCACTGCCTTTAAAGTAGTTCTGGTGGAACTACTTGCTCTCCCTTCAGGGGAAGAGGCAAACCTCTTTCCCATCCCAGCTGTGCAGGGATGGGAAAGCTTCTTAGTGTAAATAGTTAGGGGAACTATTTGGTGTACATCCAAGGCACCCCCCTTTGGGGTGTGGGCCATTACACAAAAACATTCACCTGGAGGTCAATTTCATGGGTGAGGTGAAATCGTATGGCCCAGAAATGGAGAGAGTCTGGTCTCTATAAGTTTGAAAGGGCTTCTCCATATGTTTCCCTTAGAGGTTGCTCGGGTTTAGGTTACCAGGGAACCCAGATGTTTTGCCGTAACAAGCCAAGGGGTAGGCCGGGCAGGGACACTACCTTGGCTTTGCCACACCAAGTTCACATACCCTAAGTTTAGTTATAGTTAAAAGGTTAAATAGGTAACAATCAATAAACATTGCCCAATTATTTAAACCCAAGCAATGTCTGTGTGTCAAGACCCAGACGGACCAGCAAGCAAAACGGCAGTGAAGGAGTTAAACAAAGGTCTTTAATGTCTATTAGCACAACAAAAAGAGGCTCTTAAAGTCAGAGCTATAAACACAAAAGGCTTGCGGTCAGCAAGAATGTAAACAAACCAAGTCCCAGTCAGTCCTCGCTGGCAAAAGGAAAGCAAGTCTAAACGCAGGCAAAACAGCTTCAATTCAGCAGTAAAAACTCAGTTCATTACAAAGTCAAACAAAACAGCAAACAGCAATCCGCATGAAGAGCGGTCCAACGAAGTCACCAAGGGATTAGCAGAGACGTAGTCAGGCAGTCCGAGGGTCAAGGCAAGGAAGGCTCACAAGTCCAGGTCCGGCAAGATTGGTCACATGATCAGGAGTCCACGAAGCTGCAAACAAGAGCTCAGGGCAGAAGTTAAACACAAGGCACACGGTAACGCGACACTTTGAACTCTGCGATTAGTTTGTTCCCAAACTGCTCCTTAAATCTCATCCGAGTCGCTGGAGTTACTTTCAGGTGCGTCTGCCTCCACAGGTGAATCCCGACTTCGCCATTGCTGCCAGTCTGTGCTTCGGGCTGCATCCTGCAAAGTATTATCTGGAACCCAAGTGTCATTAAAACCCTGGAATTCATCGCTAGACGTGGGAGCATTAACCACATCTAATACTTCCTGAACTTTAGTCCAATCCAGCTCTTCCTCTTCGCTGTCAAACTCCTCACAATCAGCTACATCTCTAAGGCGTTTAACAACAGATCCCACATCACTATCCGAGCTGCTTGCTACTCGCTTTACACCGCGGTAATCTTCCAGCTCCATTTCCTCGCGAGTAAAACCCTCAAAATCTTCCTCATCCGTAGTCTCTAAGAACAAGTCTCTAATACGTTTCAGCTGTTGCTGAGCTTCTTCATCTTCTAAACCACGTTTCCTTCTACTACTAGTAGTAGGTACTAGGCCTGTGCGGTTTCGTTCGTTAATTCGTTAATTCGTTAAACATTAATTAATTTTTGCATTTACGGTACGATAACAAAACATATTTCCAAACCCGGAAGGGTTTTTAAATATCGAAACGGCAACTCCCACAGTATTTACGAGCTTTCACCCGTTTTGTAAATGGGGCGGGCGGGGCCTCCGCGCCTCCGCGCACCATCCAACCGGCCTCCGCGCGCCATCCAATCGGCTCCGGCTCCTGCGCCCTCCTCCTCCTCCTCCTCCTCCCAGCTGTGTTGCAGGAAGTTCAGGAGGAGTAGGAGTAGGCTAGCGAGGGCCAGGAGCCGGATTCCGATTGGCTGGCCGCGCAGCACCTCACCCTTT
>NW_026847882.1:38902870-38944282 GCF_025583915.1 Anolis sagrei ordinatus | reverse complement strand
CCTCCTCCTCCCAGCTGTGTTGCAGGAAGTGCCAGGAGGAGGAGGAGGAGGAGGAGGGCACAGGAGCCAGAGCCGATTGGATGGCGCGCGGAGGCCGGTTGTCTCTTTAAGGCACCTCTCCCAGCTGTGTTGCTGCTGCAGGAAGTGCCAGGAGGAGGAGGAGGAGGAGGAGGGCGCAGGAGCCGGAGCCGGAGCGCAGGAGCCGGGGAGGGGATTCCTGCAGCGCCGGCTCTGCCTCCGTGGCCCGCCTGAGATGAGACCAATACCATCTTGAAGGCTGCATCCAGGCTCTTTTGCTGTGAGTTTTCTTTTCAGGGCTGTATGTTGACCATGTTCCAGAAGCATTCTCTCCTGACATTTTGCCCACATCTATGGCAGGCATCCTCAGAGGTCTGTTGGAAACTAGGCAAATGGAGTTTATCTATGGAATGTCCAGGGTGGGAGAAATGAAAGCCATTCAATGCTAATCAAGGTGACCAACTGCAACATTCACACTTACAAAATGTTTTGTAAATATTTACGAAATTTCGTAAATAACAAAACATTTTTTTTGGAAAGTTTTGTAAATATTTTAAATATCGAAACAAAAAAACACCCCAATTACAAATCGATTTTAGAAACAAATTTTTTCTTGATCAAACAGGCCTAGTAGGTACAGGAGACAGACGCTGACTCTCAACACTGTGGTCTCTTCATTTTGGGGGTTGGAAGGCAAATTGCATTGCAACAGGGGTGAGGTTTTTCCCCATTCCTGGATATGCTTTGTCATCTTTTTTGCATCACTGGATCAATAGAGATCCAGCACTATCCCAGCTCATAGCCCTGTCTGGGTTGCAACTGCACCAAGCCACAACCGCACAAGTTGTGGGTGAGTCTTCTTTACCGCACTGACTTCATCTTTGCCCTTTTCATGTTGCATTTACTGTAGCAGAGTTTTACATTTCCATCACTTGCCAAGCAGTTTCTTTCGGAGACCTTTCCTGAAGCCATCCCCAGTGGACCCTAGGCAGCTGCTGGCACAGACAGAAATTACACTCGATGGCAGGTAATTGCGAGGTGAACAGAGACAGCGCACGGGGAGGAGGGGGAAGGCATTTCCCAATAGAAGCAATGGGTCTCCAGGTCAGGGCTGTTTAATTCCAGAGACTGAGCCACACACTGGAGGAAATGGGTTTCTCTGTGGCTCACGAAAGGGCACCTGAAACAATCTGATCAATTAGATCTTGAGACGGAGGGAACAAGGCTACCCTCTTCCAGATACATGAGCGCTTTGCTGTGGTTACCTAGGTTTCCGCTCATGCCTTTTGTAATTCTGGATAACCAATTAGCTAAGCTCCCTGGTCATTTAGGCGACTGTGGTCTGGATGAAGTCGAGGGCCTCCTCCATCATTTGTTTTGCAATCCATTGTCAAAGGGAATGAGAGAAAATGCCTCATGGAATTGCTACCTTTTAAACACAGGTGTCTGAAAAGCATTGAAAACTGAGTCTTTTAAAAAGACTCAACCTTTCTGTGCAAAACAAAAACAAGAAAATGTGGGAGCTGTGTAGAAATTTTCTACTCTCATTGGCTACACACTTAACATAGCATTAAATCTCAAGCTGAGAGAACAAGTGTGGTGTCACAGTTTGAAGGTTGAAACACAACTCTGGAGAACAGGACTCGATTTTTTGCTCAGCCATGGAAGCTCACTGGGTAATTTTGGGAAAGTCACACTCTCTCATCCTTAGAGGAAGTAAAGTCAATCTCTTTCTCTGGCCAAGAAATCCTCTGACAGGCTCACCCAGAGAGGATTACAGTGTTTGCATACCTAGATAAACACTCAATGCATTTGCAATATACAATGGGACAGACAAACACAAACAAAGGCAGTGGCTTCTATTTTCTTTCCAGTTTCTGGAGTATGTGCTCATTTCTGGCTCTGGGGAGTTGCGTTTTTCCTCCATTTTTAAGCTGAAGAGCCAGCGTTATCCATAGACACCTCCAAGGTCATGTGGCCGGCTTGCCTTCCCACCAGAGTGGTACCTATTTATCTACTCACATTTGTATGTTTTTGAACTGTTAGATTGGCAGGAGCTGGAGCTGACAGACAGGAGCTCACCCCATCTCACGGATTCGAACTGCCAACCTTCAGATCAGTCGTTCAGCCAAACTTCAGGTCAGCATTTCAGCGGCAAAAGGGTTTAACCCATAGCGCTTTCACAACTTTGTTGTGAAAATACACAATGAAGTTTCTCACCATTCTAGGCTTCTCCATCAGAATTTCACAATTGGTGAAACACATTTGGATATTTTTGAATATTTTGTCATCTCTGCTGAAGGCACTCAGGCATCCCTTCCCCATCATTTCTGAGCCACTTTGTGCCTGAGTCAAAAGAGCTAAGTGCAGCATCCATTCTTAACGCCACAGGTATATTTCCTATCATTTCAATAAAACAACATGCGACGAGGACAAAGAGAGGCTGACTTTGCCTAGCATTCTGCTTTCAGAGGCACAAGGAAGCGGCAGTTATCAATAATGGAGGGGCCACTCTCCTGCTCCTCTTTGTCAGTTTCTTGTGGCAGGTGAAATGCTCAGAGACCATCTTTGGCACTTGGGTGCCAGGCGTGAGCCACCTTCGGGGACAGCCTTCCAAAATGTTCCTTCCTCCCGAACTTCGTTTTTTCCATTATCAAAACCAAGGTGTCCATAAAACATTCATCCGATGCTGACGTTCTGCTCAAAAGTTACGGCTTTGAAGTAGAATACTTGAGTTACTCTCTCTGGGTACATACGCACTTCTGCTGTTAGGTCGGGCTTAGAAGTGATTTATGCCACCTGAACTTTTCATCATCTTACATCTTAAATGAGGGACTTCACACACACATACACAAAATTTCTTAAATAGTATAGCGCCAGTGTTGTGTAGCAATTTGAATGTTGGACTATGACTCCGGTGACTAGCACTTGCCCAGCCATGAAAACCACACTCTCGGCCCCAGAAAACCTCAAGGTAGGATCACCTTAAGAGTGCCATAAATCATAAATGGCTTGAAGTCAAACAACAAAACAACTGAAACAACAATAACAACAATATACTATTGAATACCACAATCTGGAACATCCAGGCCACAACATTTTTTATTTCGATGTATGTAATGTAAGCTGGAAGAGGGGCTGACCGAGGGCAAGATGGATGGATGGCATCCTTGAAGTGACTGGATTGACCTTGAAGGAGCTGGGGGTGGTGACAGCCAACAGGGAGCTCTGGTGTGGGCTGGTCTATGAGCCCATGAAGAGTCGGAAATGATTGAACAAATGAACAACAACAATGTGAGCTGTACAGTTTTTATTTGTGTCAGGAGTGACTTTCAAAACTGCAAGTCACTTCTGAGAAACTGTAAGTTGCTTCTGGTGTGAGAGAATTAGTCATGGACGTTGCCCAGGGGATGCCTGGACTTAGTAAACTTGAGTTCCCAAATCAAACAAGACTGGATTTATTCAAGGTGTTGTTGTGGTGACAGGTTTATTTACTTAATGTCTGTGTAGGCTATATATCTGTTTCTAATGGGGGTGGTAACGGCCGACAGGGAGCTCTGGCGTGGGCTGGTCCATGAGGTCACGAAGAGTCGGAGACGACTGAACGAATGAACAACAACAACAAAAATGATGGCTATCTAGTAGGCCTGTGCGGTTTCGTTCGTTAATTCGTTAATTCGTTAAACATTCGTTAATTTTTGCATATATGAAACGATAACAAAACATATTTTCAAACCCAGAAGGGTTTTTAAATATCGAAACGGCAGGCGCCAAAAAATTTTGTATTTCCGTCCATTTCGGAAATACGTAAGATGGCCGCCTGGCTTGCTGGGAGCTCTCCTCTCTCCGCGCCGGCTGAGCAAGCGAGCGAGAGGGCGAGCGAGGGGGGGCGAGCGGCGAGCGAGAGGGCGATCGGCGTGCTCGCGAGCGAGCGAGCGGCGAGCGAGAGGGCGAGCGGCGAGCGAGGGCGAGTGAGAGGGCGAGCGGCGAGCGAGAGGGCGAGCGGCGAGCGAGAGGGCGAGTGAGAGGGCGAGCGGCGAGCGAGAGGGCGAGTGGCGAGCGAGAGGGCGAGTGAGAGGGCGAGCGGCGAGCGAGAGGGCGAGTGAGAGGGCGAGCGGCGAGGGCGAGCGAGAGGGCCCGCCAGAGTGAGTGCCTGCCTTCCCTTAATTTCTCCTCCCTATTCTACTAAATTATTTAATAATTAAATTTAAAAAATATTTTAAAAATATTGAAAAAAAAGGCCCCATCTTTACAAAATGTTTTGTTAATATTTACGAAATTTTGTAAATACCGAAACTTTTTTTGGAAAATTTTGTAATTATTTTAAATATCGAAACAAAAAAACACCCCAATTACAAATCGATTTTAGAAACAATTTTTTTCTTGATCAAACAGGCCTACCTAGGTAACCTTGGAGCATGAAGGCAATAGTTTTAATTTCCACACTTTCCACTCATCTATGGATGTCCAGCATTTAGCATACTTGTCATTGTGTGCCTTCAAGGTGGTAACCCTAAGATGAACCTATTTGGTGGCCTTTGGATGCTGTTGCCTTGGAATTCCTATCATTTCACCATTGGCTACAATGCCTATGGCTTATGGGAGCTGGGATCCATCAACTTTAGAGCAGTGTTTCTCAACCTGGGGGTTGGGATCCCTAGGGGGGGGTCACAAGGGGGTGTCAGACGGGTCATCAAAGACCATCTGAAAACACAGTATTTTCTGTTGGTCATGGGAGTTCTGTGTGGGGAGTTTGGCCCAATTCTCTCATTTGTGGGGTTCAGTATGCTCTTTGATTGTAGGTGAACTATAAATCCCAGCAACTACAACTCCCAAATATCAAGGTCTATTTCCCACAGACTCCACCAGTGTTCACATTTGAGCTTATTGAGTATTCGTGCCAAGTTTGGTTCTAATCCACCATTGTTTAAGTCCACAGTGCTCTCTGCATGTAGGTGAACTACAACTCCAAAATGCAAGGTCAGTGCCCACCAAACCTTTCCAGTATTTTCTGTTGGTCACAGGAGTCCTGTGTGCCAAGTTTGGTTCAATTCCATCCTTGGTGGAGTTTAGAATTCTCTTTGATTGTAGATTTATTTTATTTATTTATTTCATCTACTTATACCCCGCCCTTCTCACCCCGGGGGGGACTCAGGGCGGCTTACAAAGGAGGCACAATTAGATGCCCAAATCACACAACAAACAATACAAAATATAACTATAAATCCCAGCAACTACAATTCCCAGATGACAAAATCAACCCCCCCCCCCCCCCCCCCCCGCCAACTCCACCAGTATTCAAATTTGGGCATATTGGGTATTTGGGTCAAATTTGCTCCAGTGAATGAAAATACATACTGCATGCAAGATATTTACATTGCAATTCATAACAGTAGCAAAATTACAGTTATGAAGTAGCAAGGAAAATAATTTTAGGGTTGGGGGTCACCACAACATGAGGAAATGTATTAAGGGGTCACGGCACTAGGAAGGTTGTGAAATACTGTTTCAGAGGGATATGTCTCCCCACATCTAACTCCTAGTTGAGTTATACTGAAAGCAGTAAGTTTGGTATTGTGCTGATCAGCTTGTTCTTTTTACCCTTGATTTTATGACTCTGTTGATGTTTTTTTCAGCAACATAAATTGTAACGAGGCTCTGGATTCTTTTCTCTCTTTTTTAATCCATAATGTCACAAATCATTAGCCGTATTGACAGAACACAGAGATTTATGAATCTATCAAAAGGAGAAAAATTGATTGCGAGGCATTCCCCCCCCCCTTTTTTTATTTTGCAGCTGTGTCGGACAAACACCCCAACCTCTCTTCTCTCCCTGTTCTCTCTCCATTTTGTCTGCTGCATACACATGTTGGGGAGAGACTGCAAAACACTTTAGAGAACAGGCTAAAATGACCAAGGCAGCCTAGAAAGTTACCAAGGAAAACCCATGAAGGACCCAAGCAAGGTATTACTCACAGCAGTGCAATACCTATAGGTATTACATGAGACAAAATACCATTCTAGAGCTTTCAAAGACAATGCAGTGTGGTGAAGAAAGTATGGCTGATGGATACTTGAACCCTTGTCAACATCTTGACCAATTGATAGCTGCAGTCTAGTGACCTAAAAGGGTTAGTTTGCTTTTTAATAGCATTACTTTAGCAGGAACAGACTCTTTGGTGATCCCGTAGTCCAAGTAGGATTGTCCTCCAAGATCGGTGTACTGGTGGTGGGTCCGTAGGTGACTGTGGAGCCCTATTCTTGATCTGCATCTTCTCCCACAGTGAGGGCATCAGTTTCCAGGTGGAAGGCGGTCCCAGTCGGGGTTGGCTTGACTTGCCTTCCTTTTGGCACATTTCTCTCTTTCACCCTCCATTTGTGCCGCTTCACATTCTACAGCACTGCTGGTCACAGCTGACCTCCAGCTGGAGTGCTCAAGGGCCAGGGCTTTTCAGTTCCCGGTGTGTATGCCAGAGTTTTTAAGCTTGACTTTGAGTCCATCTTTAAATCTCTTTTCCTGTCCACCAACATTCCATTTTCTGTTCTTGAGTTTGGAGAAGAGCAACTGCTTTGGGAGATGGTGGACGGGCATCTGGACAACGTGGCCGGTCCAGCGGAGGTGATGGTAGAGTACAATTGCTACAATGCTGGTGGTATTTGCTTCTTCTTCCAGCACACTGACATTTGTCCGCTTGTCTTCCCAAGAAATTTGCAGGATTTTTCAGAGGCAACGCT
Source organism: Anolis sagrei ordinatus (assembly GCF_025583915.1). Classification (NCBI taxonomy): domain Eukaryota; kingdom Metazoa; phylum Chordata; class Lepidosauria; order Squamata; family Anolidae; genus Anolis; species Anolis sagrei. The sequence goes on along the minus strand of NW_026847882.1, from coordinate 38,937,529 downwards.
GATGGAATCGTTCTAGGAGTTTCATGTGACATCTGTAGATAGTCCACGTCTCACAGGCATATAGCAGGGTAGTAATAATAATAATAATAATAATAATAATAATAATAATACTTTATTTGTACCCCGGTACCATCTCCCCAAGGGACTCGGTGTGGCTTACATGAGGCCGAGCCCGAACACAACAATACAAGCAATAATCACAATACAAGCAATTAAAATAAAACATAGACGATAAATAATTGTTGTCAATAAGACAACATAAAATTAAAAACTATGGGAAGGCCAAATGTAAAAATTAAAATTGGAAATAGTGCTGAGGCCTGGACGAAAAGGTGATAGTAACGTTTGTGGAAGACATACGAGGAGACCTAAAAATATAAAGTGCTTTGGAGGGACAAAGTGCTATCGGAACATTATTCCGGGAAGGCACACTGGAACAACCACGTCTTCAAGCTCCTCCTAAAGACTTCCTGGGTTGGGGCCTGTATGATGTTCTTAGGGAGTGAGTTCCAGAGTTGAGGGGCCACCACCGAAAAGGCCTTCTCTCTCGTCCCCACCAATCGCGCCTGTGATGCTGGTGGGATCGAGAGCAGGGCCTCTCCAGATGAACGAAGAGATCGTGTGGGTTCGTACACAGAGATGCAGTCACACAGGTAGGCATGTCCCAAACCGTTCAGCGCTTTGAAGGTAAGAACCTGCACCTTGAATTGGGTCCGGTAGATGAATGGCAGCCAGTGGTGCTCCTTGAACAGGAGGACAAGGGTTGGGAGGACAATAGCATTATAAACAAGCACTTTGGTATCCCTACGGATGTTCCAGTCCTCAAACACTCTCTGCTTCATTCAGAAACATGTTGCACTCACAGAGCTCAGGTGGGGTTGTATTTCAGTTTCAATGTTGACTTTTGTGGAGAGGTGGCTGCCAAGGTAGCGGAAATGGTCAACATTACACCATTAAGCTGTATTTCTGGCACTGGAGCACTTCTCCTTGCAAACTTATTAAGATGAAAGAAGGGTCATGATATTATGATGAGGAATAGCTCAGTTTAATTTCTCTATTTGAGTTTGCCCTATATAATCCCATTGATTCAACCCTCCCTGTCCTTGACCTGAGAATGATGCATCATAAACCATGAGCCTGGTGGAACATCCATGGTCATGAAGGTTCTGAGGTAGTTGGGTGGAATTCTCCATCTGCTAAGGATGGAATATTCAAACCAAGAACTAAGGCTCATGATGCTTCTTCTGCTTTAGACCACCTGCTGAAGCATTTACCATGGATAAATCTTGCAGTATTACTGTGTGCCAGTTTTCAGTACCCAATAATGCGTTCAGGAAGCTTGGCATCGCAAGTCATTTCTGTTCGGAACAGGTGGCTGGGCTTAATTCAAGCATCCTTAAAAACTGAATTGCTGGAGGAGCAGATTTGCTGTCTATGTGTACGTGTGTGTGGGCACCTGTGGATGCTTTTATGACTCATATGTTCCATGCAAAAGTAAGCTCGATATTCGTGTACATATGAGGGGGATAATTTTTTTTCAGTTTTTACGTCAATCAATCAGTCTACTAAGGTCCCAGAGGCAAAAGAACAGATAGTTGAAATGCAAACTATGCAAATAAAGACATTTAATGTGGACTGAAACAACTTCTTTTTTTCAAAATAGTTCCATCTCTTTTGCAGGCAGTTACAGCAGCCCACCCTGGCTTTAAAGACCATGAAAAACTAATGCCATCTCATTCATTAGAAGTTTTGTCGAAGGCTTCCATGGATGGAATCACTGGGTTGTTGTAGGTTTTTTCGGGCTATATGGCCATGTTCTAGAGGCATTCTCTCCTGACATTTCGCCTGCATCTATGTCAAGCATCCTCAGAGGATGCTTGCCATAGATGCAGGCGAAATGTCAGGAGAGAATGCCTCTAGACCATGGCCATTAGAAGTTTGCTTGAGAAGAGACCACAAAAAGAGAAGAAAGATAAAAATCAGACACTAAGTCTGGTCTAAATACTATTGAGATCATACGTTGATAGGAGATTTAAAGGCGTAGACCATGGGCAGCTTTGTGGAGAAGAAAACTTTTGCTACAGTGTTCCCTCACTTATTGCGGGGGTTACCAGGACCACCCGTGATAAGTGAAAATCCATGAAGTATTTATTTATTTATTTATTTATTTCAACCATTTGTACCCCACCCTTCTCAACCCCCCAGGGGGGGGGGTGGTACTCAGGACAACTTACATCCGGCACAATCCGATGACATTAAATATAAATAATACATACAGTAATGCATATAAAACACAGTAAATCAGTTATAAAATTAGTTTTGAAATAAAGAAGTACATTAATGAAAAGTGCAATAATACTGGCTGTCTAGCCTTCTCTAGAAACAAATTCAGCGAACACAACACAATCGGAAGCCTGCCCATAGTCCATTTTCCATAACATTATCATTATTACCATTGTCAATTATCTGCCAGCTACCCAAAGGCCTGGTCCAATAACCACATTTTCAATTTCCTCCTGAAGGCGAGGAGGGATATTGTTGACCAGATTTTGCTGGGGAGCGAGTTCCACAGGTGGGGGGCCACCACCGAGAAGGCCTATCCCTCATCCACGTCAAGTGTGTTTGCGCCAAAGGCGGCACCAAGAGCAGGGCCTCTCCAGAAGATCTTAAATTTCAAGGTGGAACGTAGAGGGAGATATGTTCGGACAGGTAAGCTGGGTCGCTTACAGTATATGTACAATATACATATGTATACGTATGTCCCTCATCCACCCTCCCTCTGGAAGATGACCACTCTCTCTCTATAATCAATCTCTCTCTCTCTGTCTGGGTGCTGCTGGGCACTGCTTTCCCTCCACCTTGAGTTTGCACACAGCCTGAGCTCCATGGTGCATGTGCGGTGGCGCTAAGGAGGAGGAGGAGGAAGGTAAAGAGGTCGAGGAGGCTGAGCCTATGCAGAGGTCCATCCATCCATCTGCCCCTCCTTCCTCCTCCAATGTTCCCTCACTACTTGTATACAGTACTGTATTTTAAATTCTTTTTTAAAAAAATGGAACAGTGAGTCCACAAAACTGTGAAGTAGCGAGGAAACACTGTACACCAGACCTCTAAAGGGACACCCTCCCAATGTGTTAGGTGACTCATCCTACCTTCCTCAGATAGCACAGTCAATGACCATGACCTGGGCCCAGTCCTGTTCAACATCTTTATTAATGACTTAGATGAGAGACTAGAAGGCATGATCATCAAGTTTGCAGATGGGACCAAATTGAGAGGGATAGCCAATACTCCAGAGGACAGGAGCAGAATTCAAAATGATCTTGACAGATTAGACAGATGGGCCAAAATTAACAAAATGAAGTTCAACAGGGACAAATGCAAAATACTCCACTTTGGAAAAAAAATAAAATGCAAAGATACAGAATGGGGGATGCCTGGTTCGAGAGCAGTACGTGTGAAAAAGATCTTGGAGTCCTCGTGGACAACAAGTTAAACATGAGCCAACAATGTGATGTGGTGGCAAAAAAAGCCAATGGGATTTTGGCCTGCATCAAGAGGAGCCTAGTGTCTAGATCCAGGGAAGTCATGCTACCCGTCTGTTCCACTTTGGTTAGACCACACCTGGAGTATTGTGTCAAATTCTGGGCACCACAATTCAAGAGAGATATTGACAAGCTGGAATGGGTCCAGAGGAGGGCGACTAAAATGATCAAGGGTCTGGAAAACAAGCCCTATGAGGAGCGGCTTAAGGAACTGGACATGTTTAGCCTGAAGAAGAGAAGGCTGAGAGGAGATATGATAGCCATGTATAAATATGTGAGAGGAAGCCACAGGAAGGAGGGAGTAAGCATGTTTTCTGCTTCCCTGGAGACTAGGACGCAGAACAATGGCTTCAAACTACAAGAGAGGAGATTCCATCTGAACATGAGGAAGAATTTCCTGACTGTGAAAGCTGTTCAACAGTGGAACTCTCGGTCCCAGTGTGTGGTAGAGGCTCCTTCTTTGGAAGCTTTTAAACAGAGGCTGGATGGCCATCTGTCAGGGGTGATTTGAATGCAATATTCCTGCTTCATGGCAGGGGGTTGGACTGGAAGGCCCATGAGGTCTCCTCCAACTCCTTGATTCTATGATTCTATGATCTGTTGTGGAGTTCTGAAGGTGGAAGCATTACTTTTCATTCAACCCTCGAATATGTTTTGTGCATTGGCATGTCTTTGTCCTTGGCAGTTCAAAGACATACCAAGTCTAACACCTGAGAGACCTAGTTGCCTTGCATGAATGCTGGTGAACATCACATTTCAAAAGGTTGGGCCTTCTAACAAAGTCATGCCTTTCCTTGATCAGTGGTTTTCCAAAAAGGTTATGGCATTTTTTTGCCAAAAGGTTATGAATCCCATTTCCCAAATGGTTATGGAGATCCACATTTTCCAAAAAGTTAGGGCATATTTTGGCAAAAAAAAACAGTTGTCAGCAGCTTCAGTGAATCACATTGCTTGCTGGGAGGGGGGGAAATAGCCATTGTGCCTTTGGATTGTTGTAGGGTTTTTTGGGCTATATGGCCATGGTCTAGAGGCATTCTATCCTGACATTTTGCCTGCATCTATGGCAAGCATCCTCAGAGGTAGTGAGGTCTGTTGGAACTAGGAAAAAAGGGTTTATATATCTGTGGAATGACCAGGGTGGGACAAAGGACTCTTGTCTGCTGGAGCTAGGTGTGAATGTTTCAACTGACCACCTTGATTAGCATATAATGGCCTGACAGTGCCTGGAGCAAACTTTTGTTGAGAGGTGATTAGATGTCCTTGTTTGTTTCCTCTCTGTTGTTGTGCTGTTGTAATTTTAGAGTTTTTTAATACTGGTAGCCAGATTTTGTTCATTTTCATGGTTTCCTCCTTTCTGTTGAAAGGAGTGCCTTCCCTTTTGCAAATGGAAGAATACATAGGCAGATTTTCAGATGCACAACCTATGACCCAGCATGGTTATTCTGCAGAAGAGTGCAACCCCCGTGGACTTTTAAGAGTGCAGATTTACATTCCCAAAGCACCATGTAAAAACATAGCATTTATGCCCAAAACATAGACTCCATAAAGCTCTCTGGGACTATAGATTGGATCTTTGGGTCAAGAAGTATATGTCCAGATAGTGCTTAATTTGGAGGAAAAATAGACACATTCCACCCAGGAGAACTAGTGTGCCGACTTCATTCCTTTCAAAGGGATTCTTTTTGCAGTGAAATGAACAGCCAAATGATCAGTATCAATGCTCAGAAGGCTTTGCTTCTCACTGCAGGGTACCTGGGGCCTTCTAATGCAGCCTTTCAAGCCATTCCATGCCCAATGAAACCCATGTGAAAGAATTATTATGTTGTGGTTTTAAAAGGGAATTGAAAAGCTCCTTTTTACTGCTTCTGAAATGAACCTTATAATTTTTTTTCTCCTGTCTGTAAGCAGAAATATTCTATTTGCTCTTTGTCAAAAAAAAAGAGGGGGGAAAAAGGACTAGTGAAGGGCAAGAGAGTAGTCAAGAATCGAAAAGGATTTATTGTCTTGACGGTAGAGGTTTTTTTTTTCTTTTTCAAAAATGGATATATATTCAGGGAAAAGTTCTACTAGGAGCCAGCTTGCAACTTTTAAATGAACATACTCCTTTCCAAGTCGAACAGATGATTTGTATAGTTTCCTGCATTTCAGATCTTATAGCAGTTGGACTGGTTGGCAACAACACTCTTTGTCTTTTTGCAAGCCTTTGAGGCATCGTTAGGCATATATATGAGAAATTGCTTTAATTAATTAAGATATGTGTCACCAATGGGATTTTGGCCTGCATCAATAGGAGCATAGTGTCTAGATCTAGGGAAGTCATGCTACCCCTCTATTCTGCTTTGGTTAGACCACACCTGGAATATTGTGTCCAATTCTGGGCACCACAATTCAAGAGAGATATTAACAAGCTGGAATGTGGAATGTGTCCAGAGGAGAGCGACTAAAATGATAAAAGGTCTGGAGAACAAGCCCTATGAGGAGCGGCTTAAGGAGCTGGGCATGTTTAGCCTGAAGAAGAGAAGGCTGAGAGGAGATATGATAGCCATGTATAAATATGTGAGAGGAAGTCACAGGGAGGAGGGAGCAAGCTTGTTTTCTGCTTCCCTGGAGACTAGGACGCAAGGGAACAACGGCTTCACACTACAAGAAAGGAGATTCCATCTGAACATGAGGAAGAACTTCCTGAGTGTGAGAGCCATTCAGCAGTGGAACTCTCTGCCTCGGAGTGTGGTGGAGGCTCCTTCTTTGGAAGCTTTTAAACAGAGGCTGATGGCCATCTGTCAGGGGTGATTTGAATGCGATGTTCCTGCTTCTTGGCAGGGGGTTGGACTGGATGGCCCATGAGGTCTCTTCCAACTCTTTGATTCTATGATTCTATGATTCTTGCAAAGATTTACTTACTTACTTACTGTATTTATACCCCGCCCTTCTCAACACCATAAGAGACTCAAGATGGCTTACATATATAGGCAACATTTTGTTTTGTTTTTGTCTTAACTGTTGATATGGACTAATCAATAAACTTTGTTTTGCTATAGGCAACAATTAGATGCCAAAAACACATATAATAAAAACGTAAGCATTTAAACAATCGTTAAAACATAATAAAACTTAAAACCAATTATTAAATATCATGCAATCCAATAGCGTAGTCTGTGGCCATTCCAATTTGTTTTTGCACTATTTCATTTTTTCTTATTGCACTGCTAGATTATTCATTGAATGCTTGGTTGAACATCCACATTTTTAGCTTTTTCCTAAAGGTCAGGCAAGAGGGGGATAATTTAATTTCACTCAGGAGGGTGTTCCATAGCCGTGGGCTCACCACTGAGAAGGCCCTGTCTTTTGTTCCCATCAACTGTACCTGCGAAGGAGGCTGGATCAAGAGTAGGGCCTCCCCAGAAGATTTTAATCTCCTTGCCGGCTCATAGAGGGAGATAGCTTCAGACAGGTAAACTGGGCCAGAACCATTTAGGGCTTTATAGTAGGGCTGGGCGATTTCGTTCGTTAATTTCGTAATTCGTTATCAATTCGTTATTTTTTTTTTATAACAAAGCGATATTGAACCATTCAGGAGCAACTAAAAAACGAAATGATTTTTTTCAATTCATTTCGTAATTGTTTCGTAATTGTTTCGAAATTGATTCGTAATTGATTTGAAATCGTTTCATTATTATTTCCACATGTCTGGTGCAAGTTTTAGGGTTGCTGTTTGTTTTCTCAGTGAAAAAAAAATATCACACCAACAGTCAACAACAGAGGGAGAGGGAAGCTTCCTGTCCCATTCGGAGGTTTTTTTAGCGTATTGCGCGATCGCGCCTGCCATTAACGAATCGATTTGTGATTGTTTCGAAATCGATTCGTAATTGATTCGTAATTTACGAAATTTCGTAAATAACGAAATTTTTTAAAGGAAAATTTCAGAATTCTTTTAAAAATCGAAACGCAAAAACCCCCTAAAAACGAATCGAGTTTAGAAACAATTTTTTCCGTGGTTGCCCAGCCCTACTTTATAGGTTAAAGCCAGCACTTTGAATTGTGCTCAGTAGCAGACTGGCAGTCAATGGAGCTGATGCCCTCTCTCTGCACAGTGCTCCGATGATCAGCTTGCTTGCCACCCGTTGGACTACTTGAAGATTCTGAACAGTCTTCAAAGGCAACCCCATATAGAGTACATTGTAGTAGTCTATTTGGGATGTAACAAGAGCATGGACCCATGGGGACAAGTCTGGCTTCCAAAGATACAGCCACAACTGGTACACAAGTTTTAATTGTGTAAAAAAAGCTTCCCTGGCCACAAGTGAGATCTGAGATTCCAGGCTCAGCAAAAAAATTTGTCGTGTCAGGAGCAACTTGAGAAACTGCAAGTCGCTTCTGGTATGAGAGAATTGGCCATCTGCAAGGATGTTGCCCAGGGGATGCCTGGATGAATTGATGTTTTCATCATCCTTGTGGGAGGCTTCTCTCATGTCCCCTCATGAGGAGCTGGAGCTGATAGAGGGAGCTCATCCACCTCTCCCTGGATTCGAACCTGCGACCTGTCGGTCTTCAGTCCTGCCAGCACAGGGGTTTAACCCACTGCACCACCGAGGGCTCAGGAATGAGTCCAGCATTATTCTCAAGCTGCGAACCTGTGTCTTTGGGAGGAGTATAACTCCGTCCAGCACAGGGTGTAACCCTATACCCTGTTCAGCCTTACAACTGACCAGAGGGAACTCTGTCTTGTCTGGATTCAATTTCAATTTATTCACCCTCATCCAGACAATCACAGCTGCCAAGCACCAGTTCAGGAGCTGGACACCCTCCTTAGTAGCAGGTGGAAAGGCGTGATATAGTTGAACGGCATCTATGTACAGATGACAACAAATCCAAAGCTCTGGATGATCTCTCCCAGTGGCTTCATGTAAATGTTAAACAACATGGGGGACAATACATGTGGGACTCCACAGGAAAATGGCTGTGGGGCCGAGCAAGTTTTCCCCAACAACACCTTCTGCGATCGACCCTCCAGGAAGGACTGGAGCCACTGGAAAACAATGCTCCCAAACCACATTCCCATGAGGTGTCCCAGAAGGCTGATAAGAGGTCTAGGAGAACCAACAGGGACACATTCCCCCTGTCAAGATCCCTACATAGATCATCCACTAAGACAACCAGGGCTGTTTCAGTTCCATGTCCCAGCCCAGAGCCAGACTATGCCAGGTCCAGATAATCAGTTTCCTCCAAGAAAACCTGGAGTCCACCACACATTCCATGACTTTACTCGGGAAGGTCAGATTGGAAACTGGCTGAAAACTTTTCAGTTGGGAGGAGTCCAGTGATAGTTTTTTCAACCATAGTTTTATTATATATTCTTTTAAGATGCTCAGATGTTGCTGTCCTCTCCTGGTCTTATTCTCAGTTGGCTTTGCTTGTTATCCATATGACATCATCACTCATGGCTGACCCCATTTGGCATCATCTTCAAGCCAAAAGGATTGGTTGGAACATCAATTGCATCATATCCTGTGGGGGCCATGTCCAAAGCATCAGGCTGGATCTTCAGCCAAAGCTGTTATCTCAACTTCTTGAAGAACACAGATACCAGCTCTGCATTATCTCTAAAGCAACAGGGTTGTTTCAATTTAGAGTTTGTGGTGGGTTTTCTCCTCCTGATTTCATTCTGACCACAGTAAAGCATAATTTCACACTCCAGAGCACATTTTAAGCCATGCAAGTAGCCTGCTAGTAAATACACTTTCTCAAATATATTGACTCCTCTAAAGATATCGTTCGACATCTATAAATGGAGGAAATAGGAAGCACTTTAAAATCTTAAATAACTTCTTCCAAAAGAGATTAAATGTGCCAAGCTCTCATTTAACTCTTCATTTATTGAGATCTTTATCTATGGACTGATCAATAGATGGATTGCGAGGCTACTCAGTGGCATAAATTGCATCTGTACTATGAAATGTGTGTGATCAACGAGTTTCGGTGGGGGGGGGGGGGATACATTTTGCAAAGCATGTGTTTGCAATAAACATAATTTCCCCAGGGAACGTGTCTCTCTGAGCTTCCCATGAGACATTCCACAGTCCTTGTTGCTATTTGAAATGTGTATTGCTGTAACCTAGCTCCCAACAACCTTAAGTATTTTGTAAGCAATTAAATTGCATGTCTGTCCATCTGTCTCTTTGTTTGTCTCCTTTTCTCTCCATCTCAGTGTTTGTTTTTCTTGCAGCAAATATATCTGTCAGTGTATGTGCATATTGGTCAATCTTATCCATTAGAGCCACACTTACGTGGTCCAAAGCCTGCCTCGCAGATCAGTTTGTTGGCCATAGGTCTTCTCTTGACCTTAAAGAAATCCCTTTGTCCAGCTCTAGGAATCTGCAATTAAGAGACAGAGCTTTGGGGTCAAAGAGTGTGGCTTGGAAATGGGTTTTGTACTTTAATATCAGGAGTTCTAATTTCCAGATGCCAAGGCCTTCTGGAAAGTCTGTCTCTTCATCTGTTGGATGCATAATAGACAGCCAGAAAAGGAAAACCTGAAAGATCAGGGGAAAGAGAAGAACATTTTCAAACAAAACACTGTCATAAGTGTCTCTGACATGTCATTATATATCCAGGATCAAGGATTCCATCTCACCTTCTTTGTGAATGTAGAGTAACTAGGAAAGTTATCACATGAAGTCAAAAAGAAGAGAGAACAGGAGGGGGGAAAAAGAAACAACTCACCCCAAAAGCATATAACACAGAAAAGCACTAGAAGCCACCCTAGTCCTGACTGTAATGGGGAGAAATTATTATTGTACCATTGCAGATCCAGCTAAACAATCCTACTGAAAGTACTAGGAAATACCCTATGCATCAGCCTTGCCAAGAAACCATAGTAGTGGTTCTCAACTTGGTTTTTTGGCCTACAACTCCCAGAAAGCCCATCCAGTTTACCAGCTATTAGGTTTCTGGGAGTTGGAGGCCAACATATATGGGGACCCACAGGTTGAGAACCCCTAACCATAGGATAGTGTAATTAGAAATAGGAATAGACTTGAAGGCTCACAAGATGAAGATAATGATGAAGATGAAGATGAAAACAGAGGCTAAGAAAAAGAGGAGGAGGTAATGATTGCTATACTTTTTTTTCATTTCATCTCACTTTGACTTCAGTGCCCCCCTCTTTCCCCTGTCCCAGAACCAAGTTCAGTACTTTGCGTAGCTCAGCACCTTGGAGAGTGCACTCAATGTCCATAAGCTTGGATAATGTGTTGTTTACCATTCTACTGACATGAAAAGTATGAAACTTATAGTGTTGACATTCCAAAATCTAATAAAAGTGGCTCAGGGAAGTTCATACCATAATAAACTTCTCAGTCTGTAAGATGCCACAAGACTCTTGTGTCTAGATCAAAATGTCAATTGCACTTTAGAGTAAGCCCGTTGAAACCATGGTGCTTGCATATGAGTTGTTGACTTCCCAGTTTCCAAAATCCACCAGTTGTCTAACTGGTGCTAGCAGCCACACAGAGGACTGTTGTTTTAAACAGCATGATATTTGGACTAAATAAAGTCACATTCTGCAGCAGCCAGTGGCTTCCATCTAGAATCCACTTTGAGGTTTAGTCCAAACTTTGAAATAGCTTGACAAGTGATGAAACCTGTCCCAGAACCAAGTTCAGTACTTTGTGTAGATCAGCACCTTTGAGAGTGGACTTATGTCATGGATAACATTTCAATAAATTTAAAGCATAGATTCTTTTTATTGCAATTTCCAGTGTGAGAGAGTACATCAGAACTTTTACAGAACTATTACACAAAAAATGACATTAGACAAACAGACATACAGATTATATGCAACTATACTGGATTTACAATTACATTGTTTAGCAAACAAACAAAGGAGAATTACATTTTCAATCACCATTCACAGAGATGTACATGCATTCATCCCCATGCATCCAAATATCACCATATCCTTTTCTCCCTCTTTGGAGAAGCACCTGTTAGGCCAGACCCTGCTTTTCTGCAGCCTGCCAATGCATAGTTCCATAACTCCCAAAACACCAAAACTTCAAAACGCTGAAATGCCAAAACTTCTTTCCCTAAGAACAATGCCAAGGACCAGATCTGTTTTCCACACAGCAGAACCTGACTCCCTACACAAAATCTAAGACTCCAAAAGTGCACTTCTTTCTCTTCCCTTGAGAAAGAAACCCCAAAGTGTACAGAATCATGCTTTCCCATAGCATATCTGACACTCTCCGAATGCACCATCTCTGTCCTTCACATGGAGCAGAGAGGCGGGTGAACCAGACTCCTCAGGTCTGTCACAATTTGAGCATTATTAGATTGAGTCTTTTATAGGAATATCCTGCTGATGTAGTCCCAGAGTTGTAAATTCATGATAGACATCTTCCATCTTGGTTCCATCTCAGTTTCCTGGCCAGATGTTGATTCTTCTTGATTGGTGTTGATCTTATGTTGACTTCCTTCTTAACATTGTAAATATTTCTGTTATCATGTCCCAGTTCTTATCAGAGTTTACTTTTCAGCTCTTATTAGCAACTTTTAATTACAGTCCAGCATGCTGGTAGTTAGTCATTGCAGGCCTTGGACTTTTACAGGTGTTTCCAAAATTATTAACTCCATCCATACATCCTTCCATCCTTCCATTCATTCCCACACATCATATTAAATTCACATTTATCAAATCTGCAATTATATTTTCATGATATATTATGTCCATAATATATTATGTACCATTCTACTGACATGGAAGGAACAAATCACAGTATTACACACAGAACAAAAGTCTTCGGGCTTCAACTGCAATCGAAACTGTGAAAGTGTTCCCATCCTTCTCTACATCCAGAAGATTTCAGCTCCATCCTCTGTCTTGTTTTTCTCCCTCTCCTTTCCTGCTTCTCCAGTCTTTCTGCAGCCTTCTTTGCCTCTTTAGCATGAACAAAAGGGTCTGGTGCTTGCCTGCAGTATCACATTTGTGCGGCCGATCTCTGGAAAAGGTTTATTAAGAGCACGAGGCCGAGAAAGGGATTGATGTAGAAGGACTGTCTTCTAATCGCAGTTTCTCAGGGCCGCACAGATGGAATTTGTTTTCTCTTATCAAGATAAGAAGCTTGGTTTTGGGCAGGCGGCAACACAGCAGCCAATTTTGTTTGCTTATTCTTTGGCTCGCATCATCAGTTTGCTGCCTGGACAAGTAGCCTCCAGCAACTCACAAGCAGAGAAAGTTAGTTTGTTTCTAATCGTATTTTTCTTTTACACCAACTTTGGTTTTAAAAAAAACAGCCTCTGAGATGCGTAGAAGAAAAAAATTAAGAATAGCAGCAGCAACTGGTTTTTGGGTCAACGAGACAAAGATACTCCGTATTGATTTTTTTGCTAATGCACTTGTCACTCCCTGTTTTTAAAAGACAGCCTTTGTTTTATTGAGATGTTGCAAAACCCAAAGAACATAGAATAAAACATCTAGCCTTCGGTATCAGTACTTGCCATGAAATTTTCCATTAAGCTGTGATTGTGTGTTAAACTGAACTCCAACCCCATTTTTTTTCCATCCATATTATCCCCTCCATAACAAAGTTGTTCTTCAATCCTAGCAGAAAAGGCTCCTGCATTAAGTCTTCAGATTTCTTGGCTGAATCAGATGCCTGTTTTGGGTAATGCTGCTTAAAAGATTGACCTTTCTGCACTCTATGCCTGTTTTGTAATTCTTAACACAAGTAAGAAAACACAAAGGAGAATATCCTCAGGAAATATCCATAAAGAAGTCCTCACTAAAAAGACAAATCAATAGGTCCTGGAGCAAATGGAGCCTGAATTCTCCTTAGAAACCAAGACGACTCCCCTGCGGCTATCATACTATGGATATATCATGAGGAGACATGACTCACAAGAAAACACAGTCAGCTTGGAAAGGTGGAGAACAGTAGGAAACGAATAAATGTATATTAGATGGACTCTCTTAGGAAAGCATGCTCCCTGAATCTGCAAGACTCATTCGAGGTCTCTCTTTCAAGAAGTCACCATAATAATATACTTTAGTAATAATATACTTTTTATTTATATTCCGCTCTATCTTCCTGAGGGGACTCAGAGTAGATTACAGAACACATATATGGCAAACATTCAATGCCGTTATACTAAATAACAAAGACAGACAGTACATAAACAAAGGTAAAGGCTTCCCATCTTTTTCCAATTTTGGCATCTGGAGGCTGTACTCAACTCAGCCATGGGGAGGTGCTGTTGTTCCATTTTTCATGCCAAGGAGCTTGCTGTCCATTGATCAAATTGCCAGCATATCTTCATGGGTATCTTTTATTTATTAATTTTATTTACAGTATTTATATTCCACCCTTCTCACCCTGCAGGAGACTCAGGGAGGGTTACAATGCACAAAAATTTGGCAAACACCCAATGCCACTTAAACATACAACATATATAAACAGGCAAAGAGGCTATTTAACATTCCAGCTGTGCCCAAGCTTCTGGCCACAGGGGGAGCTGGTGCTTCACCATCCATTGTGACACCAAATCCTTTGATGGAGTACTTTCTCATTCTTCTGCATGCTGCTGGAGAGTTTTATAGCATCATAAATTAGTTACATTAGCCTTCCTGCATAAAGCTGTCCCTAAATTTCCTACTTGACAGATACAACTGTCTTTTGGGCTGCATAGGTCAACAGCAAGCTAGACGAATAACCGGAAACTCACTCCAACCCTGGCTGGCTTTGAACTCATGACCTTTCGGTCAGTAGTGATTAAATGCAGCTGGCTCCCCAGCTGGCTGCGCCACAGCCTGGTCCATTTTTTACTTTCCTGCCAAAGTGGTGCCTATCAATCTACTCATATTACTGTTTTTGAACTGCTAGTCCAATCTCAATAAAATAGTAAAGAGTAGAGACATCACACTGGCAACAAAGATCCATATAGTCAAAGCCCTGGTATTCCCTATAGTAACCTACGGATATGGGAGCTGGATCCTAGGGAAGGCTGAGCGAAGGAAGATAGATGCTTTTGAACTGTGGGGTTGGAGGAAAGTTCTGAGAGTGCGAGAAGATCCAACCAGTCCATCCTCCAGGAAATAAAGCCTGGCTGCTCATTGGAGGGAAGGATAGTAGAGGGAAAGATGAAGTACTTTGGCCACATCATGAGGAGACAGCAAAGCCTAGATAAGACAATGATGCTGGGGAAGGTGGAAGGTAAAAGGAAGAGGGGCCGACCAAGTGCAAGATGGATGGATGGCATCCTTGAAGCGACTGGACTGACCTTGAAGGAGCTGGGGGTGGTGACGGCCTACAGGGAGCTCTGGCGTGGGCTGGTCCATGAGGTCACGAAGAGTCGGAGACGACTGAACGAATGAACAACAACAACAGGTAAGTAGGACCTAAAGCTGACAGCAGGAACTCACCCGTACCCATTGCTTCAACTGCCAACCTTCCAGTCAGCAAGATTTTCTGCAGCTCATGGTTTAACCCACTGTGCTAACCATGGCCTCCGGTCAAAGTCATCTTGATGACAATTAGGAACAATGATGATGCCTCCATTGCTAGAGCATTAATCTACCACTCGTTTATCAGGGGAGGCTTGACCATTGTCATTGTGTGTATTCTTTCCAAGCTCTGCTTCTTTGTTTTCTCAGCTGTGTGAGGCATAGATACCATGTATGCAATGGTACACTGCGTTTGGATGACAAATGGGTGAGCAAGCCTTGACCACTCCTTCTGATACTCCATGGCCTGGTCTTTACCATGACAAACCCTAAGTGGCCCCGATAATTTCCTGGAATAATATACAACCCACTCAGATTTCAATGGTCATAATAAGGTGACCTGATTATCCCACTTGCTGAATATAAAAATAACCTGGCACTTTCTTCTGGACATCAATGCAAGGCGCTGCCCTGATTAGACTTGCAAAACACATGCTCTTCAGATCTCCAGAATCCAGAGCTCCAGATGCTCCCCTGACCTCTTGCTCTGTGGCCTCCTCTTCAAAACCCTCTCTGCCCCAGCCATTAACTCACAAGGAAGTTCAGCACAGAGGGTTGGCTTTGGGATTCCTCCAGCCACTCCGAAGGTGACAAGTGTGATTAAAATATTAGAAAAGCAATTGTCACCAGAGTGAAATATATTTATTTTGCCAGCATAAATCTCAGCCTGGCATCCTGGGCTTTCTGTCAGGTTCTTCAAGAGCTCATAGCCCATGAGTCATTAAGCAATATGACAAACTGATCCAAATGAAGTCTGTTTGTTCTCTCTTTCCTTCCTTCTTTCCTTCTTCCTTCCCTTCCCTCTTTTGGCAGGGCTGTTACTGCAGCTTTTTTTTCATTACAACAAGTTATTTTCCTTCCTCTTTGCTGCAGAAAAGATTAGACATCCAACGCAGGTCAGTCCAATGTCATGTTGGTATTTTCAGTGCTTGAGCAAGACTCCTCTTGTCAGGTGATGAGAATGGAGTCAATCATACCTTGCAACCTTCATTCCTATCTCAAGTTGTTATGTGCCTTCAAAGTGACTCATATCCTAGGTCTTTTTAGGCTGAGAGATGACTTGATCAAGGTCACTCGATGGATTCCCACGGCTGAGCGAAATTGTAGACCCACTGCCTCTGATGTTATCATCCAAAACTCAAACTACTCTGCCATATTTACTCTCATTCAGAATGTTAATTCCTTTAGAATCCCTGAAAGGGGAGAGAGTTTTTTTTCTTTTCACCTATCATCTTACTTTCCAAATTGATTTGTTTCTTTGCTTGCTTGTTAATTACAAAACGATTTAGGACTTGTGTTTGTGTACATATTAGGCCTGGGCGGTTTCGTTCGTTAATTTTGTAATTCGTTAAATATTCGTTATTTTTAGCATTTACGAAACGATAACAAAACACATTTTCAAACCCGGAAGGGTTTAAAAATAACGAAGCGGCAACCCCCATCTTTTAACGAGCTTCCGCCCGTTTCGTAAATGGGATGGAGGCTGCTGGTGCCCTGGGAGCCAATCCGGCGCTCCCAAGCACCCAAGCAGTGCACCGTGGCTGTTTCTGATTGGCCGGCGAGCCCTTTAAAAGCGGCTCCGCGCGGCCGTACAGCTCATTGCTGCAGAGGGCGAGGGAGAAGAGAAGAGGTCCGGGAGGGTTTGCATTGGGTTGGCTTGCAACTGCTTGGATTGGATTCATTCCTTGCTCATTCCTTGCTTGGATTCATTCCTTGCTGCTTAGTGCTTGATTCATTCCTTCCTTCGGTTTTTGTGAATTTGTTTGTTAATTTTCCATTTTTAAATATTTTTTAATATTTTCTAAAAATACCTGTCTTTTATTCTTAAAAAAAACCAAAAATATTCCAAAAAAAGAAAAGACTCTTCTGTTGGTGTGTGCTCTCATTTGCCCTGTCTCGTGGCTGTGTTTGGTCCACATCAGGGCCAGTTTTTGGTTAAGTTTCCATTTTTGAATATTTTCTAAAAATACCTGTCTTTTATTCTTAAAAAAAATACAAAAAATATTCTAAAAAAATAAAAGAGTCTTCGGTGGCTGTGTGTGCATTTGTCATTTGTGTAGTTCCAACCAGTGCGCTCCTTTTGCCAACACAAAGTGCTACATACACTGCTCGCTCATCATTTGTGTAGTTCCAACCAGTGCGCTCCTTTTGCCAACACAAAGTGCTATAATACAGTGCTCGCTCATTTGTGTAGTTCCAACCAGTGCGCTCCTTTTGCCAACACAAAGTGCTAGAATACAGTGCTCGCTCATTTGTGTAGTTCCAACCAGTGCGCTCCTTTTGCCAACCCAAAATATTTAATAACGAAGTTATTAATAACGAAGTTTTTAATAACGAAGTTTCGGAAGTCGCTTTGCGCATGCGCAAAGCGTCCGCCGTTTTAACGAATCGATTCGTTATAACCTTAACGAATCGACCCCGCACCAATAACGAAGCTTCGGAAGTGATTTTGCGCATGCGCGGGGGGTCCGCCATCTTAACGAAACATTTCGTAAATATTTACGAAATTTCGTAAATACCGAACTTTTTTTAGGGGAAAATTTTGTAATTATTTTAAATATCGAAACAAAAAAACACCCCAATTACAAATCGATTTTAGAAACAAATTTTTGCGTTGTTACCCAGGCCTAGTACATATGTGTGTTTTCAAAGAAGTAATAACTGGAGAGGGAATTACCATGGTTCAATTCTTATTGGTAGTTTAGGTTAAAATAAACCCATTGACAATTAGATTTACCTCTATTATGCTGTTGCACGTTGGGTCTGTGCATAAATCCCGTGTGCCCAATGGGACGCTGGGGCTGCCTCAGATTAAAGGCCTTTGGATTTCCTTAAAACAGAGTCTTTAGATTGCTTAAAGGTTCAACAAAGTTCTTTATTAATGAAAACAAACAGGTACTTTAAGGCTTTCTTAACAGTCTATTGGCTCTCTCTCAATCTTGTCCACAGGGGACAGGCACTATCTTCTTAACTGTAACTAATGGGGAAATCCTTAACTTCTAATCTGGGCAGTCTGTCTTTGCCTCTGTTGGCGTGGAGCCCCTGCACCCGGTACCAACTGCTTCTGGCTTCCGCGAGTGACCCTTACCAAGCAGAGCTTTGTAGACTTCCAGGGAAAAGGAGTTCAGGTTTCAGTGATGGCTGACTGAAGTCCCTCAGCAAAGGAGCTGTATGGCTGTATGATCCTCGGTGGGCTGTATAACCCCGGCCAAGCTGTAGAAGACAAAGCTTTCTACAGGAGCTCTTGGTATTATGTCCTGCATGAAAGGCTTCTCTGTGTGGACTGAACTCAAAATGGCTCCTATTTCCTCTAAAACCCAAAAAGGGGGCGGGACCAGGGAACCTAACGATAATTGACAGGTGGCTTGCCCTATGATTGCAGCCAAAAGAAGCCACCTATCTGCAGAGTCCCTGAAACTTAGGACTACAACAAACATTCAGTGCAAAGCAAACAAAATTGGAGCTCCTGGTACAGCTGTACCTGCACATCTATGTTGACTTGTTGTTCAACAATGGATTCAGTTGTTGTTGTTGTTGTTGTTTGCCTTTAAGTCATTTCTGACTCTAAAGTGAACCTGACTCTAAAGTGAACCTTGGAAAGCAAAGTGTCCAAAGTTACCCAGTAGATTTCCATGACCAAAGTTAGGATTCAAACCTTAGCCTAGGCTATATCTAAACTGTAGAATTAATGCAGTTTTACACCATGTTAACCATCATGGCTTAAAGCAATAGAATTATGGGAGTTCAGTGAGACACCAGTACTCTGTGGGAGAAGAGAGGCCAAATCCCTTGTAAAACTACACAACTCATGATGCCATAGCATTTAGCCATGGCAGCAAAAGTTGTGTCAAACTGCATTAAGTTCAACAATATAAATGCACCTCTAATCGAACACTCAGACCAGTAAACCACTCTGACCAGAGACACTTTAGAGCATGGGTCCTCAAACTAAGGCCTGGGGGCCGGATACGGCCGTCCAAGGTCATTTGCCCGGCCCTCACTCAGGGTCAACCAAAGTCTGAAAGATTTGAAAACACACAACAACAACAATAACAACAACAACAACAATCCTATCTCATCAGGCAAATGCAGGCCCACACTTCCCATTGAAATACTAATCTATAGATTAGATATATATATAAATGCTCTGTGCATAATGAGTACCTTAAAAACAAAAGAACCAATGAATGAAATCACACCAAATTTGGAAACAAAATGTCTCACAACACAAGGAGTGACCATCACTCAAAAATTATGATTTTGTCCTTTGAGAGTTGTAGTTGCTGGGATTTATAGTTCACCTGCAATCAGAGCATTCTGAACTCTATCAACGATGAAATTGAACCAAACTTGGCACACAGGACTCCTATGACTAACATGGGCATTGATGGGCATTGACCTTGAGTTTGGGAGTTGTAGTTCACCTATATCCAGAGAGCACTGTGGACTCAAACAGTGACGGATCTGGACCAAACTTGGCACAAGCACTCAATACGCCCAAATATGAACACAGATGGAGTTTGGGGGAAATAGACCTTGACATTTGAGAATTGTAGTCACTGGGATTCAAAGTTTGCCTACAATCAAAGAGCATTCTGAAACCCACAAACGACAAACGACAGAATCAGGGCAAACTTCCCACACAGAACCTCCATGACCAACAGAAAATACTTAAGGCCATCCAATTCAGCTCCCTTCATCAGGGCAAGAAAACGTAATCAAAGTCCTCCTGACAAAGAGCCATCCAGCCATAGATATAGATAGATAGATAGATAGATAGATGATAGATAGATAGATAGATAGATAGATAGATGATATTTATTTATTTATTTATTTATTTATTTATTTATTTATTTACAGCTTTTATAGTCCGCCCTTCTCACCCCGCAGGGGACTCAGGGTGGATTACAGTGTACACATATATGGCAAACATTCAATGCCAATTGAATATAGAGACATACACAGAGGCTATTTAACTTTTTCTGGCCGCCAGGGGAGCTGTTGCTTTCATCATCCATCTGCGACGCTGATGAAGCACTTCCGCATTCCCCGCATGCTTCCCCGCTGGAATGCTTTGCTGGAGTCTTCTTTATGGCCTCATAAATCAGTTAATTTAGCCTCCCACACACTTTAAGGTGGTACCTAATTTTCCTACTTGACAGATGCAACTGTCTTTCGGGTTGCAAAGGTCGACAACAGGCTACACACAATTGGTTGGAAACCCACTCCAACCCGGGCTGGCTTCGAACTCATGACCTTTTGGTCAGAGTGATCTTAATAGATGATAGATAGATGATAGATAGATAGATAGATAGATAGATAGATAGATAGAGAGAGAGAGAGAGAGAGAGAGATAGATAGATAGATAGATAGATAGATAGATAGATAGATACGATTCACACACAGAGAGATATAGTTTCATAGATTTGAAAGGGACCCTTAAAGAAGGACAATGATATGTTTCATGTTCCAGGGTGGACAAACCAGACACTCTCCACATCAACACTGACAAAGAAACAGCAAGAAATACTGTTTACCCACAAGCATAAAGAAATTACTTATATTAGAAACCAACACTTTCTCATTACTTTATTTTCGAGATCAACAGACTGGGCCACAGCAATGCGTGGCAGGGGACAGCTAGTAAGTTTATATTTGTTAAAATTGTTCTTCGTTTTAATTATTGCATTGTTTTAGGCCTTTTTTAGTTTGTTTTTTGCTTTACAAATAAGATATGTGCAGTGTGCATAGGAATGCATTCATGTTTTTTTCAAATTATAATCCTGCCCTCCAACAGTTTGAGGGACTGTGACCTGGTCCTCTCTTTAAAAAGTTTGAGGACCCCTGCTTTAGAGTTTGGACTAAAACCCCAAGTGGATTCAACATTCCACTAACCTTGAAGCCTCCAGCCATTACTATCTGAGAATACAAATCCTGGAGGATTGTTTGTGGCTCAAAACCTTCTTTTGAAACTGTCAATGCTCTGAATCTCCTTATTTGAGGTTGTGGCAGCTCTGATGGGCTGTGCTATCACAGCGTCTTTTTTGTCTTCAGTATTTTGATCTGGCAATTGCCGGCTGAGCAAATTCACAAGAGAGGGTCAAAGGTGGCCATGTCTAAAGCCTGACAGCAGGCAAAACAAACTTAGCCACACACATACCGAAAAGAGGAGGGGGGGGGGAAATCTCATTTACTCTGCACCACACGCTTTTGATGTCTGTCAAAAACCATGAAGCTATCACACCCGGAGCAAATGCGGAAAGGAGCCTGGATTTCCTTTGACTAATGAATCAGATGTGAGGCAGAGACAACCACGACAAGCAGAGAGGAGTTGCTGTTGTGCCTTCCTTATTAGCCGAGTCTCATTAGTGTTTTTCCAGCCCTTGATCAGAGAAAGAAGGATGGCGTGACTCAGAGCCGGGCCTCACCTTCCACTTTGTTGTGCTTCACAACGCCACCATGGTGAAATCCTGCTAAATTTAGCCCCATTCACTGTTGCAGAGCCTTTATGATTGTCGCTCTCTTCCCTCAAAGCAAAGCCACAAGTCCTGGCATTTCTCGTTTGTTTTGCTTTTTTGCAAGGAGTGCAATTGGGCCGCAAGGAACACAGGAAGGCAGGACAAAGACTTGGAGCCTCTGCCAAAAAAGTTTGACAGCATTGTCAAAAGTGGCAAAGTGGAAACCGACAAAAGCTGTCAGGGAGAGTTAGGTCCACTGTGACAAAAGGGGACACAGAAAACCTCCAACCTTCGATGTCAAAAAGCCACAGAAATGAGTGGCAGGGCTTGGCTTGGCTTGGGAGCCTTGGAAGTGCAGAACTTAGGCCACGGTCACACAAGGACACTTTCATAGACTGAAAAGTAGAAAATGTGTGGGCAAACAATATTTAAGGATGGGTTGTTGTAGGTTTTTCTGGGCTATATGTCCATGTTCTGGAGGTAATTTTTCTCCTGACGTTTCGCCTGCATCTATGGCAAGCATCCTCAGAGGTAGTGAGGTCTGTTGGAAGTAGGAAAAGTGGGTTTATATATCTGTGGAATGACCAGGCTGGGACAAAGGACTTTTTTTCTGCTGGGGCTAGGTGTGAATGTTTCAGCTGATCACCTTGATTAGCATTCAATGGCTTGGAAGTGCCTGGGGGGAGTCTTTTGTTGAGAGTGATTTTATGTGCCTGTTTATTTCCCCTCTGTTGTTTTGCTGTTGTAATTTTTGAGTTTTTTAATACTGGTAGCCAGATTTTGTTCATTTTCATTGTTTCTTCCTTTCTGTTGAAATTGTCCACATGCTTGTGGATTTCAATGGCTTCTCTGTGTAGTCTGACATGGTGGTTGTGAGAGTGGTCCAGCACTTCTGTGTTCTCAAATAATATGCTGTGTCCAGGTTGGTTCGTCAGGTGCTCTGCTATGGCTGATTTCTCTGGTTGGAGTAGTTTGCAGTACCTTTCATGTTCCTTCATGCGTGTCTGGGCGCTGTGTTTGGTGGTCCCTATGTAGACTTGTCCTGTCTATATAGGATGGTCTAAGGATGGTCAGGAGGACCAAAGTCATCCAAGAAGAAGTTTATACTCATTAGCAGAAGCATTTTGCTTTTGTCCAAGCCGACTGGGAAAAACAACTATTCTGTTGTTTTCTTTCCTCCAAACTGAGTTAATTTAATGCAGGCTCCACTTTGGTACTTTGAACTGAAGACAGGAAAGTGGGAGGAGGAGAGAAACTGGGACATTCTCAAAGCTGCTGAAAATGGAAAAAAAGAGGATTAACTAGGAAGGGCAAGATGTGGCTTCCTTGGCCATCTTGACCACACTCCGACGATGCTTATCCACGTGTATCTTGGTTTTCATCTGTGAAATTGTAGAGGTCTGGTTCAAAAGAGGCTGCCATGGAATCCACCTAGAATAATTTTGTTGTTGTTTATTTGTTCAGTCTCTTCCGGCTCTTCGTGATATCCTGAACCAGCCCACGCCAAAACTTCCTGTTGCCTGTGGCCACCCCCAGTTCCTTCAAAGTCAAGCCAGTCACTTCAAGGATACCATTCATCCACCTTGTCCTTGGTCAGCCCCTCTTCCTTTTTCCTTCAATTTTCCCCAGCATCACTGTCTTCTCCAAGCTTTCCTATCTTCCCATTATGTGGCCAAAGGACTTCATCTTTGCTTCTAATATCCTTCCCTCCAGTGAACAATCAGGCTTTATTTCCTGGACTGGTTGGTTCTCCTTGTGGTCCAAGGCACTCTCAGGATTTTCCTCCAGCACCATCGTTCAAAAGCAACTATCTTCCTTTGCTCAGCCTTCCTTATGGTCCAGCTCTCACATCCATAGGTGACTATGGGAAATACCACTGCTTTAACTATGCGGACCTTCATTGCCAGGGTGATGTCTCTACGCTTCACTATTTTATTAAGATTGGTCCTTGCTCTCCTCCCAAGAAAGAAATGTCTTCTGATTTCCTGGCTGCAGTCTGCGTTAGCAGTAATCTTTGCACCTAGAAATACAAAGTCTGTCACTGCTTCCATGTGTTCTCCTTCTATTTGACAGTTATCAATCAGTCTGGTTGCCATCATCTTAGTTGTCTTGATGTTTAGCTGCAACCCAGCTTTTACACTTTCTTCTTTCACCTTGGTTAGAAGGCTCCTCAGCTCCTCCTCGCTTTCATCCATCAAAGTGGTATCATCTGCATATCTAAGGTTGTTAATGTTTCATCCAGCCACTTTTATTTTTGCTTTTCTATTAATTATTTGACACAATCTCATATATAATCAGAAAATATACATTCAGAAATAGTGAAACATGTCTACATCTAGCCACTTTAACTACAACCTTGGATTCATCAAGCCCCACACGTTGCATGATGTGTGCTGCATATACATTGAATAGGGAAGGTGAGAGTAGACAGACTGCCATACACCTTTCCCAATCTTGAACCAGTCTGTTCCATGGTCTTTTCTTACTGTTGCTACTTGGAAACTTGGTATCCCCATACCTACCAATTTGCTATGATTCACCCTGTCAAAGACTTAGGATAGTCAATGAAACAGAAATAGATGGGTTTTTTTCTGAATAATAGAATCATAGAATTATAGAGTTGGATGAGACCACATGGGCCATCTAGTCCAACCCCCTGCCATGCAGGAAAAGCACAATCAAAGCACCTTCAACAGATGGCCTTTTTCAGTTCTGGTCTGAAAGAGGGAATCACTTTGGGAAATCAAAAAAGTTTTTTGGCTACAGGAGAGGAATCATGAAATGGTTACAACCTACCTATCATAAGCCAACAGCCATTACTGATTCCTTATTAAGAACATAAGGAAGACTGGAGAGCAGAATTGCATTTCTTCTCTTTGCAAGAATATTTCAAACCACGTCTTGACTAGCTATCTGTAGAACACAAATGCAAAGAAGTAAAGCTCCCTGGAAGCCTCACAGTCAGAAAAGTTTTCCCCATGTCCTTGGAAAAAGTGAAAGGTGGCTTCTAATCCTGGGCGAATAAATAGGGAAGCGGGTAGGGTATCACTCTATTCTTTTTCTTCCTCTGCCCCCTTCTCCTCCTCGCCACAATCCCACTTTGAACAATCTGTGTGTCTGTAAAGCAAACTGTATCCTTTTTTGGGGCTTCTGATACCATCTAATTGCTTGCGGATAATCCCATATTAACTCTCCCGCCTGGATCAGAAGGGGCCTCATGGGATGCAGTCACGTCCCATCTCCGCAAAAGGTTCCCTTATCATATTTACGAACAAGCCATGCCAGGCAGGGAGGAATTTGCATATAAATAACCTGCCAGCATTGAGAGCACAGAGAGGCACCTGGAAACCGCTTCATTGATGACTCCAGGGAGGGGAGGAGGAGGCAACCAGGGCAATGCGGTGGGCAGACATGTCATGCCAAATCCGGCACCCAAGCAGGGGCCAGGACCCCTTAAATATAGTGTGGTTGGACCTGTGTGGCTTGTACATGCATGCCTGAAATCCACAGGCTTAGCCCTCTCTTATCTCTCAAAACTGCAGGAAAAGGAAGGTTCAACAGTACCATTGATCAGTAATCTGATCTCTTTTATTCGATAGAGTTACAAGCTGGGTAGAGGCGGGGAATGCCGTGGATGGAGCATACCTGGATTTCAGTAAGGCTTTTGACAAGTTCCCCCATGACCACCTGGCAAGGAAACTAGTCCAATGTGGGCTAGGCAAAACTACGGTGAGGTGGATCTGTAATTGGTTAAATGGATGAACCCAGAGGGTGCTCACCAATGCTTCCTCTTCATCCTGGAAAGAAGTGACGAGTGGCACGTCGTGTGGCCAAACAATATAACTGGGCAGGGGGTCAATCAATCCCACCGCTGTCCCTCCAATATAAAGATATGCAGATGGCAATACGATCAATCCCACCATCTGACACCAATTATAAAGACTCCTTTATGGCTGTCTAGGCAGGGGGCAAACAATCCCACCACTGCCACCAAATTATAAAGGATTTACACCACTTTAGCACCAATAGAACGTTTGAGGGGATGTCTCTCTATTTAAACTTTCGCTGCCACCATAAACAAATGTACAGGAACCCTCTAGCTGGTTAAATTATTAAAAAGGCTTTTTAGACCACCAAGTACTGTGTCTTTTAAATGGCTTCTCTGAAAGAAAACAGGTGAGGTTGAATGGAAAGGAAAATGGACTAAATCCACAAATGTACACTTGTCTCAGGCTTTTAAGTTTCAAAATAAACAAGGAAAGTTTATTTAGTATAGTACAGAAGAAAGTGTAAATGCTGTTTAATAGGCTTGGCTGTTACAGATAAAATGTTCTGGTTCTTGAAAGCGTAACGGTTGCATGAGAATGGTTCTTTCTTTGTTACAAATATAAAAACCCAGCTATTTCTTCCCCTAAATAGCTGTACCCAGTTTGCCACAGCTTACTTCGCTGGCAAACTTCAGGCAAACTGCCTATTCCTAACATAAACTCCTAAAAGCTTCTGTAATCCTGCTCTAAACTCTAACATCACAAGACTGACTCCCTGAAAAAGCTTCTTTCTTTCCCTCCAAACAGTCTAACTCCGCCCCCCTTTTATAAACCAATCCTGGCTGCTCTAAGGCTGGCTCAGGCCTAGGCCATTCCCCCTCTCTAAACTGGAGCTTTCCCTAAACTAAAATGGCTCCTGCTGCCCTCTGCCAGGCCTTCTAACGCTGAAACTAACTAGCCTGCCTCTCCTAGGCCCTGCCACCCAGGCTGGTAAGGTAAGGGATCTTCACACCATCCGCAGGGTTCTATCCTGGGCCCGGTCCTGTTCAACATCTTTATTCATTACTTAGATGAAGGGTTGGAAGGCAGGATTATTAAGTTTGCAGACGACACCAAATTGGGAGGGAGAGCCAATACTCCAGAGGACAGGAGCAGGATTCAAAACAATCTTGACAGAGAAGAGAGATGATTGGCCAAAACTAACAAAATGAAGTTCAACAGGAACAAATGCAAGATGCTCCACTTTGGCAGGGAAAACGAAATGCAAAGATACAGACTGGGGGACAATGCCTGGCTCGAGAGCAGTACGTGTGAAAAAGATCTTGGAGTCCTCGTGGACAACAAGTCAGACATGAGCCAACAATGTGATGTGGCGGCAAAAAAAGCCAATGAGATTTTGGCCTGCATCAAGAGGAGCCTAGTGTCTAGATCTAGGGAAGTCATGCTACCCCTCTATTCTGCCTTGGTTAGACCACACCTGGAATATAATTATTTATTTATTTATTTATTTACAGCATTTATATTCCGCCCTTCTCCTCACCGCGCAGAGGACTCAGGGCGGATTATAGTGTACACATATCTGGCAAACATTCAATGCCAATTTTGACTTACAACATATACAGACATACTCAGAGGCTATTTAACTTTTTCTGGCCGCTTTGGGAGCTGTCGCTTTCATCGTCCACCTGCGACACTGATGAAGTACTTCCGCATTCCCCGCATGCTTTTTTGCTGGAGTGCTTTGCTGGAGTCTTCTTTATGGCCTCATAAATTAGTTAATTGAGCCTCCCCACACTTTAAGGTGGTACCTAATTTTCCTACTTGACAGATGCAACTG
This sequence comes from Anolis sagrei ordinatus, assembly GCF_025583915.1. NCBI lineage: Eukaryota > Metazoa > Chordata > Lepidosauria > Squamata > Anolidae > Anolis > Anolis sagrei. The sequence goes on along the minus strand of NW_026847882.1, from coordinate 38,910,428 downwards.
TCTTTCGGGTTGCAAAGGTCGACAACAGGCTACACAATTTGTTGGAAACCCACTCCAACCCGGGCCGGCTTCGAACTCATGACCTTTTAGTCAGAGTAATCTTAATGCAGCTGTCCAATTCTGGGCATCACAGTTGAAGAGAGATATTGACAAACTGGAATGTGTCCAGAGGAGGGCGACTAAAATGATCAAGGGTCTGGAGAACAAACCCTATGAAGAGCGGCTTAAAGAGCTGGGCATGTTTAGCCTGAAGAAGAGAAGGCTGAGAGGAGATATGATAGCCATGTATAAATATGTGAGAGGAAGCCACAGGGAAGAGGGAGCAAACTTGTTTTCTGCTTCCCTGGAGACTAGGACACTGAACAATGGTTTCCAAATACAAGAAAGGAGATTCCATCTGAACATGAAGAAGAACTTCCTGACTTTGAGAGCCATTCAGCAGTGGAACTCTCTGCTCCAGAGTGTGGTGGAGGCTCCTTCTTTGGAAGCTTTTAAACAGAGGCTGGATGGCCATCTGTCAGGGGTGATTTGAATGCAATATTCCTGTTTCTTGGCAGAATGGGGTTTGGACTGGATGGCCCATGAGGTCTCTTCCAACTCTGTGATTCTATGATTCTATGATTGATGCAACTTCTTTTTGTGTCTAGACAATTTGTATTTGCATAAATACAAAGTGCTGGTCATTACCTTTAAAGCCATAAAAGGCTCAAGTCCGGGCTATTTGACCGATCGCATCTCCTCTTACAAACCAGCCTGGGCACTGCAGTCATCAGAGGAAGCCCTACTCTTGGTCCCACCTCCATTCCTAATATGACTGGTGGGAACGAGAGAGAGGGCCTTCTCCATGTTGCTCCCCACATCTGGAACTCCCTCGCTAAAGAAATAACGCTGCCCCCCTCCCTCCCCATTTCCATGCTGCTCTGTCCAATGAGGTCCTACATCTCCCAAAGTTTGCCTGGAGATTCTGTGAGTTGTAAACAAACAGCAGGTTTTTTTTTAACAGAAGTGAAAGGAAGTCAAATGGATTTGGAGGAAAGAGGGTCAAGAAAATTAAAAGTTGGACTTTTATAAAGTCCTCCAAAAGACCTCCTTCTCCCGTATCCTCGCAATGAATTCTGACACCATCTTCTTTGTAATCACAACTTCGTACTTGTAGTCCATTTATTTGTCAAGTGGTTTGTCTCCACTGGCGCACAGACGCACACCAGCATCTCAGTCCTGAAAGTGTCTGAGAATCCCCACTTCACCTGTAAACATGCCTTGCGGAAGGCTTGGGAAAACTATCAGGCTGATTAGATGGGAGACAAGGTGGTTAAAGGATGCTTAAGGCATAAATAATCCAAGTGATGTATTATGCATACACCCTAAATGCAGGCACTCGTGTATAAAACCACCCACCCTTACTTCCCATCATCTTTAAATGGAGAATTTCCCCTCTGCTAGAAGATTGCGCTGTCAGTCCACATGCACACTTTGCTCTGGATAGCCCAGATTCTTGATGAAGAACTCCCCAAATCTTGCCATCGGAATAAATAAATGCAAGTTAAGCATTTGCAGCAAGAACAGTGGAGGAGAGGAGAGATAATTCCATTTAGCCATGCAGTCACAGAATCATAGAATCAAAGAGTTGGAAGAGACCTCATGGGCCATCCAGTCCAACCCCATTCTGCCAAGAAGCCGGAATATTGCATTCAAATCACCCCTGACAGATGGCCATCCAGCCTCTGTTTAAAAGCTTCCAAAGAAGGAGCCTCCACCACGCTCTGGGGCAGAGAGTTCCACTGCTGAACGGCTCTCACAGTCAGGAAGTTCTTCCTCATGTTCCGATGGAATCTCCTCTCTTGTAGTATGAAGCCATTGTTCCTTTCCTAATCTCCATGGAAGCAGAAAACAAGCTTGCTCCCTCCTCCCTATGGCTTCCTCTCACATATTTATACATGGCTATCATATTTCCTGTCAGCCTTCTCTTCTTCAGGCTAAACATGTTCAGCTCCTTAACCCGCTCCTCATAGGGCTTGTTGTCCAGACCCTTGATCATTTTAGTCGCCCTCCTCTGGACACATTCCAGCTTGTCAATATCTCTCTTCAATTGTGGTGCAGTCATCTTGATTTTGCCAGTACAGAAGCCAAGTGTTTCACTGATCTGTACCCAAAATGGGAAATTTACTGAGTTTTTAATACAACTGAAATGGCAGGGAGAAGGTTTCAGGAAATGAGACAAAGAGAGTTCCGGAGGTCTCAAAAGCACAGATTTTATTTCCAGCTGGGACCCTGGAGTGGACTATGTCCAAAAGCATCCAGAGCAATGATATAGGCGCTGACTATGCCTTTTATAGCCTCCAAATTCAGGCAAACAAAGAACATGCGTCTACATACATTGACCTCATTCACTACGTCACCTTAGCATCATACGAATATCAAGTTCTACCTTCCAACATGTAAAAGGCATGTCTCTGTGTCTTTCTAAAGAGCAAGCATGCAGCTTACATCCATCAGGGGCCTGCTTTTGACCTGTCAGGAGGGAGAGTGGGGCTCCTTTCTTTGAACCTAGTTGTACCAGTCTGTTGCAACTAGGACAGGCTTATCTCTCTCCTGGAATGTATAGATAACATTCCCGCCCCCGCCCCCCTCTTCAGCCCCTCTCTTGCTGTGCAGAGAGAACTTGATTTTTCTATACATTTCAGTGCTTGTAAAGTACATAAATTTATACATAAATCAATATCTATTTTTCCAATATCTCCTCATCACAACCTCTATAAGCGACGCAAGCTTTTCTCAATCGTTCTTTGTCTTTCCAGAACAGAGGAGAGATTCTGCCTGTGTGTCACCTTTGGTACAATTCCATAATTGGTGGGGTTCAGAATGTTCTTTGATTGTAGGTGAACTATAAATTCCAGTAACTACAACTCCCAAATGACAAAATCAATTTTTTTGAGTGAAGGGCATACATTGGGTTGTTAGGTGTCTTGTATCCAAATTTGGTGTCAATTTGTCCAGTGGTTTTTGAGTTCTGCTAATCCCACAAACGGACATTACATTTTTATTTATATAGATTGTGTCAGGAGTGAACCAAACAGTTGTATTGTATTTTAAAAAAACAAAGTTTGCATTCTATTAAATGTCCTTTGACGGTAGCTAGCCACTTGGAGTGCCTCTGGTGTTACTATAAGAAGGTCCTCCATTGTGCATGTGGCAGGGCTCAGGTTGCATTTCATTAGGTGGTCTGTAGTTTGCTCTTCTCCACACTCGCATGTTGTGGTTTCCACTTTGTAGCCCCATTTCTTAAGGTTGGCTCTGCCTTTTGTGGTGCCAGAGCGCAGTCTGTTCAGCGCCTTCCAAGTCGTCCAGTTTTCTGTGTGCAGAGACATAAAGCAGTGGAAGAAAGTCATGGAGGGATATGATAGTTTGCAAACTCAAAGCTTCTTTGGGAGTAAATATTCCTCTTCCTCTGAAAGCACTCTTAATTAAAATGGGTGAATTTCCTGTGTGGTCTCCAGCAGGGAGAGAACCTAGGAGAAAGACAGGGATCAGCAGGGTGTGCCATTGCTTCAATAGAAGAATGCCAACAGCAGAATGGAAATCAGGATAACCTCCAGTCCCCTTATTGAAAGTGGGTTGTTTATGTGTCATTGCTATAGCAACAGAGAATTAAGGTGGCAAGTGCCACTAATGCTCTTGCAGGAAAAGCACTAATGGCGCATATTAGTGCACCACCATCTACATCGGCAAGATGCTTTAGCCCTCTGTCTCTGGCATGTACAAAACCAAAAATAAATAGTTCAATAATTTGCAAAAGTATCTGGATGGTTATGTAAAGTGGGGAAGAGTCTCTGGTGATAAGTGAAAGTTATTTCCCTCCATTTGTTTCTAGTTAACTCAGTCCTATGTTAGAACTTATCTTCCATGTTAAAGGTGCTGATTTCCTTCTGTAGTGCAGGACCAGGGAATAACAACTGGAAAAGAAATTGGCTGAAATGCTACATCTCATCTTAGCTTTCATAAATTTTGGGTCCCTAGCGACTTTGCAAAAACGCAAATGAAATGGTTTGTCAACTGCAAAGATATATGTATTTGGGCACCATAAAAAAGTCCCTGATGCACATTGGGTGCTTCTAATGTGCCAAGTGCCATTGTACATTGGTCTGGGACACATCTGCAAAGCCACTAACTCTATTGTGCAATGGACTCCAATGAATTGTAACATCATGGCAGTCCCAGGGTTAATACGGATGTTACAAAATTATATGAATCCAATTCCAACATCTTTCCATTGATATATAAAGTCATTTTCCTAGTTCCAACAGACCTCACTACATCTGAGGATGCTTGCCATAGATGCAGGTGAAACGTCAGGAGAGAATGCCTCTAGAACATGGCTATATAGCCCAAAAAAACCTACAACAACCCAATAACTAAGGCTGTTTGTGAAAATAAAAGTCCAAAGCAGAATGACACCCATAGGGGAAAAAAACACTTATTTTGGATTTCAGAATTCAAACAAGGACATTGAGTTGTGTTCCCACATTGATGTCTGAATTGGCACCAAGTGGTGATATCAAAACTTATAGAATGTAAATCCTTAATTATCAATCTTACTTATGAGGGAAAATAATTTGTGTTCTCTTTGTTATAGAGAAAATACTCTTCTGAATAATTCTCCTTATAGTCAACTGGCCCAAAGGAAATGTTTTCTGCGCAGGAAACTGGTCTTGTGTGCAGAAAACAAGAGGGTTTTCTCTGCAGAATAATTCTGGCACAATGTTTCAGAACATTGAATTCCAGGATAAGACTGTGCAACAGCCTCAAATTATTCTTCCCCCATTGCATTTCCCAAAAGGAATTTAAAACTGTAGAGAAAATTTTGATGTGGGAACAATATGTGTGTGTTGTAGTGTGCCTTCAAACTGTTTCAGCTTATGGGGGAACCTATCATGTGGTTTTCTTGACAAGATGTGTTGTCCAGTGGAATTTCCTACCTGATCGGAGATTCAAACCCCAATCCCCAGAGTCATAGTCCAATGCTGAAGCGAGAATACTTGAATGGTAGAGAGGGGAGGAGGGAGGGAGATAGGTAGGTAGATAGATATAGATATAGATAGATAGATAGAGGTAGGTATACATAGGTAGATAGATGATAGATAGAGATTATAGGTAGGTAGGTAGGTAGGTAGGTAGGTAGGTAGGTAGATATATATAGATGATAGGTAGGTAGGTAGAGATGATAGGTGGGTTGGTAGGTAGGTAGGCAGACAGACAGATAATCAGAGACAGATAGGTAGGTAGGTAGGTAGGTAGGTAGGTAGATAGAGGTGATAAGTAGGTAGGTAGGTAGGTAGAGATAGATAGGTAGGTAGGTAGGTAGATTGATAGAGATGATAGGTAGGTGGGTAGGTAGGTAGATAGGTAGAGATGATAGGTAGATTGGTAGGTAGGTAGGCAGACATACAGATAGTCAGAGACAGGTAGGTAGGTAGGTAGATACTAGATATAGATAGATAGATAGATAGATAGATAGATAGATAGATAGATAGATAGATAGTGGTAGGTATACATAGGTAGATAGATGATAGAGATTATAGGTAGGTAGGTAGGTAGGTAGGTAGGTAGATATAGATGATAGGTAGGTAGGTAGAGATGATAGGTAGGTTGGTAGGTAGGTAGGCAGACAGACAGATAATCAGAGACAGATAGGTAGGTAGATAGAAAGATAGAGATGATAAGTAGGTGGGTAGGTAGAGATAGATAGGTAGGTAAGTAGATTGATAGAGATGATAGGTAGGTGGGTAGGTAGGTAGGCAGACAGACAGATAGTCAGAGATAGGTAGGTAGATAGATAGATAGATAGAGATGATTAAGTAGGTAGGTAGATAGAGATATATAGGTAGGCAGGTAGGTAAGTAGATGGATAGATAGAGATGATAGGTAGGTGGGTAGGTAGGTAGGTAGATAGGTAGGTAGATAGGTAGAGATGATAGGTAGGTTAGTAGGTAGGTAGGCAGACAGAAAGATAGAGATAGGTAGGTAGGTAGGTAGGTAGAGATGATTAGGTAGGTAGATAGAGATATATAGGTAGGTAGGTTGATAGAGATGATAGGTAGGTGGATAGGTAGGTAGATAGGTAGAGATGATAGGTAGGTGGATAGGTAGGTAGGTAGATAGTAGGCTTGGGCGGTTTAGTTCGTTAATTTCGTAATTCGTTATTAATTCGTATTTAAATTAGTTTACGATCCATTATTGAGCCATGCAGGAATAGTGTGAGGAGTAAATTAGATTCGAAACAATTTTTTCAATTTATTTCGTAATTATTTCGTAATTATTTCAAAATTATTTCGTAATTATTTCGTAATGATTTTCGCATGTCTGGTGCAAGTTTTATAGTTCTTGTTTGTTTTATCACACCAACAGTCAACAACAGAGGGAGAGGGAAGCTTCAGAAGTTCCCCCTGTCCCATTTGGAGGTTTTTTTTTTTAGCATATTGCGCAATCGCGTCCGCCATTAACGAATCGATTCGTAATTTTACGAAATTTCGTAAATTTCAAAATTTTTAAAAGCAAAATTTCGGAATTCTTTAAAAAAACGAAACGCGATGGACCCCTAAAAACGAAGCGAGTTTAGAAACAAATTTTTCCGTTGTTACCCAGGCCTAGTAGATAGGTAGGTAGAGATGATAGGTAAGTGAGTAGGTAGGTAGGTGAGTAGGTAGGTAGGTAGAAAACACAGTTTATAACAACTTTTATCTCTACTAGGAGAAGGATCTGTACAAGAGTACCAATGTAGTTTCCTCCAGTTCTTTGACTCTATGGTCCGTATGGATGAATGCCATCACAGTAAACTGGCTGGGATTTCTGGGAGTTGTAGGCCAAAACACCCAGGGAGCCACAGGTTGAGAACCACTGTACTAAGGGGAGATGAAGCACAACAATACCAATGAACTGAACAAATTAGAACCTATGTTGCCTGAAAGGTATTTTCCAACCGATGTCATAAGCAGGAGATCTGACAAAAACAGAAATGCTGCAACATGCAGAGGATAAGGTAAGGTTGAGAAAACAAAAGACGTGATGAGCAAACATTTGTGCAATGCCGCAAGGTGGGGGGTTTTATGGCCAATGAAATCTCCTCTTCTCCTCCACCTTTCTCCATCCCAGCCTCCCTTCTTCCCATTACGCCTGTCTCATAAGCAACACAAATGAAACAGAAACAATTAATAAAATGTCAGCTGCAGGGCGAAGTGCAAGTCTCAACACAGAATAAGTAAATGGATTTCTCGCTCCCTATTTCTTTTAATTTTTTTCCCCATCCAGGATAAACTTTCAAACAAATTCTAGCCAAGTGAAAAATGAGAGACAAAGGAAGTCAAGGTGATAAAAGGAAGGAATAAACAACTTGTGGACTCTAGGAATGAAAGTAATTTTCTTGGCCAAGATTTTGCATCCGGAGAACTATGACATACTTATGAATTTTGAGTTCTGTAGCTAAAACTAGAACTGTTGTGCGCCTTCAAGTCTCTTCTGACTTTTGATGACCCTAGGACAGGCATGTAGCCGGGGGGGGGGG
>NW_026847882.1:38860673-38901691 GCF_025583915.1 Anolis sagrei ordinatus | reverse complement strand
GTTTCGAATCTAATTTACTCCTCACACTATTCCTGTATGGCTCAATATTGGATCGTAAGCTAATTTAAATACAAACTAATAACAAATTACGAAATTAACGAACGAAACCGCCCAAGCCTACTACATACCTATGAAGACTGAGTTCTGTAGCTAAAACTTGAACTGTTGTGTCCTTTCAAGTCACTTTTGATGAATCTAGGATGACCTGTCAAGGGGCTTACTTGGCAAGCTTTCCTCAGAAAGGATTGTCATTGCCTTCCTCTGAGGTTGAAAGAGAGTGGTCTGCCTAAACCACCAACCACAGCTCAGGGACAGAGTGAGGAGACAGTTCCATTTTGTCTCCTGCATATGCCATCAGTTGGGGACCCCCCCCCCCCCCCCCCCCCCCCCCCCCCCCCCCCCCCCCCCGGCACCAACTGCCGCCGCTCTGGGCCAGGGAGAAGAGAGCGGGGAGGCAGGGGACAGTTCCACCTTGTCTCCTGTGCTATGCTAATAATAATATAATAATATAATATAATATAATATAATATAATATAATATAATATAATATAATATAATATAATATAATATAATATAATATTGGAGGGAACGTGGTTTTAAAAAGGGAATTTTCAGAGATCTTCCCAATGCCCATATGTCATGATTTACTACCATACTGGCCTATTTCTTCAGTAGGCCTATGTTTACAGAAAATACTGATTGTTTGAGAAATCAGTGCTCCAAAGAAGAAGTTACTATTCAAGGATAACAGTATATCCGGACAAAACCAGCTAGCTTTTGGCTAGTTAGAACCTCCAAGTTTCCCAGTTGCTCTGAAGCCATGTTTGCAACAGACTAACAGATATGATACAGTCATGGTCAGAGAACAATAGACCATAGTTGTGCCATAGTTGTGCCATTGTTAGGATCTCACGTGTGCTATAATGTCAATCAAAATCATAAACAAAACTTTCTCTAGCCTCTGTGTAGGTCTATATACATTATATGTCTAACTGGCATTGAATGTTTGCCATATATGTGTACATTGCAATCCGCCCTGAGTCCCCTGTGGGGTGAGAAGGGCGGAATATAAATGCTGTAAATAAATAAATAAATAAATAAATAAGGATGGGGTATAAATATTGGAAAATAAATAAATATATAAATAAATAAGTCGTGCTCTATGCAATCATGCTGGCCACATGACCTTGGAGGCATCTATGGGCAATGCCAGCTCTTTGACTTAGAAATGAAGATGAACACCACCCCACATAGTTGGACACAACTAGACTTAATGTCAAGGGGAAACTTGGAAGAAATTGCTTCCAACATAAAAGGGGGAACTTGTTATGGAGGTACTCATGCTAGGATAAATCTCAGCAGGCTAGAACGAGCCTGTGGACCCAAGAGTTCTTTCTACAGTACCATTTCCACCTCCAGTACAAATTATAAACCACACAAGAAACTGGGTTGTTGTAGGTTTTTCCAGGCTATATGACCATGTTCTGGAGGCAATTTTTCTCCTGACGTTTCGCCTGCATCTATGGCAAGCATCCTCAGAGGTAGTGAGGTCTGTTGGAAGTAGGAAAAATGGGTTTATATATCTGTGGAATGACCAGGGTGAGACAAAGGACTTTTGTCTGCTGGGGCTAGGTGTGAATGTTTCAGCTGATCACCTTGATTAGCATTCAATGGCTTGGAAGTGCCTGGGGGGAATCTTTTGTTGAGAGTGATTTGATGTGCCTGTTTGTTTCCCCTCTGTTGTTTTGCTGTTGTAATTTTTGAGTTTTTTAATACTGGTAGCCAGATTTTGTTCATTTTCATGGTTTCTTCCTTTCTGTTGAAATTGTCCACATACTTGTGGATTTCAATGGCACATTAACACCTAGCTCCAGCAGACAAAGTCCTTTGTCCCACCCTGGTCATTCCACAGATATATAAACCCATTTTCCTACTTCCAACAGACCTCACTACCTCTGAGGATGCTTGCCATAGATGCAGGCGAAACGTCAGGAGAAAAATTGCCTCCAGAACATGGCCATATAGCCCGGAAAAACCTACAACAACCCAGTGATTCCGGCCATGAAAGCCTTCGACAATACATTCACACAAGAAACAATGCTGGGAGGGTGCTTGTGCTCTTTCTTTTTCTCTGTGGACAGCTCCTTTGCCCAGTCCTGAAAGCAGTCCGGAGAGCGCACTGAGAAGTCCACCCTGCACTCTTTGGTAGTCAACCAAGGCCTTGCCCAGGCACTGAGAAAACATGTTTGGTGAGTGACAGCACGTAGAGGATATTACAGAAAAGGCTGTTTAATCTCGCAGGTGAAGGCATAAAAAGAAATTAATGCCTGAACAAACTCAAATTAGAGATAAGGCATTTAATTGTTCACGGCGAGGGCAATTCATTATTGAAACAGGCAAATCGAGGGGGTGACGGCTTCTCTGACATTTGCAGCTTCCCAGCGAAGGCTCGATTCTCTCCTACAGAAGACATCACTGGCGGGCGCAACCCAGATAAAAGAGGGGGCGGAGGGAGAGAGAACAAGAGAAAGAAATTAATTTGGTGACGCCGAGTGCTTGTGTTGTCCACGTCTTTGACCTCAGCATCTGTTGGTAAATTGGAAGAAAGTGGAGATATGGATAAAGCCTACTCAACCCTCTCAAAAATAGAAACAACAGAACTTTCAGTATCACATCTTCCCTCATACCATGTCTGATCAAAGCTATGCTCATCTAGCATTTGAACCAAGAGACCCAGTGTCTTATGAGATGCTAGAATGACCTTTAAGTTGGAGAAGATAGGAACTTAACCATTGTGGTCCATGCCTTAGTTATCTCAAGAGTAGATTACTGTAATGCATTCTAAGTGGGGCTGCCCCTGAAGACAGCCCAGAAACTACATTTGGTGCAAAGTTCGGTGGCCAGGTTGTTAACTGGAGGATAAAATCATAGAATCAAAGAGTTGGAAGAGACCTCATGGGCCATCCAGTCCAACCCCATTCTGCCAAGAAGCAGGAATATTGCATTCAAATCACCCCTGACAGAAAGCCATCCAGCCTCTGTTTAAAAGCTTCCAAAGAAGGAGCCTCCACCACACTCTGGGGTTGAGAGTTCCACTGCTGAACGGCTCTCACAGTCAGGAAGTTCTTCCTCATGTTCAGATGGAATTTCCTCTCTTGTCGTTTGATGCCATTGTTCCTAATCTCCATGAAAGCAGAAAACAAGCTTGCTCCCTCCTCCCTGTGGCTTCCTCTCACATATTTATACATGGCTATCATATCTCCTCTCATCCTTCTCTTCTTCAGGCTAAACATGCCCAGCTCCTTAAGCCGTTCCTCATAGGGCTTGTTCTCCAGACCCCTGATCATTTTAGTCGCCCTCCTCTGGACACATTCCAGCTTGTCAATATCTCTCTTCAATTGTGGTGCCCAGAATTGGACACAATATTCCAGGTGTGGTCTAACCAAAGCAGAATAGAGGGGTAGCATGACTTCCCTAGATCTAGACACTATGCTCCTATTGATGCAAGCCAAAATCCCATTGGTTTTTTTGCTGCCACATCACATTGTTGGCTCATGTTTAACTTGCTGTCCACAAGGACTCCTAGATCTTTTTCACACACACTGCTCTCAAGCCAGGCATTGTCCCCCATTCTGTATCTTTGCATTTTGTTTTTTTTCTCCCTAAGTGGAGTATCTTGCATTTGTCACTGTTGAACTTCATTTTGTTAGTTTTGGCCCATCTCTCTAATCTGTCAAGATCATTTTGAATCCTGCTCCTGTCCTCTGGAGTATTGGCTATCCCTCTCAATTTGGTGTCGTCTGCAAACTTGATGATCCTGCCTTCTAGCCCTTCATCTAATTCATTAATAAAGATGTTGAACAGGACTGGGCCCAGGACGGAACCCTGCGGCACTCTGCTCGTCACTTCTTTCTAGCAGGAAGTTATAGGAAGAAGTCAACCCCCATGTTTAACCAAATCTACTGGCTGCTGATAAGTTTCCAGTCCCAATTCAAGGCTCAGGTCATCACCTATAAATCTCTAAATGGTTTGGGACCTGCCTGTCTTCGAGACCACATCTTCCCTTATGAACCCACACGATCCCTAAGATATTCTGCAGCGGCCCTTCTCTCACTTCCACCTTTGTCATAGGCGCGGTTGGTGGGGACAAGAGGGAGAGCCTTCTCGGTTGTCGCCCCCTAGCTCTGGAATTCCCTCCCCAAGGAGATCAAATTAGCACCCTCCCTATCCACTTTTTGTAAGGCTCTAAAGGCCTAGATGTTCCACTGTCCGGTTGACTAAACAATTCCCTTGACAATTGGCCCTAGCTAGGACTTGAAAATGTTGGCCACACACTTTACTACTGTTATATTCAAAGGTAGAATGTTCTTTCCTATATTGCCCTTATCCTGATTGTTGCTATACTATCTATGCACTTTATTTATTAATCCTATCCTCTGAATTGTATGCACCAGCCCGCCCATCCATATCGAGACTTGAATTACACAATGCCCTGTTCGGCCTTGCGACTGACCAGGATGTTGTGACTTAGCTGGAACCACAAATACAGACTGATAGTGTTGTGACTCAGATGGGGTCTCAGAGTAACTCTGATGAAGATGATGGGATTCAAATTCACAATCAGGTTCAAAATGTTCCTGTTGTAGACAATGAGGAACAGGGTGTGCAAGTTCAGTTTCCCGCAGCAGGGAATGATGTTTTTGATACTGAAACCAGCCAGGTGCAAATTGACTCAGAAAAGGTGGACAGTTCTCAGCCTGATAGTATGAAACAGGAATCTTCGATCGGGCTGACCATTTGGAATTCAGAGTTCGAAGGAGTGTGAGAATAGCCAACAAGAAGGAGGTCAGAGGCCAAAGAAATGTTTTCATGTATTGCAAAGAGTATTAAGCAGTGTGTTTGAAAACAAACCTTTGTCAGAGAAACTTCCTTGCTCAACCACGCAGCTTGTGCTCATGTTACTGTGTCCATGGTCTTGGTATTTTGTCATGTTTTCATGGGACTTTGTTTCACTGGTGCCATTTGGAATTCTGCTTTACAGTGCTATGTTTTTATTGATCTTTGGAACATTACTTGCTTTTAAAACTTTTCATCTTTTATTTTTCAAGAAATTACAAAGACTTCAGTCTGTGTGCAGTCCTGGTGATTTCAGCAAGCTGAATCTGTTCTGAGGTGCAACACAGGAGTACCTCTGTCTTGTCTGGATTCAGTTTCAATTTGTTCACCCTCATCCAGACCATCACAGTGGCCAAGCACCGGTTCAGGACCTGAACAGTCTCCTTAGCAACTGGTGGGAAGGAGTGAGAGAGTTGGGCATCGTCTGCATACAGATAACACTGCACCCCAAAACTCTGGATGATCTCCCCCAGAGGCTTCATGTAGATGTTAAACATGGGGGACAGTGTAGAATGGAGAAGGCTACTCCGACCATTAGCTGGAGGAACCCACAGTAGTCCAAAGGTCAGGGGCGGCTCAACCCATTACACAAAGTAAGCATTTGCAGTATTGCTGATTTTGCCCAGGGGCGCTCTTGAGGCGCTCTTGGGGGAAATAGACCTTGACATATGCGAGTTGTAGTTACTGGGATGTATAGTTCACCTACAATCAAAGAGCATTCTGAACTCCACCAATGATGGAATTGAACCAAATATGGCACACAGAACTCTAACAATGTACAGAAAATGCATATCAGTGGTTGGTTGGGGGGGAGGGGGCAAAATACTGTTTGCTTACTGTTGAAAATTACCTAGGGCTGCCTCTGCCAAAGGTGTACCATCTCAGAGATTCCCCACCTTCACCTTATGACTGGTCACTGGAATAGATGACCTTGTAGTTCTTCTCGGCTCTGTCTTTGTAGGATTGGAATATGATATTTCATACTAGACAACCATGTCAAGCCAATTCCACCAGGGAACATGGTCCTTGCAAAAGACCCCAACATGATTCTGCCTGGTTTTTAGACCAGAGTTCAACAAAGCTTTCCAAGAATCTGAACCCTAATGCCCAAACAGGTTCAGCACCTTGGATATTTTATTTGAGGTTCAGACTGCAACCCCAGTTGGGTTCATGGGGCAGCCCCTCAGCCGGCACAGAATCAAGAGAGTCAAGCAAAAGGAATACACTTGATCTAAGCGTTCGCCAGCCTTTCAAGGTTTTATTCTCGATTTTCTGTGCCTTGAGCTTTTTCTCCTTGTTAGCCAGATGGGACACGTTCCAAGCGGATGCTTTGCAAAGCCCCTGAGGGATATTAGCAACTCAGGATCAGCATTTTAACCTTCGTTCAATTTCTATTTTCTTGTAAGGACCCCAGGGAATGCTGCAAAAGCTTTTACTGGGAAGACAGAACCATGTAGGGGAAGGAACTTTCCTCAAGGCTAAGTCTTCCTGACTCCGAAAAGTGCTGCGCATTGAGTTGGAAGGCAGGCACTCATTTGAGTTCTCTGTGATTTTGGATATCTTCAAGTTGAGTTCAGTTGCTATAGAACAGGCATGGGTAAGCTTCGGCCCTGTAGGTGTTTTGGACTTCAACTCCCACAATTCCTAACAGCCGGTAGGCTGTTAGGAATTATGAGAGTTGAAGTCCAAAACACCTGGAGGGCCGAAGTTTGCCCATGCCAGCTATAGAAGATGGTGAAGGACACTGCTGCTATACCTACACTCAATCCTGTCCACTTTAAGTTTTGAGGCCCATTTTTCCCCTTGAGATTAAGTCTGGTTGTGTCCAAATCTGGGGAGTGGTGCTTATCTCCATTTCTAAGCAGAAGAGCTGGTGTTGTCCATAGACACCTCCAAGGTCATGTGGCCAGCATGATTACTGGAGTGCCATTACCTTCCCGCAGAAGCGGTACCTATTGATCTACTCACTTTTGCATGTTTTCGAACTGTGAAGTTGGCAGAAGCTGGGACTAACTGCGGGAACTCACCCCGCTCCCCAGATTCAAACCACCAACCTTTTGGTCAGCAAGGTCAGTAACTCAGTGGTTTAACACACTGTGTCACCAGTGGGTCATAGAAGAGGACACACATGTTATTTCTCTACTCTCTGTAAACATTCCACTATTTAATCCAATTTCCTGTTACTTTGATGGCTTTTCCTTTGATGCCAATCCCAACCTAGTAGCCTTTTTCCTGTACTAGCCCCCAGACAGTGTCATCTCTGCCCTTTTAAAGCCACCCAAAGTGATATCAAAACTACAAGGGTTGAATGAAATGTAATGCCTCCACCTTCGTAACTCCTCAACAGACGGCAGTACTGGTATGCGGAAGGTACTGACTTGTTCAGTAGACTCTCCTCTACAGTTCCATTTTGGCGGGAAGCCTTAGCATTGAACAGTTGTGTTGTTAAAGAGCAAAATATGGAACCCTGTGCAGACAGACGGTCAAAGCAACTTAAGCAACGTGCAGTCATTGAATTCTTGACAGCAGAAGGTGTCACCCCAAAGGAGATTTATCAGAGAATGCAAACTGTTTATGGTGATTGTGTTGATGTGAGTACTGTGCGTCATTG
Source organism: Anolis sagrei ordinatus (assembly GCF_025583915.1). Taxonomy (NCBI): domain Eukaryota; kingdom Metazoa; phylum Chordata; class Lepidosauria; order Squamata; family Anolidae; genus Anolis; species Anolis sagrei. Next base: position 38,894,184 of record NW_026847882.1, on the reverse strand, counting down.
GGTGAGTAAGTTTAAAGATGTTGAGGTGACACCTTCTGCTGTCAAGCAGTCAATGACTGCACGTTGCTTAAGTCACATTGTCTGACTATCTGCGCAGGGTTCCATACTTCACACTTTAACAACACAACTGTTCAATGGTAAGGCTTCCTGCCAAAATAGAACTGTAGAGGAGAGTCTACTGAACAGGCTAGTACCTGCCGCATATCAGTACTGCCATCTGTTGAGGAGTTACGTAGGTGGAGGCATTACTTTTCATTCAACCCTTGTACACACAATATTCCAAGTACGTTCACAACAATAGTTTTGTATCAAACATCATGACATCCAATGTGTATTCATTTCAAGGTGAAGTGTACCAGATAGTTGCCTTGTCTGTACCTAACTTCCTACAAGCCTGTTATTTGTTCAAACCATAACTTATCTTGAAATGAAGGACTCGCAGATCTTGAGTTCAGTCTATTTTCCTCACTTTCAATCTCACTTCAGACTCTATTTACACTTTCATTGGGTAAACAGGTTAGGAATTGAAGCCAGTTAAGCGGCGGGTTATTTCAGGTTAACAGATTGTATAGACAAGCTCCTTCCGACAATCCCTGGGGCAATCAATGGAAAGAGAATAGGATTGGATGCAAGCCTGAGAGAGAGAAATCTTAACAGTCAGGAGAAAAAAAATTAAAACCTCATAAGAACTAGCACAAGGAACTCAGATAAAACTTGTTTTTTTCAATCCCATGTACAAGATAGAAATATAGATCTCAGAGTTAGGAGTTCCTAAGTAAATTGGTGGATTCGGGGATTAACACAGTGGCAATTGATGACCATGGTGAACCCATTTTGCATTCTAGGCTGAACTTTAAAAGAACGAGGCAATGGTCAAGGTAAAGGTTTTTCCCTGACATTAAGTCCAGTCATGTCCGACTCTGGAGGTTAGTGCTCATCTCCATTTCTAAGCCAAAGAGCCGGCATTGTCCGTAGACACCTCCAAGGTCATGTAGCCATGAGCAATTGAAGGGAGATGTTGACAAGCTGGAATGTGTCCAGAGGAGGGCAACTAAGATGATCAAGGGTCTGGAGAACAAGGCATATTTATTTTATTTATTTATTTCCTATATTTATACCCCACCCTTCTCCCCACAAAGGGGGACTCAGGATGGCCTAACAAAAGCAGCATATGATGCTAGCATCATAAAGACAACCACAGTACAATTGAAATATTAAAAATTTTAAAACAACAATTAAAACAATTAATTAAGACACATCCATTAAAATCGAAATCTAAAAACCAGTCCGGTTCAATTCATTGCCATAAGTTGTGTGATCTTCTTCCACTTGCTGTTCACTGATCAAACGCTTGGTCCCATCACCAGGTCTTGATTTTCCTTCTAAAAGACAAGAGGGAAGTGGCCAATCTGATAATAATAATAATAATAATAATAATAATAATAATAATAATAATAATAATAATACTTTATTTATATACTGCTCCATCTCCCCGAGGGGACTCAGAGTAGTTCCGAGGTAACATCATAAAACGTACAAAGTAAAAAACAACAACATAACAACATAACCATAAGATTAACAAAACAAAATATAAGCATAAAAATTGTTAACATAACACACATATATCTCTAGGTAGGGCGTTCCATAGGTGGTGGTGGTGGGGCACTGCTGAGAAGGCCCTGTCTTTCGTCCCCATCAACCATGTTTGCGATAGTGGTGGGATCGAGAGCAGGGCCTCTCCTGAAGATCTTAAACTTCATGATGGTTCGTGGCAGGAGATATGTTCAGACAGGTAATCTGGGCCAGAACCGTTTAGGACATATGAGAAGCAGCTTAAAGAGTTGGGCGTGTTTAGCCTGCAAAAGAGAAGACTGAGAGAAAACATGATAGCCATGTATAAATATGTGTGGGGAAGTCATAGGGAGGAGGGATCAAACTTGTTTTCTGCTGCCCTGGAGACTAGGACAAAATGGAACAATGGCTTCAAACTACAAGAAAGGAGATTCCACCTGCACCTTAGGAAGAACTTCCTAACTGTGAAAGATGTTCAGCAGTGGAACTCCTCTCTGCTTTGGAGTGTGACAAAGGCTCCTTCTTTGGAGGCTTTGAAACAGAAGCTGGATGGCCATCTGTGGGGAGTGTTTTGAATGTGATTTCCTTGCTTCATGGCAGAATGGGGTTGGACTGGATGGCCCAAGAGGTCTCGTACAACACTATGATTCTGTGAAATCAACTAAGCTAAAATTCAAACAAATTACCCAACAGATCTCTAAGGACCATATCAAAGTACAACCCATGATTCCATAGTATTCAGCCTGGGTAGTTGAACTGCATTAATTCCACAGTGTAGATGCACCGTACATCTGTAGCACATGGGACAAGTCCAGTATGTGCTTAACCCAAGCATGTGCCTTCAGGTAATTTAACCGTTTGTATATGACCAAAAGCACAGATCCAACATTTCTATCTGCTTACTAGTTGTGAACTATTTTGAGCTTTCTAGGACACATTGTGGGGCAACATCAATTGCGTTCTCCTAGGCAGAAGATCGGGTTCTAAGGCCTTTCATTTTGCCTTTGAAAAACTCAATTTTCTTATTATTGTTTTTAAAATAAGGATTTAATGGGCTCACCTCCTGCCCCTGGACACCCACACGCCGCAGGGAGAGGCAGAAATGGATTTCTCCCCCCAACTGATTGCTTTGCTGTTCCAAAATTTAGATTTTATTTTGAAAAAAAAAGAGAAAGAAACCCTAATCATGGCATTTGCATAATTGGAGTGGATTCATCCCTTCCTTAGGTGACAGGGTTGATTATTTATAGGCCCCAACAGCTGATTACAATTAACTTTGATTAATGAAAGCCTCGCTCAAAAGAATCCCAGCAACAACACAAACAGAAAAGTCCCCCTCTCTTTCTTCCCCTCTCTATCCTGGTATAATTTATAATGCAGGCAGAAGGTTTTGTGTGCTTCTTTTAAAAAAAAAAGGAGGAGGAAATAAATTAGGCTCGATCATAAAACAAGAAAGGGAGGCATGAGAAGGGGGGTTAAGGAGAAGGAGAAAGGGAGAAGGGTCCAGGTACTCCGCTGGGGACAATTGGGGATGTTCCATCTTCCTCTTCTTTTGCCAAACAGCGCTGCGCTAATTTACTCTTGTTAATGAGAAATTGCATTTTGCCTTTCCTTATCCCTTGTTCTGCATTATGTTGACTGCTAAGCTAGTAGTGAGAAGGGGGGAAATACCCATTTCCATCATTTATGCAGATGCATGCACAGTACTGATATTTGTGGAAACAGTGCATACAAAGAGAGGGTGGTCAAAGTAAGTGAGTGATTGTGTGTATCTATATGGATATCTATGGAAGATTTCAATCATAAATTGACATTTGCAGATGACACCAAATTGGGAGGGAGAGCCAATACTCCAGAGGACAGGAGCAGGATTCAAAACAATCTTGACAGATTAGAGAGATAATTGGCCAAAACTAACAAAATGAAGTTCAACAGTGACAAATGCAAGATACTCCACTTTGGCAGGAAAAACAAAATGCAAAGATACAAAATGGGGGATAATGCCTGGCTCAAGAGCAGTAGGTGTGAAAAAGATCTTGGAGTCCTCGTGGACAACAAGTTAAACATGAGCCAACAATGTGATGTGGCGGCAAAAAAAGTCAAAGGGATTTTGGCCTGCATCAATAGGAGCATAGTGTCTAGATCTAGGGAAGTCATACTACCCCTCTATTCTGGGATTTTGGCCGGCATCAATAGGAGCATAGTGTCTAGATCCAGGGAAGTCATGCTACCCCTCTATTCTGCTTTGGTTAGACCACACCTGGAATATTGTGTCCTATTCTGGGCACCACAATTGAAGAGAGATATTGACAAGCTGGAATGTGTCCAGAGGAGGGCGACTAAAATGATCAAGGGTCTGGAGAACAAGCCCTATGAGGAGTGGCTTAAGGAGCTGGGCATGTTTAGCCTGAAGAATAGAAGGCTGAGAGGAGATATGATAGCCATGTATAAATATGTGAGAGGAAGCCACAGGGAGGAGGGAGCAAGCTTGTTTTCTGCTTCCTTGGAGACTAGGACGCGGAACAATGGCTTCAAACTACAAGAGAGGAGATTCCATCTGAACATGAGGAAGAACTTCCTGACTGTGAGAGCCGTTCAGCAGTGGAACTCTCTGCCCCGGAGTGTGGTGGAGGCTCCTTCTTTGGAAGCTTTTAAACAGAGGCTGGATGGCCATCTGTCAGGGGGATTTGAATGCAATATTCCTGCTTCTTGGCAGGGGGTTGGACTGGATGGCCCATGAGGTCTCTTCCAACTCTATGATTCTATGATTCTATGATTCTATGATTCTATGATTCTATAATTCTATGATTCTATGATTCTATGACTTCAGGGATGATTTGGAGCACGCTAAGAAAAATATCGTCAAATGGCAAGAATTCTGGATACAGTTGATGCAAAGACCTTGAAAGCAATACTGTGTGCTGATCCAAGTAGGACACAGAGTGATTGAATAGACCTCAATCCACTCGCTTGACTGACTGCGTTATATTGGATTTATGCCCACTTTTCTCCTAGAATTGGATTCAAGATAAAGGTAAAGATAAAGGATGAGGATGCTTGCCATAGATGCAGGCGAAACGTCAGGAGAAAATGCCTCTAGACCATGGCCATATAGCCCGACAAAACCTACAACAACCCAGTAAAGATAAAGGTTTCCCCATGACATGAAGTCTATCTACTTATTTACTAAGGCGATCCCACATAGTCTGAGGATGATGGTACTCCAAGTGTAGTGTTTTTCTTCCCTTCCTTTCTCTCCTCCCTTCTTTCATTCCTTCTTCCCTTCCTTTCCCTTCCCCCTGAGAGCATGGCCTCCCCAGAAGAGCTTAATTTCTAAGAGGTTCAAAGCAGGAGATGCGAGGGGCCACCACTGAGAAGGCCCTGTCTCTCGTCCCCACCAACTGCACCTGCGAAAGAGATGGAACTGAGAGCAGGGCCTCCCCAGAAGATCTTAATTTCCAAGAGGTTCAGAGAGGGAGATGCGTTTGGACTTGGATCAATATGCACATTTGACTGGGCATCAGGCTTCGTGTCTTGGTGCCCACCAAAGGTTGCATAGCACAATCAATGTGCAATTCTATATGTGAAGATTTCCAATTTCAAAGTTGGATGATGTAATAAGAATGCTTCATACTCACTCACCAATTTAGTGTGAGAAAGGAAGGAAGCTGTTTTCTCCAATGGCATGCAACCTCCTTCATTCTGCAGATCTCCCTTCATTAGCAACAGACTGTAATGACAAGGTTTAATACCTAAAATAAATGATGTCAGGGCTTCTCTCCAACATAATCTTCACATTTCCATCCTTTTTCTTCTGTTTGACTGCTTCCCTTTCACAGCAGCTGCTACTTCACCACTGATAAGGAAGGACTCCGTGATGTTGCCTAGCAGTCACTTCATCATTCACCATCTCAGTGAAAACTGTGGGTTTCATTTGTGCCCAGTGTGGGATGATGGCTTTCATATGGCATGAAAGAGTCATGTCTATGACTCTTCCAAGTTTTAATCCAAACTTTAAAGAAGCCGTCCAAGGTGCTGGCACTTACCCTGAGACAAGGTTGGCTCCTCGAAATCTCAGGATAAAATAATAATAATAATAATAATAATAATTATTATTATTATTATTATTATTATTATTATTATTATTATTATTTCCTGCTGGCAAAAGCTGGTGGATTTGCTCTTTTATATTCCTTGCGTATGCCATTGCATACACCCACACACACTGCATGCTGTGTATCTACTAAGCCGGCCACTTCCTCAGCATGGCAGCCGTCTCTAATTCTGTCTTCCCCAGCGGGTGCCCATTGGGGCTGATCAGCTCTGTATGCTTGGTCATGTCTGACATCTTCAAAACCTACCGTTTAGTAACCAGCCTCCGGGGATCATCTTAAGCTTCATAGGGAGAGACCAGATGGTGCTTCCTTCCAGAAAGAAAGAAGGAGTTGAGTTAGCCTAGTTAGCGAAAGGACTGATCACAGAGACCCAAAGAGAGTGTGGTGCCAGCACCAGCCTAGACTGTCATGAATGCAAGGTTTTGAAAGACCTACACTGTAAAACAAATGCAGGTTGGTCAACTTTAACTGCCATTGCTCAATAAAATAAGAATCCTGGAAGTTATTTGGTGAAGCACCAACACTATTGCAGCTCCCATAATCCCATAGCACTGAGGAATGACAGTTAGTGTGCAGTTAAACTGCATTCATTTTACAATGCACCCTCAAAAAGGACAGATATTCATCTAGATCAGTGTTTCTCAACCTGGGGGTCGGGATCCCTGGAGGGGTCGTGAAGGGGTGTTAGAGGGGTTGCCAAGGACCATCAGAAAACACAGTATTTTCTGTTGGTCATGGGGGTCTCTGTGTGAGAAGTTTGGCCCAATTCTATCATTGTTGGGGTTCAGAATGCTCCTTGATTGTAGGTGAACTATAAATCCCAGCAAGTACAACTCCCAAATCTCAAGGTCTATTTCCCCAAAACCCCACGAGTGTTCACATTTGGGAATATGGAGTATCCGTGCCAAGTTTGGTCCAGATCCATCATTGTTGGAGTCTAGAGTGCTCTCTGGATGTAGGCGAACTTCAACTCCCAAACTCAAGGTCAATGCCCACCAAACCCTTCCAGTATTTTCTGTTGGTCATGGGAGTTCTGTGTGCCAACTTTGGTTCAATTCCATTGTTGGTGGGGTTCAGAATGCTCTTTGTTTACAGGTTAACTATAAATCCCAGCAACTACACCTCCCAAATGGCAAAATCAATCCCCCCGCCAACCCCACCAGCATTCAAATTTGGGCATACTGGGTATTTATGCCAAATTTGCTCCAGTGAATGAAAATACATCCTGCAAATCATTATTTACATGGCAATTCATAATGTTAGGGTTATGGTTGGGGGTCACCACAACATGAGGAACTGTATTAAGGGGTCGCGCCATTAGGAAGGTTGAGAGCCACTGGTCTAGATAAAGATGCCAATACTGAAGCCTGGATATATGGTATCCAAGCCATTGCTTTGGATCGGTCAGCTATGCTTTTTGCATGTCAGAGACATGCTACATGTGCCCACATAGAAATAGCTGTGACACACGTGTTGGTATCATCATCATCCCAGCCCTGAGTGAATCCTATTGGTTAGTTTCAATTGGAGTAAACCTATTGACTCAATTACTGAATGGTGAACCAACACATGGATAAATCCAACTGATTCAACAGGTCTATTGCAGTTTGGACTAACAATAGGATTAAGTCCTTGTAAACTTGATACAGACATGAATTGATATAACCATTAACTATTAGACAGGTGCGTGAAATTCATTCCTACCATTTCTACTTGGATAACTCCCAGTAGTAGTTTCTACTTGGATAACTCCCAATTAATTAGGGTGTATTTAAAGACATTGCACAAAGAGGTATCCTGTACCTCCTTCTGCAACACATTTGCATCAGGTGCTCAACCTGGGACATCCTAGGTATTGTTCTGGTCTGTCAGCTATTGAATGGAAGCATGGATATTTATGTGTTCTTATGTGGCCCAGAGACAGCCTTGCCTTTTCTTCAGGATTGGGCAGCTGCCTTTTCTTTGTCAAATGTGTGGGTACCTTCAAGATGCTCAGACACACCCTAGTGCAGTGTTTCCCAACCTGGGGGTTGGGACCCCGGGGGGGGGGGGGGGGTTGCAAAGGGGTGTCAGAAGGGTCACCAAAGCCCATAAGAAAAAACAGTATTTTCTGTTTTCAGTTTCTTCAGAAGCACGAAGAAACTGTGTCTTCAGTTTCTTCGGAAGCATGAAACAGGAAGCCCCCTCCCCATATGAAATCTGCTTAATTCAAAAGCCTGCATACATCTTCAGAAGCACGAAACAGGAAGCCCCCCCCCCCCCATACAAAAATCTGCTGCATTCAAAAGCCTGCCTACATCTTCAGAAGTACGAAACAGGAAGCCCCCTCCCCATACGAAAATCTGCTTGATTCAAAAACCTGTCTACATCCTGCTTTCATGTGCATCCAAACTTGTCTCCTTGCCTTGGAAAGCGAGTGCATGTGTGGCGGGGCATGCAGGTAGGCAGGCCCAGACCTTGGCTTCTCTTCCTCCTCCTTCCTTCTTGATTTCCTCCCTGATGCTGCTCCCCTTCTGGGATCCAGATATGGAGATGGGCAACTGGCCTGCAGCTGGGCACCTCTTACTGTAGACTAAGAGGCACTTGGCTGCAGGTGTGCATCCCAGGCCTGCCTGCATGCCCCATCACACACACACACACACACACACTTTCCAAGGAGAGTGCATGTAGGCAGGCCTGGAAAGCACGTGTGACTGTCAGTGCCTACAACCAAGCAGCTCTTACTCTACAATAGAAACAATAGGTGCCAGGTTAGAAGAATGCATGCTGGGAAAATGAGCCAGTGGGTGGGAAGGGGTTGGAAGAGCCCCACCACCACATAACGTGCTGGCAGGACTGAAGACTAACAGGTCACAGGTTCAAATCCGGGGAGAGGCAGATGAGCTCCCTCTATCAGCTCTAGCTCCTCATGCGGGGACATGAGAGAAGCCTCCCACAAGGAAAAACATCAGAAATCATCCGGGCGTCCCCTGGGCAATGTCCTTGCAGACGGCCAATTCTCTCACACCAGAAGTGACTTGCAGTTTGTCAAGTCGCTCCTGACATGACCAAAAAAAAAACCCACATAATGGTCTGATTTTCAGGCCCCAAAATGAAAGAACCAAAAACAACCTTCCTAATTTTGGAAAGCTTTGCAAAAAAAACAGATCAGGGTCCCCAACAAAAGCCAGTACATGAAATGGGATGTGCTTTTCCCTGAATGCACATGTCTATTTTATGCTCTTAGTTCTGCATTTGGCCCTTCTACCAGGTGATTGTGGGGGCATAAAATTAACCATTTCCCTTCTTATTTCTGTTCTTTTCAAAGCAAGCTTCCAAGGCTTGCAGCGACAGCTTAGAAAATGAAGGCAAAATATGGATGAGTAGGATTTGTAGTGGTCAGGGGAAGACAGCTTGGATATTCTGCCTGGTTTCTCCCTGCCTCTTCCCTTCATGACTAGCAGAAGCAGCTGTAATTATGCAAATGAGAGCCATATCTGCTAATTTCCCTAATTTCTGCCATTCGTACCTGTCATAAAACTCCTTCGCTGTAAAACCCGGGTCGCCATAGAGCAGAGCGCAGATTGTCATTTTTAAGGGCAGGGCATTCCACCCTGGACATTCGCAGACAAAGGGTCTTGTTTGCTGCATCGATATTATATCACAGATCTCCCTGCAAAGTGCTCTGTCACTGAGTGCTTCATTTCCTGCAGTAAATATTCATTCTATATTAATTTTAATCCTGCCGAGGAATCAATAATTTATGCCGTCGCCTCTTTTTACAACTTTCTCTCCCTCCCTCCCTCCCTCGCTCCGTTTCTCCCTTTCCCTGTAACAAGGAGAAACGCAAGCAATATTTCATAACCGTCTTGCTCCAGAGGAGAATCGCAGTTGCCAAAAGGGCCTCTAGTCAAAACACTGGCTTTAATCACCCAATAAAGAAAATTCGTCGTGCGCACATATCCAAAATAAAAGCAAAAGAGGATGCCAATTTGCATAATATTTGTAGAAAGTAATTTATTTGGACTGATGCAAATTTTGAGGGCATTGCAATATTTTACACAGGAGTTCGGCTCACTGAAGTGAAGAAAACTGTGACTAGCTGGATCGTTTGCTGGCTCAGCCTGATGTCCAGAGGCCAATGGTTGGTGGAAACATGCAAACCTCCAAACTGCCCTGTTTTGTTGTGTTGTTTTTTTTTAATTTGTAAACTGAACTGGAACTGCTAGATAGACTTGCAAAGAGAGGATACTTCTCTGTCAACCCTTCATTCAGAGGATTATAAAGGAGAGGAGATATGGGCACCATAACTGAAGAGAGATATTGACAAGCTGGAATGTGTCCAGAGGAGGGCGACTAAAATGATCAAGGGTCTGGAGAACAAGCCCTATGAGGAGCGGCTTAAGGAGCTGGGCATGTTTAGCCTGAAGAAGAGAAGGCTGAGAGGAGATATGATAGCCATGTATAAATATGTGAGAGGAAGCCACAGGGAGGAGGGAGCAAGCTTGTTTTCTGCTTCCCTGGAGACTAGAACATGAAACAATGGCTTCAAACTACAAGAAAGGAGATTCCATCTGAACATGAGGAAGAACTTCCTGACTGTGAGAGCCGTTCAGCAGTGGAACTCTCTGCCTTCCCCGGAGTGTGGCGGAGGCTCCTTCTTTGGAAGCTTTTAAACAGAGGCTGGATGGCCATCTGTCAGGGGTGATTTGAATGCAATATTCCTGCTTCTTGGCATAATGGGGTTGGACTGGATGGCCCATGAGGTCTCTTCCAACTCTTTGATTCTATGATTCTATAAAAGTGGGATGCATGGGGCAAATTTCTGTTAGTAGTTTCTACTGGGATAATTCCCAGTTAATCATGGTGTATTTAAAGACATTGCACAAATAGGTACCCTGTACCTCCTTCTAAAACACATTTGCATCAGATGCTCAACCTGGGATATCCTAGTTGTAAATCCTAGGTATAGTTCTGTCCTAGATGTAGTTCTGTTATGTCAGCTATTCAATGGAAGCATGGATATTCATATGCCCTTATGTGGCTCAGGGACAACCTTTCCTTTTGTCCAGAATTGGACAGCTGCTGTTTCTTTGTCAAATGTGTGGGTACCTTCAAGATGCTCAGACACACCCTAGTGCAGTGTTTCTCAACCTGGGGGTCAGGACCCCGGGGTGGGTCACAAAGGGGTGTCAGAGGGGTCACCAAAGACCATCAAAAAACACAGTATTTTCTCTTGGTCATGGGAGTTCTCTGTGGGAAGTTTGGCCCAATTCTATTATTTTTGGGGTGCAGAATGCTCTTTGATTGTAGGTGAATTATACATCCCAGCAACCACAACTCCCAAATGTCAAGGTCTAGTTTCCCCAAACTCCACCAATGTTCACATTTGGGCATATTGAGTATTTGTGCCAAGTTTGGTCCAGATCCATCATTGTTTTGAGTCCACAGTGCTCTCTGGATATAAGTGAACTACAACTCCAAAACTCAAGGTCAATGCCCACCAAACCCTTCCAGTATTTTCTGTTGGTCATGCGAGTTCTGTGTGCCAAGTTTGTTTCATTCCCATCATTGGTGGAGTTCAGAATGATCTTTGATTGTAGATTAACTATAAATCCCAGCAACTACAACTCCTAAATGACAAACAAAATCCCACCCCACCCTAACCCTACCAGTATTCCAATTTGGGAGTATTGTGTATTTGTGCCAAATTTGCTCCAGTGAATGAAAATACATCCTGAATACCAGATATTTACATCACACTTCATAAAAGTTGCAAAATGGAGTAGTAATGAAAATAATTTTATGGTTGGTGGGTCTCCAGAACATGAGGAACTATATCAAGGGGTCACGGCATTAGGAAAGTTGAGAACCACTGCTGTAGTGGCCAATGAATGGTTCCAGTAGTTTTGAGTCTTTTAATGCTAGAACTGTATCCATAAGCCATTCAGCTATTCTTGCACATCTTCATCATCCAGTATCCCCATCCAGCATGGACTCACAGACTTTGGATTAAAGAGCTCCTGCAATGCCATGGACCACACTTAAATTTGTTGGACCAAATCTCCTACAATCTACCAACTGGTGCCAAAGCTGACAGTGGTTATTTTGGAACGTTTTGCAGTCACCTTCTTTGGCTCTGGACTCTTAATTAATCACAACTGCTAAAGGGATAGAAAGACTAGAAGATAGCTGTGAGGAGGTGAAGCCAATGCCTTGGGGCAAAATCAGGGCATTTCCTCCAATCCTGGACCATGGAAGCAAATCCTGAAGTCACCCTTGGGAAAGGCCTTGCTCTTCCAAGCATGAAGGCTACAGATCTCATCCTCCTCACTCACTGAGAGGGGCTTGTCATCTAAACCTGTCTATTAGCATGACGGATGCCACCTGAGGGGCCAAAACACAGCTTGTAAATCCAACGGTACAGATCTCCCCGACCAAAGCATGTTGCTTTGTTTGTAGCAGCTTAAGGACAAGAGAGGGAAACCATGGCTTCTCTCTCTTTCCTTTCTTTTCCAGTGTGGCGCTTAGAGTTGTCATCAGTCACTCAGCAGGGGTTAATTTGAGCCAAGGCTTAAGCTCCACACAGGTGAAGGAATAAATAATAAAACAGACAGAGCCGTGAACTGTACTGCTTCCTCGCAATTCGACAACTGCGGCGCCTCATACTTATGAGGAAGGAAGACGTGATCTTCATTTGCTGCCCGAAGCAAGGGCAATGGGGGGGGATTCATCCCACATCAAGAGTTGGGATATCTCTTTGAGTCTCATCTTTGCAATGTTTGGTTGGTTCCTTCCAGTGGTGGCTGGTGCTGGGATGAGGAATCTATTCCAGGGTTTAGGCTGAATGTAAAGGAGTTCTCCAAGGTGCTAACTGATTTGGGGAACATGAGAGAAGACTCCCTGCAGGATTGCAAGACTTCCGGGCGTCCCCTGGGCAACGTCTTCATAGACGGCTGATTCTCTCACTCCAGAAGTGACCAGAAGCAACTTGCAGCATGCAACCAAACAAGCAAACCAACCAACAGACCTTATCAGGAGCAACCATGACAATAATCTCAATCAACATTGAAGGCATGTCAGCTGCCAAAGAACAACTGCTCTTTGAACTGTGCCGAGATAAGAAATGCGATGTGTGGTGTGTCCCAGAAACACACGGGGATAAACAACAGAAACTGCTGACTTGGAGGCCTGTTTTTACAAAGGCAGCGCTTCAATACTGCACATGTGATCTTTCTGCTACTAAGACCATTCTTGGAACTTTTGGTCATTTCAGGTGTGATAGAATTGGCTTTCTGGAAGGACTTTGCCCAGGGGATGCCCGGATATTTTGATATTTTACCATCCTTGTGGGAGGATTTTCTCATGTCCCCGCATGGGGAGTTGAAGCCGAAAGGGGGAGGTCATGAGCACTCTTCCCGGATTCAAACCTGTGACCTGTCAGTCTTCAGTCGTGCCAGCACAAGGATTTAATTCATTGTGCCATTGGGGGCTCATAATAATAATAATAATAATAATAATAATAATAATAATAATAATAATGTAATAATAATAAGAGAGTAAAATAATGTAAATGTAATAATAACAATAAAAAGAGTAAAATAATAAATGTACAATAATAATAAGAGAGTAAAATAAAAAATGTAATAACAACAATAATATATAGAGAAAAATAATAAATGTAATAATAATAATAATCATAATCATCATACTTACTTACTTAGGCAATCCCTCGCTGGCCAAGTAGAATAGTCTCCCAGGATCAGTATTCTTGTGGATCCGTAGGTGACTGTGGAGCCCTATTCTTGATCTGCATCTTCTCCCGCAGTGAGGGCATCAGTTTCCAGGTGGAAGGCGGTCTCGGTTGGGGTTGGCTTGACATGCCTTCCTCTTGGCACATTTCTCTCTTTCACCCTCCATTCGTGCCTCTTCAAATTCTGCAACACTGCTGGTCACAGCTGACATCCAGCTGGAGCGGTCAAGGGCCAGGGCTTCCCAGTTCTCAGTGTCTATGCCAGAGTTTTTAAGGTTGGCTTTGAGCCCATCTTTAAATCTCTTTTCCTGTCCACCTTCCTCTTGGCATGTTTCTCCTTTCACCTTCCATTTGTTCCTCTTCAAATTCTGCAGCACTGCTGGTCACAGCTGACCTCCAGCTAGAGTGCTCAAGGGCCAGGGCTTCCCAGTTCTCAGTGTCTATGCGAGTTTTTAAGGTTGGCTTTGAGCCCATCTTTAAATCTCTTTTCCTGCCCAACAACATTCTGTTTTCCGTTCTTGAGTTTGGAGTAGAGCAACTGCTTTGGGAGATGGTGGTCGGGCTAATAATAATAATAATATTTATTTATTTATTTATTTATTTATTATTCAAATTTATATGGCGCCACTCCCCTAGGGCTCCAAGCGGCTTACAAGAAACAAACTCAGATCTAATACAATTTAAAACAACATATCAGAGATTGAAAGCCTGTCGAAAAAAATATGTCTTACAAGCCCTGCGGAAAGCTCATAAAGCCCACAAGGCACAGACTTCTGGTGGCAGAGTGTTCCAGAGCGATGGTGCCACTGCTGTAAAGGCTCTGCGTCTAGTTGCTGTTAGATGCAAGGATTTAAAACTGGGAACTTCCAATAAATCTTGGTCCTCGGAGTGGAGAGATCTCTGGGGTAGGGGGTGAGGCGTTCCCTCAGGTACATTGGCCCCAGACCATGTAAGACCTTAAAGGTGAGTACCATCACTTTAAAAGTGATCCGGTGCTCAATCAGTAACCAATGCAGCTGCAGTAAAATTGGGGTTATGTGGCATCTCATCAGAGCTCTCGCAAGAAGCCGAGCAGCTGCATTTTGCAGCAATTTGAGTTTCTGGATCACCAGCAAAGGAACTATTATTATTATTATTAGGTTCTTGTGGGTTTTTTCGGGCTATAGGGCCATGTTCTAGAGGCATTTCTCCTGACGTTTCGCCTGCATCTATGGCAAGCATCCTCAGAGGTAGTGAGGTCTGTTGGAAATAGGACAATGGGTTTATATATCTGTGGAATGGCTGGGGTGGGGCAAAGAGCTCTTCTCTGCTGGAGCTAGGTGTGAATGTTTCAACTGACCACCTTCATTAGCATTTGAAGGCCTGGCTGAGCCTGGGAAAATCTTTTGTTGAGAGGTGTTAAGATGTGCCTGGTTGTTTCCTCTCTGCTGTTTTGCTGTTGTAATTTTAGAGTTTTTTAATACTGGTAGCCAGATTTTGTTCATTTTCATGGTCTCTTCCTTTCTGTTGAAATTGTCCACATGCTTGTGGATTTCAATGGCTTCTCTGTGTAGTCTGACATGGTGGTTGTTGGTGTGGTCCAGCATTTCTGTGTTCTCAAATAATATGCTGTGTCCAGGCTGGTTCATCAGGTGCTCTGCTATGGCTGACTTCTCTGGTTGAAGGAGTCTGCAGTGCCTTTCATGTTCCTTGATTCCTGTTTGGGTGCTGCGTTTGATTTTCCCAGGCTCAGCCAGGCCTTCAAATGCTAATAAAGGTGGTCAGTTGAAACATTCACACCTAGCTCTAGCAGAGAAGAGCTCTTTGCCCCACCCCAGCCATTCCACAGATATATAAACCCATTGTCCTATTTCCAACAGACCTCACTACCTCTGAGGATGCTTGCCATAGATGCAGGCAAAACGTCAGGAGAGAATGCCTCTAGAACATGGCCCTATAGCCCGAAAAATCCCAGAAGAACCTAGTGATTCCAGCCATGACAGTCTTCGACAATATATTATTATTATTATTATTATTATTATTATTATTACATTTATTATTTTTCTCTATTTATTATTTTAATAATAAATAAAAAGCATTTATTGACTACTTCTACTTTTCAACCAACAATTAAATAACCTGACAAAGCCCTGGCACAACTTCATAGTTCCATCAGCAGTCGCCAAAATGGTAGATAGGATAAAAGACGTTGTTGACTACTTCTATTTTTCAAGCAACAATCAAAACAAGATAAGTGATGAGTAAGTTCCCGTTCATTGCATGGATGTCTGTACTTTGTCCTCCACATTAAAGACAGGTGTGCTTCCCCTCTGCTCTTTGCTAAAATGCCCCCTTTTCTCGCTGCCATGCTAAGAAATTACATTCTGTTCTTCTGTATTTATAGAAGCAATAACTGCATTAGCCTAATTGATCTATTAGGCTGTCCTATTTATGGATTTAATCACCCTTCATTCCCAAGCTCGGCCTGGATCCAAGAGCCAATTAAGATCAATAAAAGGAATTCAATGGGTTTTCTATCTGCCTTCTAATAGCTGCAGGGTCCGTGTGTGTGCGTAATTCAGTGCACCGTGTGTGTATATACTACAATTTCCCCTCCATTGTGGTTACTGGATAGCATAGCAATCAAGGGGAAGGTGAACTGAAGTAGAAGGAGGGATAACTACCAGTTGGTTGATTAAGTCTAAGCACTGAGATAAAAGCCTGCAGTCCTGCAAAATCTTTTTCAAAGCACCTCCTCCTTTAAGTGATTATTTTCTGATCAACCCTTGACCCAAGTCTATCAAACCGTATTTATGAATGTACTTTAATTCTCTCAAAAGTTTAGGAGGGGAAGAGAGACACCCGGTTGAAAATAGCAAGGTGTAGATAGTAGGAGTTGCTCATATTTAAACAAAACTGCAAAGAATTTCGATCACAGGAGGAAATGTGTTGTCGAAGGCTTTGGTGCCCAGAATCACTGGGTTGCTGTGAGTTTTCCAAGTCATGGGGCCATGTTCTAGAAGCATTCTCTCCTGACATTTTGCCCTCATCGATGACAGGCAGCCTCAGAGGTTGCGAAGTCTGTTGGAAACTAGGAAAGTGGGGTTTATTGTATATCTGTGGAATATCCTCACAAGAGGAAATGTGTTGTCGAAGGCTTTGGTGCCCAGAATCACTGGGTTGCTGTGAGTTTTCCAGGTCATGAGGTCATGTTCTAGAAGCATTCTCTCCTGACATTTTGCCTCCATCGATGACAGGCAGCCTCAGAGGTTGCGAAGTCTGTTGGAAACTAGGAAAGTGGGGTTTATTGTATATCTGTGGAATATCCTCACAAGAGGAAATGTGTTGTCGAAGGCTTTGGTGCCCAGAATCACTGGGTTGCTGTGAGTTTTCCAAGTCATGGGGCCATGTTCTAGAAGCATTCTCTCCTGACATTTCACCTCCATCGGTGACAGGCAGCCTCAGAGGTTGCGAAGTCTGTTGGAAACTAGGAAAGTGGGGTTTATTGTATATCTGTGGAATATCCTCACAAGAGGAAATGTGTTGTCGAAGGCTTTGGTGCCCAGAATCACTGGGTTGCTGTGAGTTTTCCAGGTCATGGGGCCATGTTTTAGAAGCATTCTCTTCTGACGTTTTGCCTCCATCTATAGCAGGCAGCCTCAGAGGTTGCGAAGTCTGTTGGAAACTAGGAAAGTGCAGTTTATTGTATATCTGTGGGTGGGAGAAATAACTCTTGCCTGCTTGAGGCAGGTGTGAATGTTGCAATTGGCCACCTTGATTAGCATTTAATGGCAGTTTCAAGGTCTGGCTGCTTACTGCCTGGGGAAGAGGAGGGCAACTAAAATGATCAAGGGTCTGAGGAGAACAAGCCCTATCAGAAGCGGCTTAAGGAGCTTGGCATGTTTAGCCTGAAGAAGAGAAGGCTGAGAGGAGATAGGATAGCCATGTATAAATATGTGAGAGGAAGTCATAGGGAGGAGGGAGCGAACTTGTTTTCTGCTGCCCCGGAAACTAGGACGCAATGGAACAATGGCTTCAAACTACAAGGAGATTCCATCTGAACATTAGGAAGAACTTCCTGACTGTGAGAGCTGTTCAGCAGTGGACCTCTCTGCCCCAGAGTATGGTATAGGCTCCTTCTTTGGAAGCTTTGAAACAAAGGCTGGATGGCCATCTGTCAGGGGTGCTTTGAATGCAATTTTCCTGCTTCTTGGCAGGTGGTTGGACTGGATGGCCATGAGGTCTCTTCCAACTCTATGATTCTATGATTCTATGAATCCTTCATTGGGAGGTGATTAGCTGGCCCTGATTGTTTCTATTCTGGATTTCCCCTGTTTTTGAGTGTTGTTCAAAAAGGGTGGGAGAAAGAACTCCTGTCTGTTGGAGGCAGGTGTGAATTTCAACAGAAAGGGGAAAAAAATTTGGTGGTCCCTATGTAGACTTGTCCACAGGTACATGGCATATGGTAGACTCATGCAGAGGGACCGCCAAAAGCAGCATTGTGTAAACACAAATCAAGGAACACTACAGACTATTTCAACTAGAGAAGTCAACTATAGCAGAACACCTGATGAACCAACCTGGACATGGCATATTATTTGAGGAAACAGAAATGCTGAACCACTCTCACAAGCACCATGTCAGACTAATCAGAGAAGCCATTGAAATCCACAAGAAGCACGTGGACAATCTCGACAGAAAGGAGGAAACTATGAAAATGAACAAAATCTGGCTGCCAGTATTAAAAAAAAAACCTCTAAAATCGTGACAGTAAATAAAGAAAAACACTCAAAAAGTAGGGGAATTCCAGATAAGAATCAATCAGGGCCAGCTAACACCTCCAGCTAACACCTCCACCCCAGGCAGGAAGTAACCAGGCTTTGAAGCTGCAAGGCCATTCAATGCTAATCAAGGTGGCCAAATGCTACATTCACATTTGCTTCAAGCAGGTAAGAGTTCTTTCTCCCACCCTGGATATTCCACAGATATGTATATAAACCCCACTTGCCAAGTTTCCAACAGACCTCATAACCTCTGAGGATGCCTGCCATGGATGTGGGTGAAACATCAGGAGAGAATGCTTCTGGAACATGGCCAGACAGACCGGTAAACTCACAGCAACACAGGAGGAGGAAATATGTGACAGCAAGTCCTACCTTGAACATATTTGCCTATGTGAAGTGAAGCTTCTGGATATATTGGTTGCCTTGCCATATTGCATTTACAGATTACAAAATATTTCCATATTGTAATTACAAATCTCCAGTGGCACAGTGGGTTAAACCACTGAGCTGCTAAACTTGCTGACTGAAAGGTCACCAGTTCAAATTTAGGGAGCGGGGGTGAGCTCCCACTGTTAGCTCCAGCTTCTGCCAACCTAGCAGTTCAAAAACATGCAAATGTGAGTAGATCAATAGGTTCCGCTCTGCCGTATCGCATCTACAGATAACAAAATATTTCCATATTGTAATTACAAATCCCCAGTGGCACAGTGTGTTAAACTGCTGAGCTGCTGAACTTGCTGACTGAGAAGTCGCCAGTTCAAATCCGGGGAGTGGGGTGAGCTCCCACTGTTAGCCCCAGCTTCTGCCAACCTAGCAGTTTGGAAACATGCAAATGTGAGTAGGTCAATAGGTACTGCTCTGCCATACCGCATCTATAGATAACAAAATATTTCCATATTGTAATTTCAAATCTCCAGTCGCACAGTGGGTTAAACTGCTGAGCTGCTGACATTGCTGACTGAGAGGTCGCCAGTTCAAATCCGGAGAGTGGGATGAGCTCCCACTGTTAGCCCCAGCTTCTGCCAACCTAGCAGTTCGAAAACATGCAAATGTTAGGTACCACTTTGCCGTATCACATCTACAGATAACAAAATATTTCCATATTATAATTACAAATCCCCAGTGGCACAGTGGGTTAAACTGCCAGTTCAAATCCGGAGGTGGGGTGAGCTCCCACTGTTAGCCCCAGCTTCTGCCAACCTAGCAGTTCGAAAACATGCAAATGTGAGTAGATCAATAGGTACTGCTCTGGTGGGAAGGTAACAGCACTCCATGCAGTCATGCTGGCCACATGACTTTGGAGATACCTATGGACAACGCCGGCTCTTCAGCTTAGAAATGGAGATGAGCACCAACCCCCAGAGTTGGATATGACTGGACTTAATGTCAGGGGAAAACCTTTACCTTAATTACAAATCAATAATAGATTAGTAATATTTATTATTATAAATATTAGTAATATTTATTATTATATATATTAGTAATATTTATTATTATAAATATTAGTAATATTTGTTGTTTTTATGTTTTGGTTTTGTTTTATGTGTATTGTTTATATGCCTTGATTTTTTTTCCTTTTTTCCCTTTATTATTATATTATTTATTTTATTGTAATTTTGTAGTTTTTGTATTGTAATTTATTGTTCGGGTTTGGCCCCATGTAAGCCGCTCTGAGTCCCCATTGGGGGAGATGGTGACAGGGTGTAAATAAAGATTATTATTATTATTATTATTATTATTATTATTATTATTATTATTATTATTAAACTTGCTTTAAAACTACATTGATGCCACTCTAATGCACCTTAAGATCCAACAGCTAGGCTGGGCAAGGAAAATCTTGCAGACATTGACCATTATTTTTCCCCAAACAGGTTACCCCGATGTGTTGAGACACACTTTCTCATTGTGAGCATTATTTATGTTCCATTGTGCAACCTGGGAAAGAAATTGATGCTCCGAACCCTAAGACACCATCCGTATCCTTGCACCAAGCAGCATTCGTTCTGCAGAAACGTAATAGGTGTTTCTGCAGCTGCAAAGCAATTATGGTAAATTATAGCTTCTGCCCACACTTATCCCGAGATGTATATATGCATGAAGAATAAAATAAGGCAAGGCTCCTTTTGGGGTGAGCTGAATAAATAACAGGATCACATTTTCTTGACAGCCTTCTGAAAGTGATGGCCTCTGTCTGGCCATATAGTCCCCAGGAGAACTGATACCCATAGAATAGAATGATGCCTGCAGAATAAATCTACAATGAAGGAAGGTGCACTAGAGGAAAGTCGTAAATGGCCCCCACTAAAAAAAGGTTACTTTTAGGACTACAATTTTCATTTTTTCCCAGAATTCCAGGAGTGAACATCCAAAAAAAGGAACTTTTCCAACTCTTCCAGGGACTGTACTGAAAAACATTCAATTGCAATGCTTTCCTTTCTGGAGAACTGTAACCCTTTGTGCGTTTTCACAATGCATGTGCATACATCAGCAATCCCTGACACTGAAAAGCACACAAGACTTCAGATTCTTCCCAATCTTGTTGCTTTTTGTGTTTGTCGATCGGTGGGAAATGTATAATAATTTTTTCATTGTTATTGGGGTAATTACATCTCCTTTTTTTCTGTTTCTCTCCGTATATGTTATTGGCTTTGTCTGTTTGGCGAATAATGATCTCGGCAGTTAATTGTTGCTTTCCTTTCTCTCTTTAAATTATTGCTTTGCTTGTTCTGGGCAATCTTTTATCTTAGATTTGGTATTGATCCACTCTCCGGTGTTGGTTATTTTTTTTAACGTGTCTTAAAGTGACAAAGAACAGAACAGAATGAGAAAGGGTGCAATAGTGGAAGTACCTTGTGGATGAGGACTGTGGAAATCTGGATTTAGATCATAGAATCCAGAGTTGGGATCCCCTGAGCTATCTAGTCCAACCCCATGCAGGAAGAGCACAATTAAAGCACCCCTGACAGATGGCCATCCAGCCCCTGGTTAAAAACCTCCAATGAAGGAGCTTCCACCAGACTCCAAGGCAGAAATATCCACTGTTGAACAGCTCTCCTTCCTAATGTTCAGGTGGAATCTCCTTTCCTGTCGTTTGAACCCATGGCTCCATTGAGTACTAGTCTCCAGGGGAGCAAAAAGCAAACCTCCTCCCTCTTCATTAGAACAGCTTTTAAACATGACTCTCATGTCTCCTTTCACCCTTCTACTCTGCAGACTAAACAGACCCAGCTCTTTAAGCCACTCCTCATAGGGATTAATGGTTTCCAGACCTTTGATCACTTTAGTCACTCTCCTCTGGACCCCTTCCAGCTTAAATAGTTTTGCCCAAAACTGAACACAGTATTCCAGGTGAGGTCTGACCAAAGCAGAATAGAGAACCATTATGACTTCCCTTGATCTAGAGCAGTTTTTCTCAAACTGTGCTCCTCCAGGTGTTTTGGACTTCAGTTCCCAGAAATCCCAGCTAGCTTATCAGCAGATAGAAATTGTGGGAGTTGAAGTTCAAAACATCTGGAGGAATACTGTTTGAAAAAATCTGATTTCGACACTATATTCTTTTTGAAGCAGCCCCAAATCCCATTGGCTTTTTTAACTGCTGCATCACACTATTGGCTCATGTTCAACTCAAAGGTATTTTTCACATGCAACACTATTGTTGAGCCAGGCATCACCCACCCTGTGTCTGTGGGTTTCATTTTTCTGCCCAAGTGAAATACCCTACATTTCTTCCTGTTGAAATTCATATTGTTAGCTTTGACCAATCAGCTCTTTAATCTGTTGATTTCAAGGATCTGCAAACCTTCATCCAGATCATGAACAGCCCAGGACCAAACCCTGATACACCCCACTAGTCGCTTCTTTCAAGGATGAAGAGGGACCATTGGGGAAGGTGCGCTCTTTGGGTCCTGGCACTTCCATGCTTGATCGTGATATATATAGGAAGATCTGTGGCTACATACTTTCAATTGTGTTTATTAGGAGCCCCCAGTGGTGCAATGGGTTAAACTCCTGTGCCAGAAGGACTGAAGACTGACAGGTCACAGGTTTGAATCCAGGGAGAGGACAGATGAGCTCCCTCTGTCAGCTCTGGCTCCCCATGCGGTGACATGAGTGAAGCCTCCAACAAAGATGGTAAAAACATCAAAACATCCTGATGTCCCCTGGGCAACGTCCTTGCAGACAGCCAATTCTCTCACACCAGAAGCAACTTGCAGTCTCTCAAGTCTCTCCTGACACACACACACACAAATGATGTTTATTGACTCTGCTCCAGATTTTAATTTGCCTTCTTTCTGCAGCATCACACTATTGGCACATGTTCAACTTGTGATCAACGATAAGTCCCTTTCACAAGTATTCCTCATCCTATACTTATCCAATGGCGCTTGGCAAAGGCAAAGCAGTAGGGAAAAGAGCAAAATAATAACTATTATTATTTATTTACAACATTTCTATCCTGCCCTTCTCAACCCCTGAAAGGGGGACTCAGAGTGGCTTACACTGGCAACAATTCGATGCCGCAACAAATATGACAAATACAGTATAACAGCAATATAAAGCAGTAAATAAAACAATAGATTAAAAACAATTGAAACATTATTATTATTATTATTATTATTATTATTATTATTATTATTATGATTACATTACAGGTTGATAAAATCCATCAAGGAAGCCACAACCCTGAGTTTGCAAGACCTGAACAGGGCTGCTGATAACAGGATGACTTGGATGCATAATACCACCCTGATTTGAGACTTCTCTGGAGGCAGAGAATAATTAGTGCATTGTGTGTTTCATAAGAGATCTGACATAACCTGACAATATTTAAAAGGCTTAACTTCAAAATTCTAAGCTGTTCGTATTGTTTTTCTGGGAAGATGTTTCAGTTTTGTCTCTCAACATTGGCAAATATCCTCAAAGTGGAGTCAGTGCTGCAATGCCAATTGTGGAAACTGGGAACAGTTGTTGATATTTGTAGAGATTGCACTCTCCTGGACACTGTAAGGCTGACCACAACAGGAAGCATAAAATAAAGTAATAAGAGTGTTGGAAGCTACAAATTCACATGAAAACCTCATTAACTGGTTGATAAGACTGCCATAAGTTGATGTTGACTTAATGGTAGTAACAAAAAGTGTGATTTGGTGATGGAAGCAATTCTCTAGATATGTAATGGGATCTCTTTCTCTGGACATCTACTGAATAGACTGGACTGTTAAGTGCTGGGAATACATTACATTCCGTTCCTGTGCTGGGTTGAACTTGATGACCTCTAATCCCCCTTCGATTCTATGATTCGATGAGTTTCTGAAAACTTGGATATCAGTGAATCCATTCTAGATTCCAGTCTCAACTTTGAAGGAGCTCTCCATAGTGCTGAACCCTATCTTTAAAACAGCTTCAGCACCTTAGTAATTCCTTCAACCTTGAGAAGACTCATTTGTGGCAGCAAAAGAATCCACAGTCATGCAAAATAATGTGGTGGTCCTAAGGCTGATTACAGTCCGTGCCAATTTTCAAGGACACCATGCAAATAGGATGATAATGTGGCACGAATAGGGTATCAATCCCTGGCACACTGGGAGTAAAATGTTAAGGGAAGACTGTTCTATGGCACCTCTGGAAAAGACAATGAAATTGCAACACAAATGTTGTGCCTTTTTGCTCATTTGTGAATTCTAATGAAATCCAGGCATTCTTCAAGGCTCTCTATCAAGGAAAGGCAGCATTTCCAAACACCTGCAGGCTAAGGGAGATAACCCTCTCTTTAGCTACCTGCCAGAACCATAGTCTTCTTTGCTACATGCCCAGCCCATCGGAAAATGCCACAATTCTTCTGCTTATCAGCTGCAGGGCAGCCCCACAGTCCTCTTCCCTCCTTCATCCACCCATTCCAGCTTTCATTCCAGAATGGGTTGCATTTCATAGGAGAAAGAAGGAAGGAAGGAAAACATCATGCACAATGCGAGCACTTGATGCAGAAAGGCTAAAAGGACGGTATTTACTTCTTGTCGCACCACTTGCCATGGCAACTGCAAAGTGAGATTCTGCCCTTTACTTTTCATGGGGGCTTGTTGGATACAGACTGAAAAGCTGTACCAAATTATTTGCCCTCCTGTCATAGTGCAGAGGAAGCTAGAGTTTTCAGATCGCGGGACTCTCTTCTCCAGTTTGCAATGCAAGGAGGAGGAATCTCATGATGAATGATTCCTCAACCCATGGCCTCATGCTCTTGGGTTTACCAATTGGTTTACAATGTCTGAACCAAGTGATGGAGTCTGTGATGAGTACAGTTAGCTAATGCACCTTTGGCATGTTAAAAACTCACCGTGTGGCGCCTGTAAGCACTTAGGTGGTTATTAGTGTCATTGCAGACACTCCAAAGTCATTTCGGAGATGAGCTCAAATGTTTATTCATGCACAAAGTGAGGCAGGAAAATGATGGCCATTCTCAGCACCTCTCTCTATCTGAATCAAGGACCTAGAATCATACAATTATATAGTTGGATGGGACTCTAAGGGTAATCTAGTCTAACCTATAGCCTCAGCCACAGCCGAGCAAAACTTAAGATGTGTGTGTGTGTGGGGGGGGGGGGGAGCAATTTGAATGACTCCATAAAGGAGCCAGACTTGGCCATGCATGTGAGGGAGCAGAGCAACAAGTTAGAGGAGGCTGCTCCATTTCCCTCTTTTAGCTGACCTCCTGCCACCGTGACCCACTCTTCTGCCCTATGTTTTTTATCTTATTTTTTCATGTCAGGAGTGAACCAAACAGTTGTATTGTATTTTAAAAAACAAAAAGAAAAGAAAAACAAAAAACACAACGTTTGCAAACTTGGCGTTCTATTCAATGTCCTTTGATGAGTACTTGGCCACTTGGAGCGCCTCTGGTGTTGCTATAAGAAGGTCCTCTGTTGTGCATGTGGCAGGGCTCAGGGTGCTTTGTAGTAGGTGGTCAGTGGTTTGCTCTTTTCCACACTTGCATGTCATGGATTCCACTTTGTAGCCCCATTTCTTAAGGTTGGCATCTTGTGGTGCCAGAGTGCAGTCTGTTCAGCACCTTCCAAGTCACCCAGTTTTCTATGTGCCCAGGGGGAAGTCTCTCATTTGGTATCAGCCATTGATTGAGGTTCTGGGTTTGAGCCTGCCACTTTTGGACTCTCACTTGCTGAGGTGTTCCAGTGAGTGCCTCTGTAGATCTTAGAAAACTATTTATTGATTTAAATTGTTGGCATGCTGGCTAATAACAGGGGATGGGGCAGAGATGCCACTGCCATGGTCCTTTCACTATTGGTTGCTACTACCAGGCAGATGTCAGGTGGTGCAATAGCAGCTAAACAGTGTAATTTCTCCAGTGGTCTAGGGAGCAGATACCCCGTGATAATGCGACATGTCTCATTAAGAGCCACATCTGCTGTTTTAGCATTGTGAGATGTGTTCCACACCGGGCATGCATACTCAGCAGCAGAGTAGCATAGCGCAAGGGCAGATGTCTTCACTGTATCTGGTTGTGATCCATAGGTTGTGCCAGTCAGCTTTCGTATGATATTATTTCTAGCATCCTATGGACAGTGTGAGTATAAACTGGTCATGGAAGGGCTGGGTATGATATCCCCCCCCCCCAAGTTTACATTGGAGGGAGGGTCATCTACCCCACATTGTTTCAGATTGGTGTGGGAATTGGCATTGGGATGGCATCATTTAAATTGGTTTACTTGAGTCATGAATAAGATTCATAAACATGATAAAGATTAAACAGTTATTGTAGGCAGCATGGCACCCTCAGTTTAGGGGGTGAAGGGTGGACTCCTACAAAATTCCCTATAAGTGTCATAAAATGGGGGCCACCCTTGGGGATGGATTGAGGGTTTTCAGTCTTTAAAAAACCCTGCAGTTTGGGAGAGAGCACCTTCTGGATGGCCTTCAAACTATGATCGACTAATTTATTTATTTATTTATTTTGCGCATTTCTACCCCGCCTTTCTCAACCCCAGAGGGGGGACTCAGGGCGGCTTACAAAAGGCACAATTTGATGCCAACACAAACAATAAGATAAAAACATATACATACAGCAATTATAAAACAATGAAAACAATCAATTATACATCACAATCCATAAAACCAGTCTAATGCTCAACGTTCACCAGCTCAGAGTCCATAAATTCATTCCACATTGTCTAATCCTATCAATTCTAGTTGTCAATTGTCCTTTGTCTATCTGCCAGATTACCCAAAAGCCTGGTCCCACATCCATGTTTTCAGTTTCCTTCTAAAAGAGAGGAGGGATGTCGATGATCTAATTTCCCTGGGAAGTGAATTCCACAGGCGAGGGGCCACAACCGAGAAGGCCCTGCTCCTCTTCCCCACCAACCTCACTTGTGATAGAGGTGGGGCCTCCCCAGAAGATCTTAAACTCCAATGCAGGACGTAGAAGTGTGTTCGGACAGATACGCTAGGCCAGAACCATATAGGGTTTTGTAGGTCAAAACCAGCACTTTGGCTAAGAGATGCAGCCAAAGAATTTTGGTTGACCTTTGGGATCCTTGGTGCACGCATGTCCTTAGAAGTGGTCAGAGGGCAAGGCTTACTAGGTGGCCATTTACCCATGAGTTACATTGTATGTGTTTACAGATTTTCCCTTTACAGGTTGTTACGAGTTCTTTCGATAAATCAGTCAGAAAATGGCCCTTCAGATCCATTTTCTTGAGTCTGTTCTCTTTATTTCATGGTGGGAATTCAGGTGAGCTTTGACTGCTGACCTCTCATCTGCCACAGCTTTGAGTTCCATTTCATCCCTACTTGTGGCCATTTTCCGAGACTGGAACTTGAGTCACAGCCTCAGTTGTTCGCAACTCTCCCAGCCCCAACTCTGATGAACATGAAATGACTCCTTGCTTCAATTTCCTACTCTCCGCTCTTTGGAACACCAGTTCATATCGAGGCTTGATTGTTATGAAATCTCCTCCAGCCAAGTGGTGCAGAAAAAAGATTGGCTCGGTTTCCCACCGCCACCACTTCTTCTTCCTTTGCATGCTGGCATGTGGGCCATTTCCCCCATACGTCCACCCTTTTCAAAATAAAACTCATCAAAGGAAATGAGCAATATTCAGTGGCATTCAGGGCTCAATGGTTTCCCTGAGATGACATTCCATGAACAAAAGGCAGGAAGAGTTTTGGGGAACAGGCTTCTCTTACTTGGAAACACAGCAATGAGCAAGGTTAATCATCTGCTTGCTCATCTACATCTGGGCACAGAAAATGTGAATTTCAGCAGCAACGTTTGAGATTCCTTTCTACCTCCCTTGGTCCCACTCCAGCCGGTTAATAAAGTAGAGCAGTTGGGCAACAGGTGTTACTAGGAGAAAGTTGGTTGGTCATGAATAAAATGTGATGGTTGCTGTTTGATTCTCAAAAGACAGATTTTACTGTTAGGCTGTCATGGAGGAAGCTGGATTAGGTCAGAAACTGCTTAGTTTGCCATCTCAGAATCCAGTTAGTAACATAAGTGCACTTTATAGCCTGTGGGTGCCTCCGCACTACAGAATTAATGCCGTTTGATATTATGTGAACTTCTGTGGCTGTGGTTAGACCACACCTGGAATACTGTGTCCATTTGTGGGCACCACAATTGAAGAGAGATATTGACAAGCTGGAAAGTGTCCAGAGGAGGGCGACTAAAATGATCAAGGGTCTGGAAAACAAGCCCTATGAGGAGTGGCTTAAAGAGCTGGGCATGTTTAGCCTGAAGAAGAGAAGGCTGAGAGGGGATATGATAGTCATGTATAAATACGTGGAGGGAGCAAGCTTGTTTTCTGCTGCCCTGGCTCCAAACTACAAGAAAAGATATTCCATCTGAACATTAGGAAGAACGTCCTGACTGTGAGAGCCATTCAGCAGTAGAACTCTCTGCCTCAGAGTGTGGTGGAGGCTCCTTCTTTGGAAGCTTTTAAACAGAGGCTGGATGGCCATTTTTCGGGAGTGCTTTGAATGCAATTTTCCTGATTCTTGGCAGGAGGTTGGACTGGATGGCCCATGAGGTCTCTTCCAAGTCTATGATTCTATGATTCTATAATGCTATGGCATTATGAAAGCTGTAGTTTTACATGTTCTGTGGATTTCTCTGCCAAAGAGTACTGATCCCTAACCAAATTATGATTCCATAGCAATGAGCCACAGCTGTTTAAGTGAGTCCAAACTGCATTATATCAACAGTGTAGATCAGTGTTTCTCAAACTTCATTCACTGGACCAAATTTGGCACAAATACCCAATACGCCCACATTTGAATACTGGTGGGAGTTGTTGCTGGGATTTAGAGTTCACCTACAATCAAAGAGCATTCTGAACTCCACCAACAATGGAATTGAACCAAACTTGGCACACAGAACTCCCATGACCAACGGAAAATACTGGAAGGGTTTGGTGGGCATTGACCTTGAGTTTGGGAGTTGTAGTTCACCTACATCTAGAGAGCACTGTGGACTCAAACAATGATGAGTCTGGACCAAACTTGGCATGAATACTCAATATGCCCAAATGTGAACGCTGGTGGAGTTTGGGGAAAATAGGCCTTGACATTTGGGAGTTGTAGTTGCTGGGATTTATAGTTCACCTACAACCAAAGAGCATTCTGAACCCCACTAGCAATTGAATTGGGCCAAACTTCCCATACAGAACACTCTTGACCAACCAAAAATACAGTGTTTTCTGATGGTCTTTGGCGACTCCTCTGACATCCCTTCATGCCCTTCTCCCCAGTGGTCCCGACCCCCAGGTTGAGAAACGCTGGTGTAGATGCACCCAGTGGCCCAGTTTCACTGCTGTAATATTATACTACTCAAGCTCAGCCATTGTTATGTTTATTCCAAGATCCACACTGTAGCCCTTTTTAGCAGATGGATTGCAACATGGCCTCACAACAAGCAGTAGAATTGGGTCCCTGAGCAATGCATTCTACCAAAGCCACCCAAAGGCCAACAATTCAGAGGTCAATGGCTGAATAATGGATCCATGAGTTGCAATAAACATCCTCAGCAAGATCTCTGGGTGATGGACATCTGAGGTTACAAAGGGCAGAACTGAAAACTTAACTATGAGACTTAATTATGACCTAACTATGCAGGTGCAATCTCTCTCCCATTCTAGTTGCTATGAGAATGTTACAAGCACATGGATGAAAAGTATATTTACTGCCCTGACCTGAATTGCAAAACTAAAACTGGACCCACTGGACACAAAGTAACTCGTGTGGTGCCAACTGGATAACTGTTACTGCTTGGCTGCAATGCCAACAAGGATTCTAAAACCCATCTGTTCAAGGCAGTAGCCAATAAATAGATATGGAGGGACTGAAACAGTAAAACACATCTAAAGCACAGGAAGTCACCGAGGAGGTATTGCCTACCTTTGTCTGTAATGAGCATTAAAAAACATATGCAGGTGTAATACGACATGATGTCTCTCTATGTCACCAACAGGATTCCAGCCATAATTTGCTCCATCTACATATTCTAAGTCTTAATTCCCGGTTTTATGGCCACTTTACCTGTCACTCTTTTCTACTTGCTGCCATCATCTAGGCCATTACAATTCTCCCTGCACAAGTCTTTGCCATCGCAGCTAGTGCCACTCGCACGCCGCTGTGCCTTGAAGGACCCATAATATTAGCCATCGAAGAGCCCCGCTCAGACCAGCTGATGGACATATTTTAATTAGCAAGAGAGTAAATTACACTGGGCCATGAAAACCCCCGACACTTTTCTCTTGATAGTCTGGGGAAATGAAGAGACTCACATTTTCAATTTAAGGTTTAGTTAGATAATGCCTGTTGGTGCCAATAGATTACAGAGTGGATATTAAATCCTACAGGATTTGCAAGAGGAGGTGGCCAGCAGAATCCACAAGCAGCTGAGAAGCAAGCAGAGGCAGAGCTGCAGAGGAAGGGGTGGGAAGGCAAACCCCGAACAGCCCTGGCTTCAGGTTTTCACTAGAAGCATCACTCCTGATCATTTTTGAAGGTCTGAGGGAAGGGTCAAGAGGAGATTGAGAAAGGGAAGAGGTGGACATTCATCTAAACTGAGGATGAGGGACCCCATTGGGCCAGATGTGGCCGGCAGATGTTTCTAGCCCAAAAGCTCCTTCTGCTGCATTTTCTAAACAGTGATTGGAGATAAGAAGGTGTTTAAGGACATTTCTCCAAATTTGGCACACAAGTTCGTTCTGCTGCTTCTAAGCAATGATTGGAGATAAGAAGGCATTTAAAGGTATTTCTCCAAATTTGGTGCATGACCTCCTCTGCTGCATTTTCCAAACCGTGCTTGGAGATAAGAGAGATTCTCATCTAGCCCAGAAGCTCCTTATGCTACATTTCTCCAAATTTGGCACATGACCTCCTCTGCTGCATTTTCTAAACAGTGATTGGAGATAAGAGAGTTTCTCACCTTGCCCAAAAGCTCCTTCTGCTGCATTTTCTAAACAGTGATTGCAGATAAAAAGGTGTTTAAAGGCATTTCTCCAAATTTGGCACACAGCAATTTCAGTTACATTTTCTAAACAGTGATTGGGGAGAAGAGAGTTTCCCACGTGGCCCAGAAGCTCCTTCAGCTGCATTTTCTAAATAGTGATTGGAGATAAGAGAGATTCTCATCTAGCCCAGAAACGCATTTTGCTGCATTTCTCCAAATTTGGCACATGACCTCCTCTGCTGCATTTTCTAAACAGTGATTGAAGATAAGAGAGTTTCTAATCTGGCCCAAAAGCTCCTTCTGCTGCATTTTCTAAACAGTAATTGGAGATAAGAAGGTGTTTAAGGACATTTCTCCAAATTTGGTGCACAAGTTCCTTCTGCTGCTTCTAAGCAATGATTGGAGATAAGAAGGCATTTAAAGGCATTTCTGCAAATTTGGAGCATGACCTCCTCTGCTGCGTTTTCCAAACAGTGATTTAAGATAAGAGAGATTCTCACCTAGCCCAGAAGCTCCTTATGCTGCATTTCTCCAAATTTGGCACATGACCTCCTCTGCTGCATTTTCTAAACAATGATTGGAAATAAGAGAGTTTCTCATCAGGCCCAAAAACTCCTTCCGCTGCATTTTCTAAACAGTGATTGGAGATAAGAAGGTGTTTAAAGGCATTTCTCCAAATTTGGCACACAAGCAATTTCTGCTACATTTTCTAAACAGTGATTGGGGAGAAGAGAGTTTCTCACATGGCCCAGAAGCTCCTTCAGCTGCATTTTCTAAATAGTGATTGGAGATAAGAGAGATTCTCATCTAGCCCAGAAACCCGTTTTGCTTCATTTCTCCAAATTTTGCACATGACCTCCTCTGCTGCATTTTCTAAACAGTGATTGGAGATAAGAAGGCATTTAAAGACATTTCTCCAAATTTGGCACACAAGCAATTTCTGTTACATTTTCTAAACAGTGACTGGAGAGAAGAGAGTTTCTCACCTGGCCCAGAAGCTCCTTCTGCTGCATTTTCTAAACAGTGATTGGAGATAAGAAGATGTTTGAACCGTTTATCAAAATTTGACACACAAGCACCTTCTGTTACATTTTCTAAAGAGTGATTGAAGATAAGAGTTTATCATCTGTTCCAGAAACTTCTGCTGCATTTTCTAAACAGTGAGTGGAGATAATAAGGTATTTAAAGGCATTTCTCCAAATTTGGCATGTGACCTCCGCTGCTGCATTTTCTAAACAGTGATTGGAGATAAGACGGTTTTTAAAGGCATTTCTCCAAATTTGGCAAATTTGGCACTTTCTGCTACGTTTTCCAAACAGTGATTGGAGATAAGAAGGTGTTTAAGGACATTTCTCCAAATCTGGCATACAAGTTCCTTCTCCTGCTTCTAAGCAATGATTGGAGATAAGATAGTGTTTAAAGATATTGGCACTTCAATTTATTTATTTGTTTATTTAAAACTTTTATATCTCGTTCTTCTCTACCTCCGTGGAGGGACTCAGAAAGTCTAAAAGCAAGAATTCAATGCTAGCAATATATAACTTTAAAACATCATACATAAACAATAAGTTAAAATACATATAAGATAAAAAATATATATAAAACCATTCACCAAGATAAAAAACATCATCTAACTCAATCCACACATTGTGGTCAATAACTTTAGTCATTTACTGGTCTCAGCCATCACTCTGCAAATGCCTGAATCCAAAGCCAGGATTTCACTTGTTTCCTAAAGGTCAGGAAGGAGGGGGCAGATCTCACTTCATTCGGGAGAGAGTTCCATAGCTGAGGGACCACCACAGAGAAGGCCCTGTCTCTTGTCTCCACCAGCCGTGACTGTGAAGGTGGTGGGACCAAGAGCAGAGCCTCTCCGGAAGATCTTAACACCCTTGATGGTTTGTAGGGGAGAATATGTTCGGACAGCTAAACTGGGCTGGAACAGTGAAGGGTTTTGTAGGTTAAAACCAGAACTTTGAATTGTGCTCAGAAGCTAATTGGCTGCCAGTGGAGGTGGCGCAACATGGGAATTGTGTGCTCCCTGTACCCAGCTCCCGTGAGCAACCTGGCTGCTGCACATTGGACTAATTGCAGCTTCCGGGCAGTCTCCAGAGGCAACCCCACATATAGTGTGTTGCAGTAGTCTATTCAGGATGTAACCAGAGTGTGGACCACTATGGCCAAATCAGACTTCCCAAGATACAGACGGAATGGAAAATGGAATAAAGGGGAGGAGAAGGAAGGAGAAAGAGATAGTGCTTGTGAAGGTGTGGCAGTATTTAAAGAGCTTTCTGCATCACTACCCTCCATGAATCTCTTTTTAACGCCATCACCATCTTGTGGCAGGCCCGTAGCCAGGATTTTGATTCGGGGGGGGGCTGAGTCTGAGTGAAAGAAGGTCTACCCTAGCAAACCTTTTGTATCATTACCCTAATACCCCCATGCATATGGGATATATCGAGTATGGTGATCAGATCATGATATGAATAAACATAACAGTTGAAGTAATGCACCAGTAAGGCCTTTTCGCGAACCACCATGAGAATTTGGGGGGGGGGGCTGAAGCCCCCCCCCCCCCCCGGGCTACATGCCTGGCACAAGTTTAACTGTGCAAAAACTCCCCTGGCCATCCGAGACCTGAGGTTCCAGGCTCAGCGATGAGTCCAGGATCACTCCCAAACTGCAAACGTGTGTCTTCAGGGGGAGTGTAACCCCGTCAAGCACAGGCTGTAACCCTATGCCCTGTTCGGCCTTCCGACTGACCAGGAGTACCTCTGTCCTGTCTGGATTTAGTTTCAATTTGTTGTCCCTCATCCAGTCTTACAGCGGCCAAGCACCGTTTCAGGACCTGAACAGCCTC
>NW_026847882.1:38843784-38860320 GCF_025583915.1 Anolis sagrei ordinatus | reverse complement strand
CCCCCCCCCCCCCAGCTACATGCCTGGCACAAGCTTTAACTGTGCAAAAACTCCCCTGGCCACTGCCAAAACCTGGAGTCCCAGGCTCAACTAGGAGTTCAGGATCACTCCCAAGCTGCGAACCTGTGTCTTCAGGGGGAGTGTAACCCCGTCAAGCACAGGCTGTAACCCTATGCTGTGTTCAGCCTTGCAGCTGACCAGGAGGACCTCTGTCTTGTCTGGATTTAGTTTCAATTTGTTCTCTCTCATCCAGTCTGTTACAGCGGCCAAGCACCAGTTCGGGACTTGAACAGCCTCCTTAGTAGCAGGTGGGAAGGAGTAATAGTGTTGGACATCATCTGCATACAGATGACTCCACACCCCAAAACTCTGGATGATCTCCCTCAACAGCTTCATGTAATTTCACCAAAAAAGAATAAAGTGGACTTATTCAAATGCAAAAGCTATGCATAGACTTGGGTTTAGGTAGATGATCACAGTTGCAGAAGGGATAATAATGGTCATGCCAAGGAATAGAAAGAAGTAACCCTCAAAATAGCACACCTACTAATTCCATCTGTAGTCTCCAATGAGCCAGGAAGACACATCTGATACATGACCCCTGCCTTAATTATGTATTATTTATTAAAACACACCCACCCCATTATTTATTAAAGCATTTCTACCGGTGTATAATTTGAAAATCCAGTTAACGGTTTTAAATTATTTTAGATGTGAGAAAGCAAAATATCCTTTTCTAATCTAAAATGCATTAAGCCAGATAACCAATTCAAACAGGTTAACACAGTTAAAACTATGCTCAAATAGGATGAAATTATTCGAATCTCAAAGCCTTTAATTTAAAAGGCTATGTTTTGAATCAGTACCAGAATATGGTCATTAACATAAGTCCCATTCAGAGGTTCTAAAAGAAGGTCCCATTTCCAAATTTGAAAAGAGGCAAACTTCAAAAAAAGTGTTTCTTAGTCCAGATGCGGCCTATTTCCATTCTTCCACATTTACCTTGATTCCCTCGATATTAAAAATCCTGAAAGAGGGAGAGAAGGAGGTCTCAGGGAAAATAGAAACCAAATCTAATGGAGAGGCACATACTTGTGCGTGTATTAAATATTTGGTTTTTTATAAAAAATGGTGTGTATCAGGGGCGACTTGAGAAATTGCAAGTTGCTTCTGATGTGAAAGAATTGGCTGTCTGCAAGGATGTTGCCCAGGGGACACCCAGATGTTTTACCATCCATCGGGAGCTTCTCTTATGTCCCTGCATGAGAAGCTGGAGCTGACAGATGGGAACTCACCCCACTCCCCAGATTTGAACTACCGACCTTTTGGTCAGCAGTCCTGCTGGCACAAGGGTTTAACCCTTTACCCCACCAGGGACTCCTAGGTTTTTAAATCGATTGATTGACAGCTCATGATTCTCCCAGTGTTGTAGTAGAGTCTGTTGGCAACACTGCAATTGGTAGTAGGAGTGGTAGAGGAGGGAAACGAGGCGCCCAGGTGTTAGATGAGGAATAGCAAAGGAAGAGGATCCGGGAGATAGTTATGTCACCCACTGATGAAGAATCCTTTGAAGGTTTCTCCAAGAGTGAAATGAGTGAGGAGGAGGAGGAAGAAGATTCAGATGGGAATAGAGGCATTAAGAGGATTACTCGAGAGCAGGAGTCAGACGAGGAGTGTCAGAGAAAGAAGATCCGGGACATACTTACTGCTCCCACAGAGGAAGAGGATTTCATGGGTTTTTCTGGGAATGATGGGTCTGGGAGCAATGGGGATGAAGAGGAACCACTGGATTGGACCAAGGTACAGGAGGTTCAGAATGTGTGTACTCAACCAACGTCCAGTGACACTTTTGCAGGGTTTTCTGGTTGGCAGGGATTGGCAATCTGGTGATACTGTGGAATCATGGGGAGACCTAAGTCTTGACAAGAGGTGGAAGAGTTGGAGGGATGGGCGTTGACGTTCAGCTATAGAAGCTAAGCCAGCTGATAGTGATGAGGACGGGGTGGAGGGCAGCTCATCATCGGATGATGAGCTGTAAGATAAATGAAGGCATTGGAATGATAGAACTTTGCAGTAGGCAAAGTGTTGGTTTCGTGCCTTGGATCTTGTCGCTATCGCTTTCTTGTTGGGCTTGGGTCCTGGATCTGCAGGTTGCTGTTTGCTTTGTGTACCAACCGGCTTGGATTCTCATAAATGCGGATTTCCCCTCTCCTTGACTTCGGACTGTTTTTGACAATGACGCTGCCTTTTGGACTTTGGAACTTTCAACTGGGATTTCTTCGAGTTTGGACTGCTTTTGGATGATGTCTTCTCTTCGCAGCTCTTTGTTTGCTTGCTTTCTTTGAATTGTGTGATTTTGGTGTGTTTTGGAAGAACTCTTGTTTAATCCGGGTTTTTTGCCAGTTTAATCCGGTTTATTTTCTGAGTTTGTTTTTCAAGCTGCAAATTGCTACAAACTTTGAGTTTTGACCAGAGGCACTGAAGCAAGTGTCTCTGAGTCCTGTTTACTTTGGTTTAATAAACTATTGTTTTGGACATACTCCTATGTCTGACTGTTTAAGGCATCTGGGTTCCGACACCCAGAGGGGGAACCAAAGTAGCTGGATATTTGTGTATTATTGTGATTTTTTTGCTTTTTATTTGATTCTTTTATACCTTAAATATAGTTAAACTTTTTTTAATGCCATCCTAAGTGATAGATAGGAAGGCAGAATTATTTTCTGCATTGGAAATGCTTGATGATGTTTATGCGGAGTCTCAGCTGTGGGTATTCTCATCTGTCCAGAATTCTTCTCATCTCAAATTCGCAGCACTCACAAAAGACATTTATTTCACCATTCTTCAAATGTTTTCTAATATTTGTTCCATCCGTTGCATTAACGCACAACACGTACGCACAAGTTCCCTTCCCATCCCTTCACGAACTGCGGCCCAAAGAGTCAATGTTTGCAGAATGTGTTGGAGTTGTAGCTGCTCCCTTATTATGTACAACGGGCTCCGCGGTGAGATTAAACATTTTACTGAACATTTTATGAAGTCTTTAAAGGAGGCTGCGTTATGGTCCGCTTCCTGACACACAATGCTTCAGAAGCTGGTGAAGGACCAAGTAAATGAATTTAACACACAGCAAGTGACAAAAAAGGCCCTTTGGCAATGTTGAATATGTGGGAGTGTGGAAAGAAGGTGGGAGGAAAGGAGAGATCAGACACGTCTCTATTTTTATCTATAACAACAATGTTGTTGCCGTTTTAACTCACCACTGAGGAACTTTACAGACAAATTACACCCAGGTAGACTTATTGTTAAGGGAATACTTCCTAAAGGGGAAATTGGCTGCATATATGTCATGGACTGGAATAGATATGGAAAAGATCGCAAGGGCCATCCAAAGATGGGGAGTCCACACACAACACTTATTTCACTGTTGAATAGGACTGGGTTGTGGTGCAACTAGTTAGTAGCCAGCTGCATTAAATCACTACTAGAGTTTATGAGTTTGAAACCATCCCAGGTCAGAGTGAACTCCCGACCATTAATAGTCTAGCTTGCTGATGACCTATGCAGCTCAAAAGAAAGTTACATCTGTCAAGGAAGAAATTTAGGTACTGCTTTATGCAGGGAGGCTAATTTAACTAATTTATGACACCATAAAACCTTCCAGCAGCATGCGTAAGAATGAGGAAGTATTCCATCTAGGATCCAGTGGCACAAGTGGATGGTGAAGGGCAGCTCCCCCTGTGGACGGAATCAAACATACCCTCATGAAATTGGAAAGCGGGAATGTTAAATTGCCTCTGTGTCTGTCAATATATGTTGTATGTCTAATGGCATCAAATGTTTATCATGTATATATGCATTGTAATCCACCATGAGTCCCCTGCAAGATGAGAAGAGCAGAATAGAAATACTGTAAGTAAATAAATAGAATAGCTCTTACCATCAAGAAGTTCTTCCTAATGTGTAGATTGAATCTCTCTTCCTGTAGTTTGAATCCGTTGCTCAGTCTCTTCATCTTTGAAGCAGCAGAAGACAAGAATCATAGAATCCTAGAGTTGGAAGTGACCTCATGGGCCATCCAGTCCAATCCCATTCTGCCAGGAAGCAGGAAAATCACATTCAAAGCACCCTTGATAGATGGCCGTCCAGCCTCTGTTTAAAAGCCTCCAAAGAAGAAGCCTTCACCACAGTCCGGGGCAGTGAGTTCCACTGCTGAAGTTCAGGAAGTTCTTCCTAATGTTCAGATGGAATCTCCTTTCTTGTAGTTTAAAGCCATTGTTCCATGTCCTAGTCTCCAGGGCAGCAGAAAACAAGCTTGCTCCCTCCTCCCTATGACTTCCCCTCACATATTTATACATGGCCCTCATCATGTCTCCTCTCAGTCTTCTCTTCTGCAGGCTAAACATGCCCAGCTCTTTAAGCCGCTCCTCATAGGGCTTGTTCTCCAGACACTTGATCATTTTAGTCACCCTCCTCTGGACACATTACAGCTTGTCAACATCTCCTTCCAATTGTGGTGCCCAGAATTAGACACTGTGTGATTCCAGGTAAAGTGGACCAGCCAAGGCAGAATAGAGAGGTTGCATGACTTCCCTGGATCTAGACACTATATTCCTATTTATGCAGGCTAAAATCCTATTGGCTTTTTTAGCCGCCACATCACATTGTTGGCTCATGTTCACCTTCATCCCCACAGGGACACCAAAATCTTTTCCACATGTCCTGCCGTCGAGCCAAGCATCGTTCCCCATTCTGTATCTTTGGATTTCATTTTTTCTGCCTAAGTGGAGTATTTTGCATTTGTCCCTGTTGAACTTTATTTTGTTAGTTTTGACTCATCTCTCTGTTAAAATCCTTTTGAATTCTGCTCCTATCATCTCATTCTCCTCATGTTGTTGTTGTTCATTCATTCAGTCGTCTCCGACTCTTCGTGACCTCATGGACCAGCCTACGCCAGAGCTCCCTGTCGGCCGTTACCACCCCCAGCTCCCTCAAGGTCAGTCCAGTCACTTCAAGGATGCCATCCATCCATCTTGCCCTTGGTCCCTTGGTCTCCTCATGACATCCCTTTAAATATTGAAACATGGCTGTCATGTCACCTCTTCACCAACCTAAACATACCCAGCTTTCCAGTCTGCTCTTAATAGACCTTTTACTACTTTGGTTGCCTTCCTTTGGGCATGTTTGGAGAAATGATGGAAAGAGGATTCTAAAGGCAGATGGACCAAAATCAAAAGTAGGAAGCAAAATCACATATTGTCCAAAAAGGTTTTCAAAAAGAGGCAGAGGGTGGGGTGCCAATGGTTTTGCCAAAAGTAATCCCAAACCTCACAATTTGGGCAAGGAGGTCTTGGAATCATAGTGGGTCCTCAAGCTTGGTAACTAATGCACTAAGGAGAAATTGTGCAATTGAGCAATGCACTTCACAAGTCCTGTTGAAGACATAAACAATCAAACCTTCGACTTCCTTGGAAATGTAGTGCTTGGTGCCCAACAAAATCAAGCTTTGCTTTTGGAGATTGTTTTCCTCTCTGAATGTTTTCCAGCCATTGTTGGGTGAGTCCATGGATGAAGAACCCATGAATGTGGAGAACCACCAACATGTAAACATTTTACTTGCAAACATTTGTGCATAACCAACACAAGTTCATCTTCTTGATGAAAAGAAAGGACCCAAAAAATTCAGTATCTCACCCAGAGAGCCTGTTTTGACACATGCTTAGTTGAGACAAGGAATGAGAAGGAGAAAAGTGAGGGCTGATGATAACACAAGAAAGGATTTGTGATGTTTGGAAAAGGCTGGATGAGGACAAACACACAAACAAACAAATAGGAAGATACCACAAACATGCTGTTCCTAAACTCCTAGAAAGTGAAATCTTCATTTCCTGAGACTTCATCCCTCTTACACGTACACCGCTCTGCCCACTGAGATGGCACAAAGTGAATAATTTAGCAACAGGAGGTGTAAGCACACTTGGAATTTATGCTCGCAGAGCATGGCATGCCAGTGCTGTGAGTGTATGGCTATAAAACAGGCGTAAGTACTTTGGATGCTCATAGAAAATTAGTATCTTTAAAGGTAGGAGACAAAGGGTGCAGGTAAAGTCCTACATTTGGTGATAGAAAGCCCCGTAGGAGAGAGAAAAATCCATTATGAAGACTTCATGTGCTTCATGTGCTGCCTGTTGCTCTCCAGCTAGGAAGATAAAAAGCAGTGAATGATCTCTGAGAAAGAAGAAAGGAAGTAAGGCCTAAGAAAAATAATCTACAGGTAGATCTGTGCCCCTTCTATATTGCCATATAAAATCCAGATTATCTGTTTGGAAATGGAGTGTAGACTCATATAATTCAGTTCAAAGCAAATGATGTGGATTATCTGCTATGATAATCTGGACTATAGGCAGTATGGAAGGGGACTCAGAAAAGTCTAGAAGGGGAAACACCAGAAGCTATCCATCTGCATGAATAGCTGGCTGCAGTATTGGTATTCTCATTTCAAGAGTGCATCTACACAACAGAATGAATGCACTTTGACACCACTTTAACTGCCATGACTCAGTGTTATGGAATCATAGCAGTTGTAGTTTGGGGAGGTGTCAGTAGAGGAGACTAAATTGTGAAATGACAATTCCCAGGATTTCCTAGCATTGATTCATGGCAAGTAAAATGGTATCAAACTGCATTAAGAGTACAGTGTGAATGCACCCCAAAAGGGATATTATTATTATTATTATTATTAGTATTAGAAACACAACAAGATGAATCCACAGTAGACAAGATCACTCTGCTGGCTGTTGTATTGGATCACACATCGGACACTTCCCAAGTGTCTAGGACTGTGTGATGTATCGGCGAATAATGCGTGCAGATTCCAGTAAGGTGGCCTTCTGCAGCTGGCAGATGGTAATTTTGTCAGCGCCGATTGTGTTTAAGTGCAGGTCAAGGTCTTTAGGCACTGCACCCAGTGCAGTTGTTGTTGTTGTTGTTACCCTGTCTTTTCCATTCTCTGCAACAATATTTTTTCTCCCTGCGTGACTGCATCTCTGTATATGAACCCACACGATCTCTTCGATCATCTGGAGAGGCCCAGCTCATGCTCCCACCACCATCGCAAACGAGGGAGAGAGCCTTCTCGGTGGTGGCCCCTTGACTCTGGAACTCACTACTCAAGGACATTAGGCAAGCCCCAACTCTGGCAGTCTTTAGGAGGAGCCTGAAAATGTGGTTGTTTCAGTGTGCCTTCCCAGAATAAGGAAACTCCCAGCAATATGTCCCTAAACGCACTTTATTAGTGATCTAAGATTGTCTGCACATTTCATCCCTCTCCAAAATTTCTATCCCAGTTATATGTCACCTTGTCATGCCCAGCATTTTTTTTTAAAATTTAATTATTACATTTGGCCCAGCCATAGGTTTTTAAACGCGCCGTGTTATTGTTAATGTTTATTGCTTGTTTTTTTACTTATGAATTTATTTATTGTTTTGTATTATTATTGTTATTGTTTATTGTTGTATTCTGGGCTCGGCCCCATGTAAGCCGCACCGAGTCCCTTGGGGAGATGGTAGCGGGGTACAAATAAAGTATTATTATTATTATTATTATTATTATTATTATTATTATTATTATTGCCTTCCCCAGATATTTGCATTCACAAATTTACATTTGCAAACCATTTTTGGTAGTAGGGGACAACGAAATAGCAATTATTTTCCAATGATTGGAACAATCATGTTTGGCTCAGTCCAGGGACTGTCTGGAAAGTATGTAGATGACTGATGGAGGTCTATGAGGCGGCTAGTTTCAGTTTGCACACTGGGGGAGAAAAATCCCCCATAAATTAATTACCACAAGCATCTGGCCATATGTTCTCTCCTGTTAACCTTTGACAAAAGAGGTTGCACAAGTATTAACCTCCTGTTCCTTCCTGAAGAACCATTCCTTCCCTTCAAAAATAGGAAGGTTAATGGAGAGCTCCTTAAAATGAATTCGGCTAGTAGATGGAGATGGAATGCAAATGAGCCAGTTATGGTTGAGAACTGATTCATTTTTGAGTTTTGGGGTGACGGTACCTGCACATTCAGTACAAAATCATCCCTCCCAACCCAACATCAACGCCCTTGTTAGAAATCTGTGAATATTGTAATGAGGTCCAATGGAGTTGCTCTGCATGACCGAGTCAGGCAACCTTTCTGAATCTGTGATTCATTACTCTCAGATCTGTGTGGTAGAGATCACTCCATGTGGGCCATCTGTAGATAGTGAGGTCTTTCAGGACACAACAAATGATTGATGATGGCCTGTGGTAGACAAGGGATGTTTCTCTTTGGGAGTTAAGATGGCCCCAATAATGGAGATGATGAGTGGAGAATGTCTCACTATTATTCTCCCTGCTTCCCTTGTCTAAGACCCATCGGGTTACATCTCTGTAAAACATTGAAGATCATGGATTAAAAAATCAAGAGCTGAGAGTTTCTCTCTGTGAGAATTGTTAGGCCAAGGCTACACAAGAAGTCTAAGAAGGGAGACAAAATCCATTGGAAAGTTAGCATTATGAGCCACCACCAATGGTCAGCTTATGAATATAGGCAAAAGAAACTCAAAAGCCAGCATTCATAGCAGTTAAAGTGGACTCAAACTGTATTAATGCCACAGCTGATGATGTAGTCTGTGCGCATTCAGAAGAAGACCTACAAGCCACTCTAAACGCCTTTGCAGAAGCACATGAGAAGCTTGGCCTCTCATTGAACATTGAGAAAACCAAAGTGCTCATCCAGCAGGCACCAGGCAATCCCTCTGCAATGCCAGAAATGCAGCTTAATGATGTAATATAAGAAAATTTTGACCATTTCTTCTACCTTGGCAGCCACCTCTCCGCAAAAGTCAATGTTGACACTGAAATACAACACCACCTGAGCTCTGCGAGTGCAGCATTCTTCCGAATGAAGCAGAGAGTGTTTGAGGACCAGGACATCCATAGGGAGACCAAGGTGTTTGTTTATAAAGCTAGTGATCTCCCAACCTTGTTATATGTCTGTGAAATGTGGACTGTCTACAGATGGCACACTCAACACCTGGAATGATTCCATCAGCGTTGCCTCTGAAAAATCCTGCAAAACTCTTGGGAAGAGAGGTGAGCAAATGTCAGCATGCTTCTACTCCATCAACTCCACTGGACCGGCCATGTTATTTATTTGTTTGTTTATTTATTTATTTATTTATTTATGACATTTATCTGAATGCCCAATCACCATCTCCCAAGGCAGTTACTATACTACCAACTCAAGTACAGGAAACTTAATGTTGGTCGGCAGGAAAAGAGATTTAAAGATGTGCTTAAAACCAACCTTAACAACTGTGGCATAGACACTGAGAACAGGGAAGCCCTGGCCCTTGAGCGCTCTAACTGGAGGTCAGCTGTGACCAGTTGTGCTGCAGAATTCAAAGAGGCTCAAATGGAGGGTGAAAGGGAGAAACGTCTCAAGAGGAAGGTGCATCAAGCCAACCCTGACCGGGACCCCCTTCCACCTGCCCTCACTGTGGAAGAACATGCAGATCAATAATAGGGCTCCACAGTCACCTACATAGCCATCTCCAAGACACTACACTTGCAAGACCATCATACTCGAAAAACAAGGGATCACCTAAGTAAGTAAGTAATGCTACAGTTTAGATGCACCCTAGAGTAGACCCAGTAAAAATATAGGACAACGGTGAGTCATCTCATAGGTAAAACCCTTTGCTTCAGTGGGTTTACTGTATGTCAAACTTACTTACTTACTTACTTACTTAGGCGATCCCTCATTGGCTGAGTAGGATAGTCTTCCAGGATCAGAATTCTTGTGGATCCGTAAGTGACTGTGGAGATCTATTCTGACGGTCTCAGTCGGTGTTGGCTTGACACGCCTTCCTCTTGGCACATTTCTCTCTTTCACCCTCCATTCATGCCTGTTCAAATTCTGCAGCACTGCTGGTCACAGCTGACCTCCAGCTGGAGTGCTCAAAGGCCAGGGCTTCCTAGTTCTCAGTGTGTATGCCAGAGTTTTTAAGGTTGGCTTTGAGCCCATCTTTAAATCTCTTTTCCTGTCCACCAACATTCTGTTTTCCAGAATATTTCTGGAACATAATTGCATCCCAAACTACGATGTGAGTCTTGCGTACTTCATATTAAGCAGAAGGCAACTCTGGAGGAAACTGCCTGGGGTTTTCACTGCTCAGGCTCAAGGAGTTAATCAAATGATAATGAACTGCGGATTCAGACTATTAAATGGCAGACCTTCAAGTAGAGATGAAAAAGGAATCACAGTTTGGGGGGGAGGGAGGCTTTCTGGATACTTCAGTTGGGATGAAAAAGGTGGAGAGGAGAATTCTGCGCGATCCTCGCCCTGTGTTTGCACATCCCCAAGTTTTTCTAAATATTCTGTATGTAAAACACACGTGGGGGCGGTAGGCTACATTTCCAAATCATTTCCGTGACATCCAGGTGGGTGTTCTGACAAATGTGATAGATAATGAACTCCAAAAAAACCCGAGGGAAGGAAAATAGCAGAAGAGCAAACAAAATGGTTCATGCAAAGTGCAGTGGAACAGTGACATCTGCTGGAAACTTCTGTTCCATGACCACGTCCATCCTTTCGCTTTGTGACACCAGCTTGTGACACCAGCAGGAACAAAGCAAAGAATATAGACTTGATGTATTTTCCATTCTCCTAAAAATGTCCCGTGT
Organism: Anolis sagrei ordinatus; assembly: GCF_025583915.1. Taxonomy (NCBI): domain Eukaryota; kingdom Metazoa; phylum Chordata; class Lepidosauria; order Squamata; family Anolidae; genus Anolis; species Anolis sagrei. Next base: position 38,849,596 of record NW_026847882.1, on the reverse strand, counting down.
GTTCAGACAAAAGGGGGAAGATTGCACAGGTTTCTTTGCTGGCGGTACTTTGTCATGATGGAATAGACTACCTTGGAAGGAGAGGGACTCCCCATTATTGGAGGCAAACACATCTCTAGGATGGGTTGTTCTAGGTTTTTCGGGACGTCTGGCCATGTTCTAGAAGCATTCTCTCCTGAAGTTTCACCTGCATCTATGGCAGGCATCCTCAGAGGTTGTGAGGTCTGATGGAAACTAGGAAATTCGTGTTTATATACCTGTGGGATGTCCGGGGTGGGAGAAAGAACTCTTGTCTGTTGGAGCTAGGTGTGACTGTTCCAGTTGGCCACCTTGATTAGCATTTGATGGCCTGGCAGTTTTGTGTGTGTGTGTGTGTGTTTGGCTTGTTAGTGCCTGGGGGAATCTTTTCATAGAATCATAGAGTTGGAAGAGACCTCATGGGCCATCCAGTCCAACCCCCTGCCAAGAAGCAGGAATATTTCATTCAAATCACCCCTGACAGATGGCCATCCAGCCTCTGTTTAAAGCTTCCAAAGAAGGAGCCTCCACCATGCTCCAGGGCAGAGAGTTCCACTGCTGAACAGCTCTCACAGTCAGGAAGTTCTTCCTCATGTTCAGATGGAATCTCCTTTCTTGTAGTTTGAAGCCATTGTTTTGCGTCCTAGTTTCCAGGGAAGCAGAAAACAAGCTTGCTCCCTCCTCCCTGTGGCTTCCTCTCACATATTTATACATGACTATCATATCTCCTCTCAGCCTTCTCCTCAGGCTAATCATGCCCAGCCCCTGAAGCCGCTCCTCATAGGGCTTGTTCTCCAGACCCTTGATCATTTTAGTCACTCTCCTCTGGACACATTCCAGCTTGTCAATATCTCTCTTGAATTGTGGTGCCCAGAATTGGACACAATATTCCAGGTGTGGTCTAACCAAAGCGGAATAGAGGGGTAGCATTACTTCCCTTTTGTTGAGAGGTGATTAGCTGTCCCTGATTGTTTCTTTTCTGGAGTTGCCCTGTGTTTGAGTGTTGTTTTACTGTTATAATTTTAGATTTTTTTTAAATACTGGTATCCAGATTTTGTTCATTTTCATGGTTTCTTCCTTTCTGTTGAAACTGTCCACATGTTTATGGATTTCAGTGGCTTCTCTGTGTAGTGATTGTGGCCAGACATGGTGATTGTGAGAGTGGTCCAGCATTTCTGCATTCTGCTGTGTTCAGGTTGGTTCATCATGTGCTCTGCTATGGCTGATATCTCTGGTTGAAGTAGTCTGCAGTGCCGTTCATGTTCCTCAATTCCTGTTTGGTGCATGTGGTGATCCTTATGTAGACTTGCCCACAGCTGCATGGTATCTGGGAGACTCCTACAGAGGTGAGAGGATTCATCTTGAAAGAGGACTCCGGGGAATGTGGAATGCGGAAGAACTTCATCGGTGTCATTGATGGACGATGGAAAGCAGCAGCTCCCCTGGCGGCCAGAAAAAAGTTAAATAGCCTCGGTGTATTTGTCTGTTAAACGTTATTTGTCAAAAACTGGCATTGAATGTTTGCCATATGTAATCCACCCTGAGTCCCCTGCGGGATGAGAAGGGCAGAATATAAGAACTGTAAATAAATAAATAAATAAATAAATAAATAAATAAATAAATAAATAAAAGATGAAAATGCAAAAGCTGAGTTGCAGTTAAACATAAAAAACAAGATTCTGGCAGCCAAACTGATTGATACCTGGCAAATAGAGGGAGAAAACGTGGAGGCAGTGATGGTGCAAAGATGACTGTAGACACAGACTGCAGCCAGAAAATCAGAAGATGTTTCCTTCTTAGGAGGAGAGCAATGACCAATCTCAATAAAATAGTCAAGAGTAGATACATCACACTGGCAACGAAGATCCACATAGTTAACACAATGGTATTCCCCATAGTAACCTATGGATGTGAGAGCTGGGCCTTAAAGAAGGCAGAGCAAAGGAAGATGGGTACTTCTGAACTGTGGTGTTGGAGGAAAATTCTGAGAGTGCCTTGGACTACGAGAAGATCCAACCAGTCCATACTTCAGGAAATAAAGCCCGGCTACTCATTGGAGGGAAGGATATGGGTGGCAAAGATGAAGTCCTTTGCCCACATCATGAGAAGACAGGAAAGCTTGGAGAAGAGAATGATACTGGGGAAAATGGAAGGAAAAAGGAAGAGGGGCTGACGAAGGACAAGATGGGTGGATGGCATCCTTGAAGTGACTGGCATGACCTTGAAGGAGCTGGGGGTGGTGACGGCCGACAGGGAGCTCTGGTGTGGGCTGGTCCAGGAGGTCACCAAGAGTCAGAAGCAACGGAACCAATAAACAACAACAGAGAAATCAGGACATTAAAAAACATATAAAAGGTGGAAATACAGGGAATTAACTGGAACTGTCCAGTTCAAATTGGGGGCATTGGAGGATATGGTCTTAGCTTAGGCCAAATTTTGAAAGTTGCAACGAAGGAGAAGACTTTGATAAAAGCATACGAATAGTAGATTTTTGTTTCAGTTTCAGACTCATGGCCTAAAATGACTTCTCAGTTGAGCCATGGCTATAGTTTCCTTCACAGACTCCTGAAGCATCAAAACCAGCAGTAACCGATTTTTTTTTTCAGCACAAGGAGGTGGAAGCAAAGCATTTGCTGCCATTTTGGGAAGAGGAGATTTTCTCTGATTGCTTTTTAATCACAGTAATAATGGTAATGGAGGCAGCAAGCGGAAAGGATGAGAAGAGCCAAGAAGTCCACACATGTTGGATAAATGGGGAGAATTTATGGCCGTCTCCACTTAAAAGCCCCTGCCTCTTCATTGGAAACACCGCCTGCCTTTCCAATCGTGGCAGGACAAGCTCTGAAATGACCATAATTTCCCTCTTTTAAGTTGCAGGTGACGAAAAAGACAGAGCTGACATGCCTCCAATCTCAGCCGTCTATTTGGGAGGAGAAGTTCAAGGAGGCTTTGGGAAAAGTTCAAGGCAGCTGAAGCCTCAACTGCAGCTCCACCTGCAGTTGCCAACTGATGAGAGAAGCAAATGGTCTTGTCTGCTCCTCTGCTCTTCCCATAGTTATTTTCAGGAATCATTGGGTCATGAATATTCCAATCAGAGGCCATGGTATCACAGCATTTAAAGCCGATAGCTCCAAGTAAGGCTGCTGCCTGGAAGATCAACAGTTTGGAGTCATGAGTCGGGGTGAGCTCCCAACTGTCAGTCCTAGCTTCTGCCAACCTAGCAGTTTGAAAGCATGCAATGCGAGTAGATCAATAGGTACTGCCTTGTCAAGAAGGTAAAATGGGGCAGACATGGAGACATGCCGGCAAACAGATCGGAGATGTCTATGGACAGAAGGCTCCTTCGGCATGAAAATGGAACAAGAGCAACTCTCCATGGCTGAAAGTTGAGCATCGCCTCCAGACACCAGAGATGGAAAAAGAGGAAGGCCTTTACCTTATCTATGTATTGTATGTCATTGTTCATATAAAAGGGCATTGAATGTTTGCCTTGTATGTATACTGGAATCTAGTCTGAGTCCCTCCGAGGAGAAAAAGCAGAATATAAATAAACTATATTATTATCATCATCATGGGAATTGATCTTGATAATGTCACAGTTGCTCTTAAATGACACAGCAACACAGAATGGGTGAAAAGTTGGCAACCCTGCATTTGAAATAAATCTAACATCAAACATTGAGCTGTTAATAATATTGATTGAATGATCACCATGAAGACACAAGCCAAAGTAAAGGACAATGTGAGTTTCCTTGTTTTGTTTCTGAAACAAGGTGCCTCTGCTCTTCATTCATCAATAGAATCATGCTCTATTGAGTCATTGGGGGTTGGGAACCCTGGGGAGGTTGCGAGGGGTGTCAGAGAGGTTGCCAAAGACCACAAGAAAACACAGTATTTTCTGTTGGTCATGGGTGTTCTGTGTGGGAAGTTTGGCCTAATTCTATCATTGGTGGTGTTCAGAATATTTTTTGATTGTAAGAAAACTATAAATCCCAGCAACCACAACTTCCTAATGTCAAAGTCTGTTTTCCCCAAAACTCAATCAGTGTTCACACTTGAGCATATTGAGTATTCACACCAAGTTTGGTCCAGATCCATCGTTGTTTGAGTCCACAGTGCATTGCCCACCTAACCCTTCCAGTATTTTCTGTTGATCTTGGGAATTCTGTGTGCCAAGTTTGGTTCAATTCCATCCTTGGTGAAGTTCAGAATACTCTTTGATTGTAGATGAACTATAAATCCCAGCACTTACTTACTTACTTAGGCGATCCCTCGTTGGACGAGTAAGATGGTCTTCCATTATGGATTTCCTTGTGGGTCCGTATGTGGCTGTGGAGCCCTATTCTTGCTCTGCATCTTCTTCCGCAGTGAGGGCATTGGTTTCCAGGTGGAAGGCGGTCCCGGTCGGGGTTGGCTTGACGCGCCTTCCTCCTGGCACGTTTCTCTCTTTCACCCTCCACTCGTGCCTCCTCAAATTCTGCAGCACTGCTGGTCACAGCTGTCCTCCAACTGGAGCGCTCAAGGGCCAGGGCTTCCCAGTTCTCAGTGTCTATGCCAGAGTTTTTAAGGTTGGCTTTGAGCCCATCTTTAAATCTCTTTTCCTGTCCACCAACGTTCCGTTTTCCGTTCTTAAGTTCAGAGTAGAGCAACTGCTTTTGGGAGACGGTGGTCAGGCATCCGGACAACGTGGCCGGCCCAGCGGAGTTGATGTTGGAGGACCATCGCTTCAATGCTGGTGGTCTTTGCTTCTTCCAGCACACTGACGTTTGTCCGCTTGTCTTCCCAGGAGATTTGCAGGATTTTCCGGAGGCAGCGCTGATGGAAACGTTCCAGGAGCTGCATGTGACGTCTGTAGACAGTCCACGTCTCACAGGCATAGAGCAGGGTTGGGAGGACAATAGCTTTATAGACAAGCACCTTGGTATCCCTACGGATGTCCCGGTCCTCAAACACTCTCTGCTTCATTCTGGAAAATGCTGCACTTGCAGAGCTCAGGCGGTGTTGTATTTCGGCGTCGATGTTGACTTTGGTGGAGAGGTGGCTGCCAAGGTAGCGGAAATGATCAACATTTTCTAATGTTACACCATTAAGCTGTATCACTGGCATTGGAGAGGGGTTGGCTGGTGTCTGCTGGAACAGCACCTTGGTTTTTTCAATGTTCAATGACAGGCCGAGCTTCTCGTATGCTTCTGCAAAGGTGTTTAGAGTGGCTTGTAGATCTTCTTCTGAATGCGCACAGACGACATTGTCATCAGCATACTGGAGTTCTATAACAGATGTTGTTGTAACCTTGGTTTTGGCTTTCAGTCTGCTGAGGTTGAATAGCTTGCCATCTGTCCGATAGATTATTTCCACTCCGGTGGGAAGCTTCCCATCAACAAGGTGAAGTATCATAGCGATGAAGATGGAGAATAGAGTTGGGGCAATAACACATCCCTGTTTGACACCTGATTCCACCTTAAATGGGTCACTTTGGGAGCCACTGCTGTCCAAGACTGTTGCCATCATGTCATCATGGAGGAGCCGCAGGATGTTCACAAATTTGTTAGGGCACCCGATTTTTTGGAGGATTGTCCAGAGAGCGCTGCGATTCACTGTGTCGAATGCCTTTGGGGGGCGGGGGAGGCGAGTAGGGCTAGTGGGTCTTGTAGGGGGGAGAGCGTAGTTGGGGGGGGGAGAGGTAGTCTTAGCGGGTCTCTTTCCTTCCTCTATCGGGAGGACTTTTTGGATGGGCGCTCCGCCGCAGGCGACTCCAAGGGCAAAAACTTATTCATCGCAGGGATTGAAGGTCTGA